>OZ034802.1:58624353-59192876 GCA_964028335.1 Altica lythri
GATGAAATAAATGCTCTTTCAAAAAGCGTCTCAGTTATGGGTACATGCAAAAATTTTTGCTTACAAATATGCGAGTAAAACAAAACAATGACTCTAAAGCAAAAAAATATACGTCGAGATATCGTCGGGATAAAGTTATGGACAGCAACTAACACCGTACCCTATAGAGTTTCTCAACGGTCTAGAATTATCAGGGGCGTGTTCCCATAAGTTGAGGTTGAAAGTAGGTGTTCAAGTCGAGTTAATGAGAAATCTTGACGCACCAAGGTTATATTACCGCTAAAAATAACTTACGTAGGACGCAATATTATAAAAGCTATAATCATGACTAGAATAGCAAAAGGAGAAAATGTTTTAATTCCCCGGCTTCCGATAATCTCAACCGATTTGCCGTTAAAGTTTGAAAGAGTGCAGTTTTCCCTGAAAGCAGCATTTGTAATAACAATAAATAAAGTTTAGGGGTAAACGTTGAAATTCGTAGATGTAAATTTGGAAAAAAACTGTTTTTCTCATAAATAACTCTATGTGGCGTGCTCACGAGTATCAAACCCACAAAATCAGTATGTTTTAGCGAGGGACGGAAAAAGAAAACGTAGTATGTAAAAATGTATTGCAGTAACTACAACGCAAGTACGATGTTTAAAATTTAAAACAAAACTACTACCCAAAGAAACTATCCCATGCGGACAGAGAAACTGAATTCATAAAACGAATCGCTAGATTTAAATGCAATTGTCTCGAAAATTTTTGTGTTTGCATACATTCAACAAGCGAAGTTTGAAATCATTCTTATTTTGCTTAGCAAGAAACTTTAAAGATTTTTATCTATCGACTCTGGCGCCAGTGGTATTCACTATTCAAATTGTATTCTGCATTGTTGTTCGTTTGAACTACAAATAAATTTATTGAAATATTGAGCATAATTGGATAAATTATTCTTTATTTACCAAGAAAGCTTTAAACATTTAAGAATACATAAAACACCCTATTGGTCTTTTAAGAACACTGCACCATACATATGTCTACTAACTTGGAACCTTTTTAGGTTAAAGAGTGCTTGAAGTCACTTGTTACCTGGAAACAGCGGGCCGTCCATCAATCCGAACCTTTTTTTGACCTCCCAAGTAGGCGTTGATATCACTTATGATTTTACAATTTATTGTTTACAATTAAAAAATATATGTGATTATTTTTTTATAAATAAAAATAAATAAATACCAGAAACGTACAGATAATTCTTTTTCTGATTTAAACCATATATAATACTTAAAATTTTAAAGTTTACAGTCGCTAAAGCTATTTTTTGTTACATTGAGTACTGATCTTTTCTCAGTGTAATGTAAAATATTTTGGTGTCCTATTTGTAAATACAAAGAGAAAAGCATTTCTATTAGTTATTTTCTTGAAAATCAGAAAAATGTAGTAATAAAAATAAAAACTTAATGTTGGCTTACACAGTGCTTTTTAGATAATTCTATAATAAGGTACCACAACCCCAGCATTCGTAGATAAAAGGGAAGTTTGATACGACTAATCATTGGTCAGAATTACCAAATATTTGAAAGAGGAAAATTATAACAACCCTTCAATGTAACACTCGGAGCACACGTAAGTTGAAAAAGGAGCTAAAATTAAAAAAAGGACTATCGATTTCTGGTCAGACCAGATCGAAAGTGAAACAAAAATAAGGGAATGGGGTATTTAAGAGGAAAATTATCACCCACCCTTCAGGGACAACCACGCCACGAGAAATGACTGGTCAATTATAGTGTTGCACCAGAAAAGCAAGTAATAAGGAAGATGATTTTTTTCTCACGTAAGCATTTTAAGTACTGCGTTGGAAAATTTTAAGAAACAGGGCTGTAAATGTGGAAAAGAATTTATTCAAAGAAATTAATGTAAAATGCTACAAATTAAATCCTCATATTTTTACAGCAATATTCTATCACTGCTCTATATACTACAATAATAATTCTCATAACTACTATTTGCATATAATTAGCTCAATTAATACAACATTTAATTGCATTCATAATAAACGTTTTAGATTATTAAAACGGAAAAATTTTAAGTCAAGTATGTACTATACCTTTAACATTCCCAGAGTCTATTCACAAGAGGTTTTTAGCCAGAGCTTTTAAAAATAATTGTAAGTTTGAATTATGTAATGACCCTTTTTGTTCGTTGTGAATAGGAAAAGCAGTTCTAGAGGGTTTTCCATGAAAATTGCCAGTGTTTCTTGCTTTATTTTTTAGTTTATATCGGAAATAAGCGCGTCCAGTTCTAGTTCAGCATTTTAAACCTAGTAGGTAATTGATTTTATACATTTCATTCTGTATTCAAAACGAATTTGCAATAATACTAAACTGAATCCTGAATTATGCAGTATTTTTCGGTGTTTTGTTTGCTAAAATATACGCATCTCTAAGTTAATATATGGATTTTAATATTTTAATCTAAAAATATAATAAATAATGCAGAAAAATTTGTAAGTTTGAATGATGTATGAAGAAAGAAGTAAATTTAAAAACCAAGAAAACTTTGACAGCTTTAACATAATACAGCAAATCATCAGGAGAAAAATACAAATAGCAAAGAACGACTGTTTAACCAAACAATGTGTAGAGATAGAAAAACTGCAAGAGCACCGCGAAGAATTTAATATACAAAGGAATCTAAAAGAGGTGTCGGGAGTTTATAAAAAACATCACTTTTTCAAAATAGAAAATGAACAGGGTAAAATAACTAAAAACAAGTAAGATAAAAAAACAATCTGAGAGAAATACTCTTTTCAATGATCATAGGTCGGAGATATCCAGCGAGTAGCGTGTCTTGGCATCACAGGAGCCATGAGAGGCACTCCAACTGCAACCCTGGAAGTAGTGCTAAACCTCCCACCTCCCGACATCATTGTGAAAGGAGAGGCAAGGATGGCAGCCTACAGAATGGGTTGCAGTGGCAACTGAAAGTACAATGCCTCCAGTGGGCATACAAGGATTGTGGACACTGTACAGTTGGACACCTTGGAAATGTTACCAGACAGGATGGTAAAGATCACAGATCTAGAAAAGTCATACAATGTCAGTATTACTGACAGGGCTGCCTGGGAGAAAGGTGAACCTGATTACATGAAAAGGGGGATCACTTGGTATACGGATGGCTCGAAAAAGCCAACAGGCACTGGGGCGGGAATATATGGAGTCAGACCCAAGGCGCAGTTTTGCGTAAGCCTGGGTAAACTGGCTACTGTATTCCAGGCTGAAGTTGTTGCCCTATCCGAGTGTGCAAGAGTGTGTTTGGAGCGTGGTCTCACAGGCCACACCATATACATTAACTCGGACAGTAGAGCAGCGCTAATGGCACTTGACAGTTTTGACTTTACCTCTAAGGCAGTATGGGACTGTCATCAGGCCATAAAAACCCTGGGAGAGAACAACAAGGTTATCCTTAGTTGGATTCAGGGGCACAAAGGTATTGCTGGCATTGAAGGAGCTGACAAGTGGGCAAACAAAGGAGCTGTAAGCCCGCTCATTGGTCCAGAGCCGACGTGTGGTATTGCTTACAACACAGCACGAAGAGCTGTTCGCCAGTGGATGGGCATAGAACATCAAAAGAGCTGGGAAAGAACAGAAGGCAACATACAGTCAAAGAGAATGCTGCAGACACCTAATGGTGCTATAGCGGCAGATACCCTTGGGCTAAGGAGGAAGACCCTGCGGAAAGTGGTTGGCTTCATCAGCTGCCACTGGGTATTCCGCGAACATCTTCATAAGATGGGAATTCAAGTAAAGTTGAAAACCTCTTATGTAGAAAATGCGGTGAGGAGGAGGAGACAGCCTTCCACGTGATTTTCATGTGCCCAGCCCTGCAAGGTCTGCGTGTGAGATCCCTTGGCCTACCGACCGGAGATCAAAGGGAAAAACGGGTAACCATAGTCAAAAGGATCTCATGGTTCATTAAGAACCTGGGATTTGACGGAGAATGAGGACCTGTGAATGAGGGTGCACAATAAGCTGTACTAGCTGCGATGCAATCCCATGGTCTACACATAAGCCTGGCCCTCTGTTAAAAAAAATAGGTCGGAGATAGAAAAAGAAATGACGAAAATCCGTCGGTATCCCCTATCACGAAAGAGGAAATTATAAGAGCAATAAAGATTTCAAAAGACAGAAATGCAGTTAGACCAGATTACATACCATTTGAGCTACTTAAAATACGTGATGATTAACGAATCACTTTTCTGTAAAAAAATATTTAACAAAAAACGCGGACAAGCTCCCTTTAAAGTGGATCACACCAAATTTCATTCCCTTGTCAAAAAAGACCAATGCAACGAATTGCGACGAGCATGGAACGATCAGTCTAATAATAAGCAACTTATTAAAGATACTCCTTACAATCGCTACTGGATTTCCAAAAATGGGAAAGATATATAGGATCTACACAATTTGGTTACAGAACGGTCCAAGGAACTAGAGAGGCTATAGTAACAACTCAAATATTAATTCATAAATCCAAGAAAAGGTGTCATATTTTTTTCATCGGCTACTAGAAAGCATTTAATAGAGTTCAAAATCACAAACTCATTCAAATCCTAAGGAATATGGATATAGTCCAAAAACATTAACGTTGTAGGGGAAGGTCGGGTAGCCACGGACATAAAAACAAAACTCGAAAAAAATATGAAATTAACAGAACTAGACTTTAATTTTGAACGTAAACAATAATTCTAACATATTTATAACAGTTTAATTAACATAACAGTCCAATAATTTCACAAACTTAGCTTAAATCAAGTCTTACAATCAGCCTTTAAATTTTCGTCAAAAAAGATTTTGGCGGGTAGCTCCGGCCACACCTATTAATGATGACCAGGTCTTTTTTTTGCAGTGCAGACGTCGCAATAATAGTAATATTGCGCTCCATCGATGTATACACATTCTTCGTGCACCCAGTCTTTACATTTGGCGCACGGTATCCAAGGTTCTTTAAAAGTTTCTCCGCAAATAATGCACTCTGTATCTTCGTCTCTTGTCAAATTTTCTTTTGGTCTCTTTTTATTGGTCGCAGTTGTCGTTGCAGTTGTTAGGTGCCTTTTTACGCTTTTTGTATGGTGAAGAAGTGAGAATTTCGCTTCTTTGAGTTTTTCGTGAACGCGTCCGAAGACGTTTTTTAGATGCATCAGGTAGAGGTGACAACTGTTTTAGTAGCTAATATGATGTATTGGGACTTACATCTGTCTGCTTATTCGAAGGCTGAGATGAATCAGTGTTGGCTGAAGCTGACTGCTGGTTGCGGCTAGTTGATGGCTGGGATGTTCAAGCAGAGGACTGTTGGTTAGAATTTTCAATGCTAGTTGGATGCATGCTGACTGAAGTAGACAGCTGGTTGCTGCTAATTGATGGCCGGGATGTTGTGGTAGCGGATTGTTGGTTGGAAATTTCATTGCTGGTTGGATTCAGTTGGATTCTAGTTAGTGGCATCAAGCGATTATCGAGATTCTTAATATGATTATATAAGATCTGTGAATGTTGTTCTGTAAATGTGTTATCAAATCTTCCCAGTTTAGCTTGTAATTTTACCTCTTGTCCAATATTGATAGCTTTCAGCCTATCCTAAAGGGTGCTTCTGAGCACTCCGTATTTATTAGCCGCTTCCCTTATCAATATTTCCTTTTTTAACGCATAAAATGGCCTGTTTCATTCCATTTTCATCCCAATCACCCCTTCTTGTAACTTTTCCCTTAAATTTCGGCATTTTCAAGTGACCTAAAAATAAAAAAATATTTTGTATACATACCATAGTGTATTGTACCCACTTAGTTGTGAAAATAAACTTTTAAACAAATTACATTCACTCATACTCGTCCCCTACCTATAGAAAGTCTGTACTAGAATCAAACAGCAGAAGTAAAGGTCGGTAACGAATATACAAACAAAATAAAAATACTTAGAAGGGTCAGACAAGGATGCTTTCATAGGCATTAAAGTAAATGGTAAATGGTCAACAATTTACGGTATGCGGACAATATGAAAGACTTTTAGGAGCTTCTTAATGCCATATGTAGTAGCAAAAACTAAGGCCGCAACATCAACACCAAGAAGACAACATTTATTATAGTCTCATGCATTTCGGAACATCAAGATAGTTTAAGTCATAACGGTTGCCTAATAGAGCGAGTACGCAAATTTAAATGTTTACGCACGTGGCTGTTTGATGTCCGATTTGGAAATCAAATGTTAAATACAGACAGTCAGAAGAACTTTCATATAATTTAAAAGGGTTCTTGCCAATGCCGAATTTGACCTTAACCTACGAATTAGCTTTGCAAAATGTGAAGTGTGGTTAGTGTTGCTCTATGAAATGAAGGAAGTTTTTTATATGTGCCTATTTGAAAAAAATCAATATTATCGAATCTGCAACAATAGAATTCCATTGTTCTCTTATCAAAATTCTAATAAAAAAAATATTCTCTTTAATCAACAGAAACTTTATGAATATAAACATCTTCCACCCTCCTGTATAATCTCCTGTTTTCGTATAAGATCGGAGCGTAAAGCAAGCAATGAAAAATCGCTTTTTCTATAAAAGAAGCATGAAAAGAAAACGACAGAACTCGTTCTGGCGCACCACAGGTGAATTGAGCAATGGTATTTGGAAAATTTAAATTTAAAATATTCTCCTGTATATGCGTAGATCGGGATAGAGATTCATTTTTGAGGAAAAGCAGCGTATCAGCTTTTTTTAATAATGCAACCAGTAAGGCCCTTTTATCTTTTGTTTTATCCAGCCGACGTTGAAGGTTTCACAAAATTTTGTTTGTAGTGGTTAGACCTTTACACTTCGAATGGTTAAGTTGGATAAAAAAAATTAAACTTAAAAATCAAAAATTTCAAAGTATCTACAAACTGAAGAATATAGACTAAAAAAGGTAATTCGGATTCTTTAATGATTTATTTAATTGCAATTGAACTGATATAAACCTATGGCCAGAATGAATGTGAGTTTGTGTATGAAAAAAGTAAGATTTAATAGACACAAATTAAAAGGCCAGATAAAAAATATTGTATTCTTAGCGATACTGGATCTGCATCTGTGAGTGGAGAAAGCTGCAAGTCTTTTTCACTTTATTTTGTAAAAAAGTGTGAGGTGTCAAGGGACACACGGATGGAACGAAGTTCCTTTCGATTAATAAGTGAAGGAATTAGTAATTTGTAAACACAACAGAGTGTTTATACATACATAAGCATTTATTATTGTCTGTATAAAATCTCTACTTACCTAACAGTTCGTTTCTTTTAACAAAAGTGTCCATTTATACAATACGTGAGCTTTAGATAACACATCTTTTTAGAATTACTTTTTATAATTTAAAACAGGAATTAACAATTCAATACAAAATTTTAAAATAAAAATATTTGACAGTAACTGACAGTTAAGGTAATTTGACGTAGGTACCTAAATAGTCAAGTTACGAACTATTTTTAAAATGTTTATGAATTTATTAATTTATAAAAACAGGATGAAATAAAATGTAATACTATTATAGTTAATTGTTATTTTTTCTACAGTATTTTCTTTTTAATGTACATTTTCTTTTAATTTAAAATAGTGTGTTTTTAATTGTAATATATCTATCTATGAGAGAGAGGGAGAGAGAGTTATTTATTTTTTGGTCTGTGAGAGAGAGAAACATGCGTGTGTCGTGTCATAGTGTCGTGACAACTTTTGGTATGAATTTTTTTTGGCTAGCTCCTAGCGTCAGTCGTAACTGTTCGTAACGCGCGAAAGGGAACTTCGTTCCAAAAAAAGAAAACAGTTGACACTTGGTTTGTATTTAAGACAAATCCAAAAAATTTCTTTTTCACCCTGTTTTCTTTCAATCCTTTTCTTATCTTGACCCCCCTTTCTCTTTTTTAATTTTTGGCTTTTGGCCTTACACTTTGTATTATTTTCGCACTTTGTAAATGTTGAACAAAATAAGAGACCTCTAATGGTACGCTTACATGCTTGTCTTGCGGAACACACTAGCGCACTCGCAAGCGTGTAAATGGCATTCAAGCGTTTGTGAAATCTTTGAGCATGTGGAAGTTTGCCGAGATTTGCCAAGCATATAAACGTACTGTAATATACATAATTTAACTAAACTAATATAAATTGGTGAGACCAGTTTTTAACACATGCGTCAAAAATCTGTTTTGCGTACGATCTGGGTCTATTTTTTATACCTTCAGAATTTGTAACGGGAGCTTTGTCGATTTTTATATAATGTAACTGTTGCCAAAAATATCAATTAAATTATTTAGTGTAATCGGTAATTCAAGTTAACCTTCTAGGATAACTCAAACGTACTTGTTTCAAACTGAAAGGGATTGCTTTAGTCTCTTTAGATTAATTTATATGGTTTTTATTAGATTGCGGTATAAGGTACGATAAGAAAAAAAGCAATTATACAGCATTTAAAATGTTCTAGGATCAAAACCAACCGAAAGAGATTACAATAGAAATTAATAGTTATTTGTGACACAAGGACGGAAAATGACATTTTGCAAGAGCAAAGTTGTGTAGCCGAGGTGCGTAGCACCGAGGCGAAACAATACGAGCACTTGCAAAACATTTCCCGGACGTGTAACACACACTATTTTTTGGTCCGACTAATTTTTAATATGTTCAAAAGTTTAAAACTTTTTACTTTATGACATACAAGATTAGATGTTTATTGACATCTATTGCACGATTAAAAGAATTAATAATAAGGAATGATTTTCTGATAATCGATTTCAAGATACTTAATTTTTATACATACGAATACTTTGCTGATAAGCAACACAGTAAAAATTGTTATATTGAAAATATTAACATTAATATCTAATAATTTTATATAAAAATAGCAGAGACAATGAACTATTTTAGTTCAATGAGCAAAAATAAAATCGAGATATGTATTTTCATAATCGAATGATAAGTATAGTTTATCCAATCTTAATGTGAAAACATAACCACGCCCTTTAACCCCAACAAAGGATCCGACTTTTGAATCTAGGTTGTCAGATATATTTGCGAATATTCCTAAGTTTATATATTTTGAAAATTTTCTCTCTACTTTACTATTCAATTGTTCGTCAATGACTCTTAGAAAGATAATATAAAAATATTCTTACAAAATATATACTTAAATTAATTAACTAGATTCTTCATATTTAAACAGTTTTGACTTCTAATGATAGGTATCAATTTTGTATATATTACTTATACTTAAAGATTTTTTTAAGAAAAGGCAACATTGTATATATAGTTTGCGATTTCAAAGTCGGTGCGCACCCCTTTGATATTAATGTAAAGTAATGCCGACGGCTCTTACTAAGCGCCGCGGTACATGAAACGAAACATCAAAAAGAATAATTGCGTGAGTTAAATACCGCGTTTGGTCTGGTTCCCCATTACAGTACACAGTAGCGTTAGTGATTTTTATTGATTTTTTATATTAGATATATTTTACGGTTGGCTTGATAGTACTTAATATAGTAAGAATTTCTCGTTTAAATATATAAGATAATAACTGCGCCACCTTACGGTGGCGTTATATTATTTGATTTAGAAAGGTTTTTTTTTTATTTTTTTCGTATTTTTTCTGTTTTTAATTTTCTACTTTCTTTTAGTTTATCGTTTATTTATTTATGAATCCAAATTCAACACTATCTATTGGGTTTTCTTACAATTCAGTAATTGTTATGGACAATGCGTCGTATCATTACCGCATATTAAACAAAATACCTAATAATAACACAAAAAAGAATAAAAATTTAAGATTTATGGCAATCAAAAATATCAATGTTCCTAAAAAGGTTCCAGTAAAGAAGGAATTAATAAGAATGATCAAAAGTCAGAATTTTAAAAATGAGTACGTCATTGACACCATTTGCAGCAGATAATGGTCATACCCTTTTGCGTTTACCTCCATACTAGTGTATTTTTAATTCAATCGAAATGATTTGGAGTACTGTAAAGAAACGTTTACGAAAATATAATCAGTCACCAACTTTAAGCGCAGTTGTTTCTTGATAATATTCAAGAGGTAATTAGTGGCATTAATAGCGATGTATGAAAGAAAAAATTGCGAAGCATATGTTATAAAAATAGAAAAGGAATATCCTGTTTTACCGCCAATAGCACCATTAGTTATTCAACCTGGAAACGATTCTACTTCAGAAGACTCTGTCAATTCTTGTTATTAATTCCAACCAATTTCCTTTACAACTATCGTGATGTATCTTGAAAACTTGTTTTTAAAAACAAACTAATTTTATATTCTTACTAACATACCCAACCCTTTCCTTTTCAGGCAAGGAAGGCTTATACCTCCTCATGGTCCTTGCTGGACAAAAAATCTTTTAAGATTGTCTGATAAAATGAGTATTATTTGTAGACAATTGTTATAAAAATATTATGAGTTATGTACTATTTGAATAATGAGCCAAATGTTCTTATTTTAACTAAAATTAACAAGTTTTAATTTAAAAGAATTAAATTGTTATTTGACAATTTTCCAATTGATACAAAATTTACAAATATACAAAAACCGTTTTTCTTTTGAAATTTAAAACAAAAATTAATAAAAATATATGAACCCTTTTTATTTAATTCCACGCCAATGGTCGAAAATGTCATCAAAGGCACTTAAAAACCGCCAAAGAGCACCGATTTTCACATTTACATTGGATAGACTTTACCTAGTTGTAAATTAACATAAATGTCAAATCTAAAATAAAAGTTGTGAGAGAAATTAAATGTAAATTAGAATCCTGGTTACCTTTAGAAAAAGTTATTAGTTTAGTGTATTATACGCTGTTTTTAAATAAATTTAATTAAAATTTGTATTATTCATTATGTATTTTTGATGACTCATAGCGCCATCTCTTTAGATAATCTAAAAGCTACTTTGCCGGCCTAGGCCGGAAAATTTCATTTTCCGGACGATTTTGAAGTAATTAATAGTATTATTTCTGGACGGAGGACCAAAAACGTCATTTAAGAAACCTTGACAGGATGGAAAATAGACGTAAGTCTACGTTATGAGATAACATCCTGTAAAATGGTTACCAGAAGAAACACAAACATGAAAAAAAAATGCGAATATCCACTGGAGACGAAAAATATCGATACTAATAAAAAAATACATGTTAGTCTATATTTAATACACAAGTCTTTCGTAGTTATGACGACGGTCTTATCTTGTTTTCGACGCTTTAATTTTAGTATTCCGTGGAGTTATAATATAAAGTAAAAACGTAACAAAACAAAAATGATGAAAATATGAAACAGACTTTATAATTTTTTACCAAATGAAACTTTTTGAAGACGAAATTTTCTTTTGTAAGGTTGACATTAATAATTATTTTTGGTTTATTATTACATTTTCTGAAACATTCATATTATTTTCAAAGGTTTTCCATAGGTAATTGAATGATCTTCTTCAAGTAAATCTCTTTCATTTGGAAAATACTGAAGTACACTCAATTTATAGATCAATGCATTCGTATCCATTGAAGTTGCTGCATGTAAAAGAAAGACGGAAAACTTGCGCACCTTTTTCACCACGTGCGTGGTATGATTTCCATCATTTTCACGCTTTTCCCGAACTCCACTTCGTCACATTCTCGGATCTTGAAGTGGTATTCAGCATTCACTTTATTATTGCAAGACACGCACGTCGTTACGCTTACTGAATATCTGGCACTGGATGAATGCATTTCTATGCGACACAGAATTTTCAGTTTAATATCAAAGGCTCATTATTAGATGTTTTATAAAGTTGTGTTGTGAACTGTTTTCAAATAAAAACAGACAAACTCTTCTAAGAAAATCTCATTTCGCTAAAATATCTATAAAATAAGCTTATTAGTGAAAGTTAAAAAATGAATATAGAATGATATACAACAAAGAAAATCAATAATCACTTTTGCCTACCCTAACTAACCTCATAAAAATTATAAACGAGACACGAGATCAAAGACAAATTTCTCCGCCTTATTATCAGAGTTCTCTATACTGAAAAATCGTTCCCCTACTCTAGATTGTTGTTCCTGTTGCCAATGGAGATACTACACTTTTCGTTTCCCTATTGAACCTTCGTTCCCTTCAAGGGTTAGTTACAGGACCGTATATATATATTTTAGTTTAGTAGATTTACAGCCTCCTTCTGGATATAAACTATATTAAATTAAAACAATAGCTTTGGATGCAATTTTTCAAATAGTAGGTGAATGGAAGTACATTAATTTCTTTTCGCTTAAACCAAGCATTTGCCTGTTTTTTATTCTTGGAGCTATTATATACTTCTTAACTTTAATTTCACAGTGGTGTATAAGTAAATAAAATATATCACAATCAAATTATTTTGAATATTCCAGCATATATTAACTAGAAATTGCATTTACTGCTCTAAACATGAAACGAGTAACAATAGAGATCAAATAAAACTATACACCATCTTTCTCCAAACTTGTTTGTTTAGTTTTGTTTAAGGAAGAAGAAATGCATATACACTGACTATTCACCACTTAGAGTGAAGTACAAGAGGTAACATAAAGTTTTATTTTATCTTTTTGTCGTTACTAATCTCGTAATCAGAGTAATAAATGTTGCCTCTAGTTATCATATGATTGAAGGGTTGAGTCAAATAAGAATTATTTATAGAAATGTGGACAGAAAAAGGGTTATGGTCTAATTTACGTATATAGGCTCCCATAAGCTTATTGAGGGTAAAAAAGCAAGCAGAGATATATGATAGGGTTAGGGCGGATTAAATAATGAGTATGCCTAAGGACAGGATAGTCCCAGGTATAATTTTGCGAGAAACTTTCGAGTAAAATTACTGGAAAGGAATCCATGAAACAATGGACCCTCTCATTCAAGAGGAGTCAATCTGGTATACCGATGGCTCAAAGACTGAGAAAGGCACAGGTTCGGGTATATATATATATATTATAACATGTATGAATAATAATAATGATATGTTTTGATAATATCAATCACTATGTTATAAAATATTCCTTACCTTTAATTAATTTTAAATTTTAAATATAAATAGTGAATAGGTAAGAATTAACTCAGTGTAATTATTTTCCAATATGATTAATTAAATATGCTACCGGCTATTCCCTTATGTCAAGGTCAGAGTTCAAATATTCAACCAAACTAGATTCAAAATCAGTGAATACACAAATTTGCAATAAAATGACTGTATAACCGCACTATCCTAGACCAACAATATTTTCTAGGCGTGAATTGCATATAAATTTCTAACCTTTCTAATTCAAAATGTGTCAAACTTCAAAGATACCGTTGATAAACCCAAATATGCATCAAATATATAAAATGAAATATTCTGACTTGAGTTACTAAACAATTTGGATTAAACTTATCAAAAAGGTGAATAATAATAATAATAATTTAGTTAAATACATAAAACAGTGAAATAAAAATGTTCATCAAAATTTCAAAAATCAAACACATATAAAACTCTTTATTATAACGAGTGCAAAGTTGTTACCATTTGTGTGAAGCTTCACCCTCTTCTGGAATCAGGATTCTGTTCTTAGGAAAATCTACTTTCTTCCTCCAATACAGCAAAGATTTCAGGAAACTTTATGAAGATCAAATAATCACTTCCTCTTCAAAACCAAGCGATGGATGGCTACTATTTTCTCTGGTAAGTGTAATTATGACTTTCTTTCTTGTTAAATATCAATTTAATCTTCTTTAACTCAATTAAAATACAGTTATACCATAAAGTGCTCAGCCCCATAAATTGAAATATCTATTTCTTCATAAAATCATATAAATTTCTCTTACCAATTGCTTTCTCTGGTTACCTTGGGATAATCTTTATACTTTAAACTGTTTTAATACTTTCTATCATCAATACTTTCAAAAAAAACTCAAAATTTCTACGGAGCAAATTTTTAATACAACTTCTCTTTCAACAACCAGAAAACAAGAGAGAATTATCTTCTACAAACTTCTTAACTAATTATTTATAATATAAATCTTACTAATCTCCTTTTAACTTTCTTTTAACATCATTATTTTTACAACAAATCTTCATCGAAACTTTTTACATCCTTCCTCTTCAGAAGGTCGAAAACAAGAGAGATTCTATCAGAATCAACAAAAAAACAATTGAAAATTCAACAAACTTAAATCTATACATCTTTTCCATCTAATCGCCTACTAATTTCTTATTCAAATAAAATTTTTAACAAAATCTAATTCTTGATTCAATATTACAATTTAAAACAATGATCATTCTTTTTTTTATATTCTTATGAAATTTACTAGCACTACAAACTAATAATTTTCTCTTTTTCAGAATATTTCATTTGGCATTTGAACTATTTATAAATTAGAATATGGTTGGTAAATACGTATAATTTAAAAGTAAGTAGAAGTTTTAACATGTATTTTAACTATTTGTGATGTCTTTTTTTTTTATAATTTAATTTTCTCATTTACTTACTCCCCTAATTCATTTAAAATTAATGTTTGATTACTAACGTATTGGCAATTTTATAAACTTTTAATTATCTACTTTACCCATTTATCAATTTCATAATTATCAAAACTTTATATAATGTAGATTAATCATTTTTGAATCTTTAAATAAAAATCTTTGAAATGTATTTGTATATTTTTTTTCTTATTATTCTATTTTCTTTTTTCTTTTTTAGGAATTATGAAGAAGATGATGATAATCAATCCCAATGTTACTAAATTTGCGCTCTGACTCGAAATAAGAAAATCTCCTTTCTCTACTTTCCATTAGATTTTCCTTCTACATTCTTATTTAATATAACATAGTAACTAATATCATCTCAAATCCCCCAATTAAAATTTTTACATCAAACATTTCATTGATGTTGGATTAAAAATTATAATTTGAATCTATTTTTTTTTTTTATAAATAAACACTCATTTTACAAAAACTTTAGCCTCAATTAATATTATTTGCACAGATTGTATAAATCTTTTTTTAATAAAACCATTCAATCTTAATTTGATATTTACATCTTAATACTATTATTTACAAAACTTTGCTATTAATATCATCTACCCCTCTTCTGGTATAAACTTGTACACATCCTTAATATTAAAAACTCCCCTTAATCTCCCTGTATCCGGATATACTAACCGATAGCTGTTTTCAGCATTATGATTATCTACCACATATGGTCCCTCAAAAGGCATTAATAATTTTGCACACAAATTTTCCCTTTTATCCGCTACTTGTAAAGCTCTTATTATGACAAGTTCTCCCTTTTCAAATTTAGTTTTCTTTTTCAATTTCTTTTCTTGTCTCTTGACATATCGTTCTGCGTTTCTTTTTAAATTTTTCTTAACTTTTTGTAATATTTCTTGTATTTCTTGTCTTCTATTCCATTCCCATTTTCTTTCTGGTACTCTACCTTTAAATAAAAGCTCTGGACATTCTTTCGTCACTCCATGAGGTGTTTCATTCACATATCTTTGTACTTTATCCAAGTTATTTTCCCACTGATCGTGTTCTTGTATACATAAAATTCTCAAATATTTAATTACTTCTTTGATATATCTTTCAGCTGGATTTGATGATGGATTTCTTATGCTAATAAAATTTACTTGTATATTATAATGTTGACATGCAGATAAAAATTTATAATTCTCAAAATATGTGGCATGATCTAAAATTAATTTCTCTGGTTTTCCATGAATTTGTATATAATTTTTAATGCATTTTAATATTGTATTGGTATTTGTTCTTTTACAAGGATACATCTGTACATATTTTGTAAATATGTCTACCATGACCAATATGTGTTTACATCCCTGAATACTCTCCACTAAATTACTTATAAAATCTATTGCTAAAATTTGTAATGGTTTTTGTGTTACTATTGATTTATTTATATTACTATTATGATAATTTTTTTCTTTGGCTAATTGACATATTGTACAAGCTTTGCATATTTCTTTGGCTCTAGTTAAATCCTTTTTTGCATAATAATTTTCCCTAAATAGCATCCATAATTTTCTTACTCCGATATGACCATATTCGTGATGAAGATTGTATAGAATTTCCTTTGCATAATTAGTTGTAATAACATACGTATCCCAATTTTCTAGTTTTTTATAAATAATATTGTCTTCTGTAAAAGTTCTTTTCTTTTCCACCTCTGTCAAATAATTCTGATCTTGTATAACCCTTTCCAAAGTAAATAATCCCTCTTTATCCAATAATTTATTTATACCTATTTTGAATTTTTTATAATCCCCTTGTTCTTCACTTTCCCTACTCAATGCATCTGCTATGATGTTACTTTTTCCTGGAATATATTTAATCTCAAAGTCGTATTCTTGCAACAATAACAACCATCTGTGTACCCTATTATTTGCATACCTATTTTTCATCATCGCCGTTAAAGCATTATGATCACTCTCCACTATAAACTTTGCTCCTAACAAATAAAACCTTAATTTGGTTATACAAAATACCACACTGGCCATCTCCAATTCCGTAACCGTGTACTTCTTCTCACAATTCTTTGTTACTCTTGATACAAAACTAATAGGTACTTCTCCTACTTCCTGAACTTGTATTAACACTCCTGCTAATCTTTCTATCGATGCATCTGTCCTAAGTATAAATACTTTATCGTATTGCGGGTGATACACTTTTAAATTATTGGTAAAGACAAATTTTAATTCTTGAAAAGCTTTTTCTCTCTCGGGTGTCCATTTCCATTTAACATCTTTTTTTAGTAGCTCTATTAAAGGAACTTCTTTATTTGACAAATCTGGTATTAATCTTTTATAATAATTTATAATTCCAAGGAATCCTCTTAACGTCTTCAAATTTTTAGGTGTTTGATAATTCATAATAGCTTGTACTCTTTCAGGATCCATACTTACCCCTGTCGTATTCAAGACATATCCTAAATATTTAACTTCTTTTTGATAAAATATACACTTTTCCACATTTAATTTTAGTCCAGCTCTTTCCAATTCTTTTAATGTGATTTCTAAATGTTTTTTATGTACAATTTCATTTTCCGAATAAATTAAAATATCATCAATGTAGTGTAAAATGAATGATTCATATTTATTTAAAATTGTATGTAAAGTTCTAACTAAAGCTGCACATGAACTTTGCAATCCATATGGCACCACACAAAATTGATATACAATACCATCTACCATGAAAGCTGTATATGGTCTACTATTTTCTTCTAACGGAATTAACCAGAAACTATGTTTAAGATCTAATTTAGAATAAATTTTTGCATTTGTAATTCTTCCAAAAATTCCTTCGACATTCATAGGACTTTCATATTGTTTGACTGTATAGGCATTTATGTTTCTTGCATCAAGACATATTCTAATCTCTCCTGACTTCTTTCTTACACAAGTGATTGCATTTATGTATGGAGAATCCGATCTTTCTATTATTCCATCCTTCAACATTTTATTTAATTCTTCATATACTTCATCTTTTATTTTATACGGTATCGGATAAGTTTTTATTTTAAAATTCTTAATATCTTTATTCATCTCTAACTTGTGCGTGTAATTTGTAGCTATACATATATCTTCATTAAACAATTTATAATATTTCTTACATAATATTTCTACTTCCGTCCTATACAATCCACAATTTTCTTCTAATTTGTCAAACTCCATATTTTCTATGTTGTTGTACATAACATTATTATTAATTTCCGAACTTTCATTCTTTTTTACTATAAATGGTATTATTTGTTGTTCCCATCTTAAACATTCATCTTCATAATCGATGATAACCTTATGATTATTTAATTCATCTGAACCCAATATAATGTCATAGTTCAAATTTTGTATTAATAACATTTGAAATTTATACATTTTACACCCTATTAAAATTTCCCCCATAATCATATTACTTGTTTCATATAATTTCTTATTATTCGCTCCCACTAATGATAATTTATTTGTTTTTATCACCATAATATCATCTTGTTTGATTTGTGAAACCACCCTTTGACTAATTAAAGTAACCTCTGAACCAGTATCTATCATAATTTTACATTTAATATTTTGGAAAACCCCCTCTATAAAAATTAACCTTTTTAGTTCATTAAATTTAACCTCGTCATCATTCACAATAAATTCCCTAGGATGTTCATACTTAGAAGAGTAGATGATATTATGCACATGAGAGCGATTTATGCAAAATCCACGCTCTGTCCCTGGCCTTGACCAGTCACATCACTCTGATTAACACTTACAACATTCACCTGTCTACTGTTTTCACCTCTATCTCTCCTTTCGTTATCCCGATTTACTACATTTCTATTATCATAATATCTATTACTATAATTATTGTCTCTGTTCCACCTATCACCTGATCCTACATTCCTATCATAATTATTATTATTTGGAAATTCCCTATTTCTTCTATCAGAATTCCTATTTTCCCCATTTCTACCATTACTATTATCATTCCTATATTCATTTGCTCTTGTTTCATTCCTATTAAAATTACTATATCCCCTATTAAATTCCCTATTCCTATTATTAAATCTGTAATTACTATCATTCCTATTCTCATTTCGATTCCTTTCATTAAATCTATTACCTCCAGAATTCCTATTATCATATCTATTTCTATCATTAAATCTTTCATTCCCATTCGTTCTACTTTCATTCATTAGACTTCGTTCTAGTCTCTGTAAATAATTTGATAACTGTTCCATTGTTTTAATATTATGAATTGCTATTGTTTCCGTCATTTCATGTTTGTACTGTCTCGCCACATACAAAACAATTTCCTCTTCCCTCATTGCAGGTTCCAAATATTGTGCATTATTATATAGTTGTATTGCATATGCATTAAAATTTTTTCCTTTATTATAGTCATATTTACCAAAATACAGTTTTTCTCTAAAAGTAGCTTGTTGGATTTCCCCCCAGAAATATCTACAAAATTGCTCTTCGAAATCTTTTATTGACGACATTTGATTTTCTTTATTGCAGAACCATAGTAAAGGATGTCCTGTTAACATATCACGGATCAACAGTTTTTTCTCCAAGAAATCACTAATATGTTTTGTTTTACTTTTTATTATATTCACAAATACTTTTGGATGTATATGATTAATGTTTCCATCAAATTTAATTCCGGTATTGTTGTAGTGTGATATCATGTTAGGAAGAACTCCCACCATATTTCCTCTGACATTATTATCCATAATTTCTTGTAACTTCTTTTGCATATCTTCCATTTCCTTATTTAATTTATACTGGGTTAATTCTTGATTCTTACTACAAACTCCTTTTTGTTTTTCTACTTCTCCCTCTAGTCTTTCAAATTCTTTTCCTAAGTTAATTTTTAAATTGTCCACTACCTCTTCATAAATTTGCTCTTGTAATCGTATTTGTCCTATATCTTTTTTTATGACATCAGTATGTTTATTGACTTCACGTTCTATTTCCTCCGGTAAATTTTCTTTAATTGATTTTTCTACTTCTTTTATTCTAGTTTCCATACCTTTTTCAATTTCCCCCTTAATTTCAATCGCTGTATCCTGGATTTCAGTTCTCAATTTCTTGTTTTGCTGTTCGATTTTCTTGTCACATTCCTTTTTAATAATTTTAACTTCTTCTCTTATCTTCAAATTATCTTCTTTCATACTACTTATTTCCTTTTTAAACATGTCATTATCTTCTTTAATTTGATCCAACTTTTTATTATTTTCTTCAAATTTCTTATCTATATCTTCCCTCATCTTCACATTATCTTCTTTTATATCTTCTTTTAATTTCTTATTCATATCTTTTATTTCTTCAAATTTTATCATAAGGAATTGAAGTATACCATCCATATCAGGTCTGGTTTCTTCTTTTGGTCTTTCCTGTACCATTTGTTCTTCTTGTGCATTTTCACCAGCAGTTTCCTCTGTCTCTATTTCAACCATGGTTCGATCCTGTTCTCCCCCTATCTCTATTAAATTCTCTCCTTCTTCCATTTCTGCTTCTTCCTGTGTTTGCCCTGTTTGAATGAGCTCTTCCACTCGGTAATCTCCTGCTCCTAACACTCTCTCTTCATGTACTTGTACCGCCACACTTTCCATCTCAATCTCTCCTCCATCACTACTTTCACTCTCATCTCCTACTATCTTACCATCTCTCAATCTCATTTTTCCCTCCATATTCACAATTTATTCTATCGAGATAAATATAACTAATATGAATCACAAAAAAAAAATTTCAAATCAAGTTTTCAAAAAAAAATATTTTAAATATTAATTATTTAAATAGGCTCTAGTTTTGATTGTTTAGAGCGAAATAATAAAAAAAAAAATTTAACAAAATTCTCAAATTTTAATTATTTGAATCGGCTCTAATTTTGATTGTTTAGAGCCCCACGTTGGGCGCCAAAATTTATAACATGTATGAATAATAATAATGATATGTTTTGATAATATCAATCACTATGTTATAAAATATTCCTTACCTTTAATTAATTTTAAATTTTAAATATAAATAGTGAATAGGTAAGAATTAACTCAGTGTAATTATTTTCCAATATGATTAATTAAATATGCTACCGGCTATTCCCTTATGTCAAGGTCAGAGTTCAAATATTCAACCAAACTAGATTCAAAATCAGTGAATACACAAATTTGCAATAAAATGACTGTATAACCGCACTATCCTAGACCAACAATATTTTCTAGGCGTGAATTGCATATAAATTTCTAACCTTTCTAATTCAAAATGTGTCAAACTTCAAAGATACCGTTGATAAACCCAAATATGCATCAAATATATAAAATGAAATATTCTGACTTGAGTTACTAAACAATTTGGATTAAACTTATCAAAAAGGTGAATAATAATAATAATAATTTAGTTAAATACATAAAACAGTGAAATAAAAATGTTCATCAAAATTTCAAAAATCAAACACATATAAAACTCTTTATTATAACGAGTGCAAAGTTGTTACCATTTGTGTGAAGCTTCACCCTCTTCTGGAATCAGGATTCTGTTCTTAGGAAAATCTACTTTCTTCCTCCAATACAGCAAAGATTTCAGGAAACTTTATGAAGATCAAATAATCACTTCCTCTTCAAAACCAAGCGATGGATGGCTACTATTTTCTCTGGTAAGTGTAATTATGACTTTCTTTCTTGTTAAATATCAATTTAATCTTCTTTAACTCAATTAAAATACAGTTATACCATAAAGTGCTCAGCCCCATAAATTGAAATATCTATTTCTTCATAAAATCATATAAATTTCTCTTACCAATTGCTTTCTCTGGTTACCTTGGGATAATCTTTATACTTTAAACTGTTTTAATACTTTCTATCATCAATACTTTCAAAAAAAACTCAAAATTTCTACGGAGCAAATTTTTAATACAACTTCTCTTTCAACAACCAGAAAACAAGAGAGAATTATCTTCTACAAACTTCTTAACTAATTATTTATAATATAAATCTTACTAATCTCCTTTTAACTTTCTTTTAACATCATTATTTTTACAACAAATCTTCATCGAAACTTTTTACATCCTTCCTCTTCAGAAGGTCGAAAACAAGAGAGATTCTATCAGAATCAACAAAAAAACAATTGAAAATTCAACAAACTTAAATCTATACATCTTTTCCATCTAATCGCCTACTAATTTCTTATTCAAATAAAATTTTTAACAAAATCTAATTCTTGATTCAATATTACAATTTAAAACAATGATCATTCTTTTTTTTATATTCTTATGAAATTTACTAGCACTACAAACTAATAATTTTCTCTTTTTCAGAATATTTCATTTGGCATTTGAACTATTTATAAATTAGAATATGGTTGGTAAATACGTATAATTTAAAAGTAAGTAGAAGTTTTAACATGTATTTTAACTATTTGTGATGTCTTTTTTTTTTATAATTTAATTTTCTCATTTACTTACTCCCCTAATTCATTTAAAATTAATGTTTGATTACTAACGTATTGGCAATTTTATAAACTTTTAATTATCTACTTTACCCATTTATCAATTTCATAATTATCAAAACTTTATATAATGTAGATTAATCATTTTTGAATCTTTAAATAAAAATCTTTGAAATGTATTTGTATATTTTTTTTCTTATTATTCTATTTTCTTTTTTAGGAATTATGAAGAAGATGATGATAATCAATCCCAATGTTACTAAATTTGCGCTCTGACTCGAAATAAGAAAATCTCCTTTCTCTACTTTCCATTAGATTTTCCTTCTACATTCTTATTTAATATAACATAGTAACTAATATCATCTCAATATATATATATATATATATATATATATATATATATATATATATATATATATATATATACAAAAGGGGAAAAATTAATGGGCATGTACGCAAAAAGGATGATAGGGTCACGAATAGGGAATGGTAACCGCAGACATGCATGTTTCTGGCTCGTTAGCCGTCATCAGTGCGGCATAACCAAGTAAGGTATTGCACTTGGCCAGCAAGAGTGTTGAGTACTTGGGAGCAAAGGATGGTAGGGAAACATGTATTAAAAAGCGAAAAACACAAACAACGAAACTCACACAAGAGTCCTATCGCCATTTGTGGCTTCGGCCAGCTGTGCCCACATTTCGGGGCTACGAACAGCGTCGCCGCGTTGGCGAAACGGACTCATTGTGTTTGAGCCGTTCCAAGCCCAGGATGTAAAACAAAAAAGGGGTGCCAAGTATATATATATAGTGGAAGACAAGTCCAATTAATTCTATGTGCGTATGCAACAACACTGTGCAACGGAGATCATAAGTCAGAGTATAACGGGTAAAACCGTAGTCATATACTCAGACAGCCAAGCAGATCTAAAGCCAATAGTCTCGACAACAATAAGGACACGTTGGGTTTCGGGGCAATTAAAAGGCTGATGAATTGGCTCGAGCAGAAGATAATATCACAATATTTGACTCGGATGCGTTCGGTGGGGTTGCTGACATGTTCAGAAAGGCAGCCACTGAGAAATGGAGGCTAAAAAAGGCCCAGGATTGGTGGAAAAATTCACCGGTCAAGCGACAAGCCAAAATCTTCGTAAAAGAAATTAACTGCAGAGCTGTTATCACAAAGGTAAAACAATGTCAAAACGATTGTCAGGGACATTGTCGGCTCAAAAAACACATGAGTCAGTTGAACTTGAACGCTGTATTGAGAGAGCAACAACTGGCTGCTCCAGGTTACGGGAAGAGGCCACTGTCAAGGCTATTGAGTTTTATTAAGAGGGCAGGGCTAGACAAGGTGCTCTTATCCTATTCTAGATATAATGGGTGTTCATAATAGATAGGCTAAAATCGCAGGCATACAGGCTAACAACCAAGCCAATGAATATCTATCTATTTATCTATCTATCTATTTACGTGCAGAAATTATTCATTTTAAAGTATAGATTAAAATAATATTAGCCAGGGTTGTTTATGTACTTTAAAATTTATCTAAGTAAAGTCCGATGAAAAGTCATTAGTAAAATCTAACATTTTAGAAAATCATTTAGTTTTGTTCAGATCGACTTGTAGTTGCATTTAGTTAAAAAATTTACTTATTGTAACCTAAGCGTGCCCTTAATACTTGATCATTAACCAAATTAGATAAAATTTATTTACGCAGCAGTTGCCCAGTAAATTTAACCCTCTGGTTTATTTTCGAAGGCTATCAGTATTGTTATGTGTAGAATGGCAGCTAGTAGCTATAATACCAAGATAGAAATAAGTTTGTTCAGATCAAGTAAGAAAACAAGCGATGACTCTAATATCAAATATTAGATGCAAAACACAAAGCTACTAAAAATTTTTAAAAAAATGTGGCTAAAGACTTTTGGAAGTTAACCGAAAAACAGAAAAAAAGTATCAACGGTTGTTTAAAAAGTTTTGAAACCAGAGAAGGAATCAAAATTTATCGCTATTTTAATTTTTCATTTGAACACACAAACAATTCTATTTTGATTTGTTTACAAGCCATTTGAAGTTGACGTGTCAGTGTATTTTGTTACAGAAGAAAAATCAAGTATTGTGCAGTGAAATTTTGTTTTGTTTTGGAAGTTTCATAAGTAAAAGAAATTCATACAAAGATGGTGAAAGCGTAAAAGGAATCTGCTCCATTATGTCCAACTGTGCATCGATGAGTTTTGAAGTTTAAACGTGGTCGTACAAGCATCGAAGCATCGAAACGTAGTGGACGTGCAACAACACCAGAAACCATTAAGCAAGTTTATGATATTGTTTGTAGAGATCCAGGTTTGACTAAGCGTGAAATTGCTGGCACCATAGGCATATTAGATGAACGTGTACTTCATATTTGACACAAAGAATTACAGATGAAAAAGCTGTTTGGAAAGTTAGTGCCGCATTCGGTAATAATTCAACAAAAACTTAATTGAAAACAAATTTCTCAGCGTAATTTGGAGCGTTTTTGCAGAACAATACCGATTTTATGTGTCGTTTTATAACTATGGATGAGACTTGGATCTACCATTAAGATCCTAAACTGAAAAAAGAACGTTTACACCGCTGGTTCTTCAACTCCAAAACAGGTGAAGTCAGAACGATCGGCAAAAAAGATAATAGCATCAGTTTTTTGGAATGAAAAACGGGTTTTGTTTATTGATTATCTTGAAAAAGGTAAAACAATTAACGCTAAATATTATTATAAATAATATCGTAAAAAAAGACCCGGTTTGCAGAAGAAAACAATCATTATTTATCAAGAGATTGTAGGTGTTCCCAAAAGCTCGTTGTCGATGGCTAAATTGAACGAATTAAAGTACGAATGGCTTTAACACACACCGCATTCACCAGATTTGGCTCTCTCTAACTATTATCTCTTCAAATACTTGAAACAATTTCATCATCGAAGACATTTTTCGTCGAATGAAGAAGCTATTGCAGCCGTGGAACAATATTTTGCAAAGCTTCCGGAAAGTCATTAAAGAGATAGAATAAAATTACTCTAGGATCATTGAAATAAGTGTATTAAGCTGAGGGGATTATATTATTGAATAAAAAAAATTATGAATAAATAAACATTGTTTAATTTGTGCTTTTAAAACTTTTCAACCAACTATAAATTTTATGCAAGATTTTTCTTAAATATCTGAATCAAACAAGTTTACCTAGTGGCTTTTATTATTTCTAGGATAAAAATAAAATAATGCAAAATAAAATCATTCATGCAGGTTAGACGTAAGGACGCAGAGAAAGATATTCATAACTAACCAGTATTCAGAACTAAGTAGTAATTTAACGATTGCCCGATTTACTTAAGTATCTACAATAAAATTTCCACAGCTACGCTATAGTATCAAAATTCTCGTTTCTCTTATGCAACATGAATTAACAAAGATTCGATTTATTTAAGGTTATAAAGGATATAATCTAGTGAGTATGTATTTTTGAGTCCCTAATGCACCTCTGTCATTCGATCTGATCGTTTCTGTAATACACAATTTCTGCCCACTTAGAAAGGCATCAACCTGTTAAATCTAGCATCTATTGCAAAAGGGCCACAGGGCATTTGGCATTCCAATTACCAGTGTCGTCAGATCTCAATTTTCTGATGTGTGCTGAGTTTGTAAAACAACTGATAAAGCCTATTATTTTTGACAGAAAATTTATCAAAGTTGTCATTGTTTTTAAAAGTTGTTATATTTCTTATAGTTTCCTAAAATCAATTCTTTTCAGTGTAAAGATTCAAAGGAGTATGTAGGTACATTCTTTCGTCTTTCGTGTAATAGTCCTATCGATCGTACACGAAAAAGTTTCGGGTTCATTAACCCAAATATATGAAGGTTCATAAATTTAACATTTTATTCGTTTAAAAAACGATCTCTAGCCGATTTAATAAAAGTAAAACTAGTTTTATTACTTGAATGTAACTGTCTTAGTTTAATTAAATGAGATTTATAGTGGATTTGAACCCTTTGTAACTTTGTAACAGCTTGTTATTCTTTGATACATAAACAAAACAGTAAGAAAGGAGAATAAAAATATGTTGGAAACTTATGTGACATTTAGTCCGTGTGCAAAAAGATATACCTACTATCTAAACATTCTAAACTAATCGGTACCTACACAATTTATTTCAAAAAATGAAAATAACGTATCAACAAGATACAATCTACCGGATATAAGTAGATATAGCAGCAAAAAATAGGTATGAGTGTATAAAAAAACTGGTACTTTCAAGAATCACAATTTACCACGGAATCCAAAGTACTCTAAAGCCAGCCACACACTATCAGGTACTTCTGAACAATCACGCTTGTCAGGTGTACATGATTGTGTTTTTGATTTTGATTTATTTTATTTTGTTTATTTACTTTTAATTAAATGAAACAATCAGTTTAGGTACATACTGAAAAATGTTAGAACGAAATAATGAAAATCTTGTTAATGTATTTGAAAGTTGTTAAAGTTAACCTTGCTTGTGAAAAGTAAAATATAGACAAGAGAGATCCTGCATACAAAAAATTAATAAATAAATTGAAGGAGATAGAGACTGATGCAAACGAGACTTTTCTTAAACAAATTAACAGTTTAAAATCAAATGTTCAAAAAGAACAGAATAACATTTACTCATCAATGAAATCTGGTAATCTATACCTACGAGGGCTGTCTTTTTAGTTTTGCATACAGCCGATTAGAAGGCATCACTTAAAGAACCATCACATACAAATCCTACCTCAATCTGTTGTTGACATAAATCCAGAGTTTCATTGCGTTACAACAAGTCTTGTAGGTACAGTAATTTTTTGAAATTAGCAAGTCGGTCTCGCTGAAATCTGTGTTTGGAACTGAAGCACCACACCACTAAAATATTTCTCGCTGGTATTGCGAATATCAACGTTGTCGCTCCAGTCTCAGCGACGAATCCAAGCTAGATCCACCCAAAATAGCAGTCACACAGCAAAGTATTGATGCAGTTCAACAGCTAATTAAGGATGATCGCCCTGTAACATAATGGGAGATACAGGCATCTTCTTTGGGCAGTTCAAAAATCTCGATGTAAAAGATATTACATGAAGAAGTGGGTGTTATGAAGTTGGTGTTTCGTTGGCTCCCTCATTTAATCACAGAAGAACAAAAACTGGTTTACGTTAATTGGTGTCGAAAACATGGGCACGGTTCAACAAAGGAAGTTTAACAAACGTTCTCGAAGTGTGTTAAAGAAAATGGTAGCAACTTATGTGTCAAAATCTGATCATGTGGCAACAATATTATTTGTTTACCAGAAGTTATCGCGAAACCCTGACAAAGCAACGCACAACAGCGAATCATGCTTCATCAGGACAATGCAAGTACTCACACGGCCTAAAGACAATTGAGTTTTTTGAGCTTCAAAACGACTTCTTCACGTTCCCAACGATCAAGAATTCAATGCGTGGGAAGCGATTTCAGTTGCCAAAAAAACTAACACCCTAGTTCTACACTACTTAGGTCATGCACAGAAAACTGTTATCATCAGATGTTTTATGTATTAATTTATTAAGGAGATTGATATGGGTAAATATATTTTTTCTCTGTAACTATTTCTTACACCATGTTTTGATTTCTTTTGCAGGTTTTATACGTTTCGGGAAAACTACAAGAAGAAAAAGAACAGATCATCTTCTGAAGAATTCAAAGTGAACTGACAAACTTGACAGGTATACATGCAGAGCGTGTGTGCTCCTTCAGACTGTTAAGACTTCTGGTGTACCTACAGTTCAGATTTACCTCATAATGTGTGGCCGGCATAACTTGTAGCAACAAGTAGGTACTCATCGTTAACCAGTAGGTACCTATATACCTATGCTAAGTCAGCAGAAGACTAAAAATTGTGTTTACGTCGAGAAACTGGTTTATCTTTTCTGTAAGTATTAAAAGATATTCCAGTTACTTGTCTTTAGCGTACATATCTTAAATATATTGATTTTGTGATTTTAATTCGTCGTATGAGTAAAATTCTGAAATTTTTTTGGTAACTATTCATATTTTGAGCCTTGACAAACACTAAACGTTTCAGGCGGCATCTAACGTTGCCATTTAAAAGTTTGATATTTTTAAACATAAACTTCATTAGAACATTTTATAACTTTTTACTGAGTCTTAAAAATTTTGTGTCAGCATAAAAATGGAACTAACGCCTGAAAATTTTCGTGCAATGCTTTTTTAAGACTTTCCAAATGAATTATAAAAACATGAGTGCATGGATTAACTTAGTTCCACTTTTGACGATAAATCTTCATACTTTGCCACTGTGAAGCGCTGGTATAACGAGTTTCCTCGTGGTTGCCATTCGATGCGATGAAAGTCGTGAAGGTCGTCCAAAAACAGTTGTTGTGCTAGAGAACATTAATGCTGTGCAACACCTAATAATATAAGATCGTCATGTACCTTATCGTGGGATTAAGGCTCTCTTGGGCATTAGTATGACGAATACCAAAAAGATATTGCATGAGCATTTTGCTGTAAAAAAGATTTGTTCGCGTTCGATTCCGCATAATTTTACACAAGCTTAAAAAGATGCTCGTGTTAATAGGTGCAAAAAAATGTCCAAGAAATACAATCGTGGGTCATCGAAAGCTGTACAGGTGACGAAACTTAGATCTATGCGTATGAGCCCGAAACATAACAGCATTCCACTATAAAGGGTCTTTTAAGACGAGTCGAAGTTAAGAAGTAATTCGTGTTCGAAGCACTTCTAAGCAAATCATCGCTTGTTTGTTTAGTTTAGTATAACTGAACATGTGGCAACTCTTCCACTAGAGCAACGTAGAACGGTAAATTCCGAATGGTAGGTACACAACCATTTGTTTCCCAAAAGTGCTTGGTGAAATATGAAAAAAGGAGCGGCTACGATTTTTCATCATCACAATGCAAGTTCTCACACATCAGCTGCAAAAACCACCTATTTGACCAGCCAAAACGTCAAATTGATGGGTCATGCTCCATACAGGCCTTGGCACCAAATGACTTTTTTATTCCCGCATTTAAAAACTAAATTGTGTGGCCAGCGTTTTTCGGCGCCAAAAGAAGCCGTTGATGCATTTAAAAATCATATTCTGGAAGTACCTACCTCAACCTCTGTAGAAAAATTTGTTTGAGAGCATCAAAAAATGTATTGATCATAATGGAGAATACTTCGAAAAACAATAAATCTATGTTTGATGATAAACTACGGTGTTTTCCTTGTTAGGCTTAAAATATAAATAGCAACCCTCGTATTAAACGGAAAACCAGATATATTAATTTGGAACATTTAAACAAATGGTATTATATGGATTTTAATATGCTTATAAAACCGTTTTTGTTATTGATTGTTCTGCAACTGTAAATTTTTTATGTGTTTTTCACTGGATCCAGTGGTAATTTAAAATTTTAAGTGTTAACCATAAACTTATATGAAATTTAACCCTATATTGAACCGGTTAGTTTCAACTAGCGCGCTATTTAATTTAATTATAGAAAAATAAAACTTCGAGTAGTGGCTTGGTATGTCGTTTCTACTGATTTATATAAATATCATGTTAAGAATTGATATTTCACGTTATAAAATTTTATTTAAACCAACATTTTACAAACTGTGTTACTATGCACATAGACTATATTAGCAGAAGAATTTTCGTGAAGTCGCTTTCTGGAATATTGTAGTTAAGTCGGGACTTTGATCAAAATCTAAGATTACAGTCTGACTGTGAGGTTCTTATCCGCAACGAATTATCTTTAAACGATTTTTCCCGAATTCATAGCTTGTTCTTTTATGCAGTATACAAAAACTAACATAAACTTTTATTACTGCTAAGATGATTAATTTGCTGATATTGTTGAGTGTAAAAGATTGTGTCACTGCAGAAGGCGTCAAGTTCTTGAAATGTAAATAATTGGTATTGCAAACTCAGACAATGAAATTAGTGAACTTTTGGACAGGCGGCCAAGTGGAATTGTTTAGATATTTATTTCAGAGTTGTGGAAGTGGGTTAACTTTTTCGTATTATTGTTCTTAATTGAGTTCACGGAGTAAGTAAAGGACAGATGAAAATGGCTTGATTAGAGAGATTTAAAGAAAATTTAATTACGTCTTTTAGAAAGATACTATCTTGACCTCGAAGTGAAATGTGAAATGGGATTGAAGTTAAAAGAAGCCGTTATTAAAAATGTACAAACGAATAAAATTGTCTTGGCTATTATTTCAATTAAATAAATTGTACCTAATTATTTAGGGTTCACGTAGTTGTTTGTATGTTTCAGAAGACTTTTTTTTTGTTAATTATACGAAAAACATTTCGTGTCAAAATAACATTAATTCAAGTTTCAGGATTTCCGCAAACAATGCTCAATTCTGGTGGATTTTCCTGTATGTGTAATTCCATGAACACGCTACTAATGATAAATTTCGTATAAAATAAATTATTCCATGGTATATCTCTATTAACTATTTCTAGAACGTAAAGCACAAATAAAACCAAAATAGAACTAAAGAAAGATATTTTGAAGGTTAGATGATAAGTTTATAGGTTAATTGCAAATTGATTATAAAGGATATACAAAAAGGACACTAAGACTTAAACTATTCTAGTTAAAAATCTTTATTATTATAAATTTATTTATAAACTAGCTCACCCGGCGGAGTGACACTAACGTTTATTTTTATTTTTTGTTTTTTCAAATTTTGACGATTTTTTTAAATTGTTTTAATTTTTTTTTGAAGTTAGGTATACTTCTATTCATTTACTCGATTTGTGTGGGGTTAAATAGAAAAATCATTACATATGTACAGAAACACATATAAGGTATATTGGTCGGTAAAAACAAAGATTAAATATTTACCACATGTTTAGTCATAACTATACGTCCTTTAAATACCGTTTAAACATTCAGTACATTGAAAAGAGATAGATATACAAAAAACAGTCTAAGCTAATGTTTTGGAATATCATGGTGGCGTATTACATTGTGTTTGACAGATTATTTTATAATTCTGTCACGTAAGTAAACATATAAAGTTTAGTAATTTATATTAATAATAGAATTCAGTAATGAGTATTGTATTGTAGTCCATACTACTGTCACATGGCTGCATTATATCCTGCACTATGCTTTTTAGGTTGTTGGCTACATAAACAGAGTTTTTAAGAATAGTCGAAAAGTGCATTCCGAACAGACAATAGGTAGAAAAATTACAACTCGGTAAGTATTCCAAATGGGTTCAATTTATGTACTCGGGGTTTTTGGTGTCGCTTAACACGAATATCATGATGTCGAAAGTCTCCGCTGCACTTGGTGCCTAGAGTATTTACCTCTTCCCCTGGTGTTTTATGTAAATTCTGTACAAAGTTACACTTGAAACTCGGCTGTTTTTTGGGTCGCTGAATACGAATATTATAATGGCGATGGTGTCCGAAACACCTGGTACTTAAGACAGACCTCGTCTCCAGGAAATGTTATGCAAATTTGATACAAAATGAGTGTGTACTCGGTAAAGGCCGTGGATTCTGAGTAGACCCGTGACGTCGTAAATAGTTGCGCACAACTGAATGGCAGCGGTGCATTAGATAAACACAAATTTGTGTACTGCGCCGGTTGACGTCACAGGTCTACTCAGAATCCACGGCCTTCTACTAGGAGGTTTTTGAGGTCGCTGAACACTAATATAATAGAATGATTTTGCTCAATCCTTCGCATACAAATTTATGAATCCGGCCACATGCATAGAAGTATAACTTCTGCCGGTAGTCCCAGTGACTGCCGCACTCGTTTTTTTTTTCTGAAAAATCTCAGATATTAAAATCTGACGGTTCCTTTAATTTATATAATTCATAAAATCGAAATTTGATTTTGCGATAGCTGGCAACGACGTTTGCAATAGCCAACATATTTTTAAAGTTTATGCAGATTCTTGGCAGTCAAAATGCATAAGAGCCTAAACTTGTTAAGTACAAGGGATCACTCTTTAATGGCATAAAGTAGTTTGTTATGGTGGACCTATTTGACATAATAACAGTGGCGATACCAACTTTGTCGAACATCATGAATGCGACTGAAATATTGTCAGTTACATGTCGTTGGCATAACTCACAATTTTTTAATTATTTTCTGTTTTGTTTTATGTTTAATCTATACATCTATACATATAATAAAACTGTAGGAGTGTATATGTTTGTGCGCGCATCACATGAAAACTACTGATCCTATTCGAATGCGGTTTTCAAAGACGTATTTGTTTTCTTTCAACTTAACATCTGGTGTATAAAACTTTCTTCCCCCACCCCTTTAACGGGGTGAGGAAAGAAATTTTTATACAAAAATCAACACGCCACGCGAACGACGTCGCGGGTACATCGAAATAGAACCCAAAAATGTAGTTAGATTTTTTTGTCTTTCAGTCTGTATGTTTGTGCGCGCATCACATGAAAACTACTGATCCGATTCGAATGCGGTTTTCACAGATGTATTTGTCTTCTTTCAACTTAACATCTGGTGTATAAAAATTTCTCTCCCATTCCTTAAATGGGGTAGGGTAAGAAATTTTTATACAACAATTACACACCACGCGAACGACGTTGCGAGTACAACTAGTACATGAATAAAGGGGACAGTAGGGCAAGGCGGGGTACTGAGTTCAAGGCTTCTGAGTACGTGCGTGTTTGCCCTAGGAGCAAAATCTTAGCATTTGTTAATTTTGTTACCGTTTTTATGTGGAACATTGCATGTGTTTTATTATTATTAGTTATTTATTACTGATAAAATATGTTTGTTGCCATAGTTTAATTTGGTTTTAGTTTATTCAGATATGTGTGAGAGAGCAAGATGGTACCCCATATTACCCCTCGAAGAAAATTAAAATATATCCTTAAAACAATAAGATTCTTACCCTCCAATAGAACATATCGATTTTAAGTCGCCAAAACAGCATATATGAGGCCCTTAAGCATATACTACGATCAACAAATTACTGCTTGGCTACGCAGCTATCATAAAAATTTAAGAGCTCTAGGTTATCGGGAAATAGGTTAAAATTCGATTACAAAATTTCACCCGGAATGACAAATAAACAAAGAGACACTACTACAAAAATAAAAAAGCTTTCTAAAAAATATTTTCTGATCGGTGAGTAGCTTGCTTTTTAATATAGGTAAATAAGGAAGTGGCAGAAAAATACATTTTAAAATATTCATTTTAGATTATTTTTAATAAATCATCTAACCATTATAAAAATTTACTTCTTTTTAATTAATGATCGCTATAAATCACTTAAAAATACTTTAAACGCATTTCTTAAGTTTTTATTGAACCAGAAATATCAATTTAAAAATCTTACAAGTAGGTATTCCTGAGTGCCAACATTTCAAGTTGTTACAGCTTTTCGGCGGCATTAATTTGTTGCATCCAGATATATACCAGAAAGAAGTGTATATTCAAACCAGTGGCCGGTTTTATAATCAATCTATATTCGTGTAAATGGTAGTTATTTTTCTTTTTTAATGCATTTATTAATAATAATAATAATAATAATAATAATCTTTATTGATCCATTCAGACATTACAAGAATGTATTGGACAAGTCAGTATTACAAAGAAATACAAAGGAGAAGAAGTTTCTTTTAAATTTTTTAAAATAAGTACCTACTGATTACCACAATGGTATTAAAAAAAAACAATTAGAAAATAGTCACAATTAAATATTTTTAAATACAGACCATAACAAAAACAGTTAAAACAGTTAAAAGTTGTCAAAAGTAGTTAAAAACAGTTAAAAACAGTTGTTATTGTGATAACAAATTATTGTCCTGGAAATATTCATCAACACTGTAGTAGCCTTTATTTGTCAACACATGCTTAATGGCCTTTTTGAATCTTATTATGTCCAAGGATTTAAGACAATCAGGAAGACGGTTAAAAAGTTTAATGCTTTGATAGGTATTACCTAGAACTAAACTCTACTATCCCACCATTTCAACATGGATTTAGACCCTTCCACTCCACACAAAACCCCATAAATGAACTGCACACATTCGCAGCAACCGCCCTCAACCAAGGCAAAGTTGCATCTGCAATATTTCTAGATGTTCAAAAAGCTTTTGATCAAGTCTGGCATGCCGGACTTATTCGAAAGTTACATGACATCGAACTTCCAATACAAATAATAAAACTTATCAACTCCTACCTTTCCGACCGAACAATTCGCGTCAAAGTAGGCCAATCTCTGTCCAACCCTTTTTCGCCACAAGCAGGAGTTCCTCAAGGCTCCATACTTTCCCCCCTTCTCTATCTTATCTATACTCACGACGTCCCAAACATCAAAAATATTCAACTTTATGCTGACGACACAGCTCTATACACGTCCGCCAAAACTACGGCTACTCTAAACACCCAAACCCAACGTTTACTGAATAAATATACAGACTGGTGCAGAAAATGGAGGGTATCAATCAATCCACAAAAAACCCAAACCATAATCTTTCGCCACCCTTCCTACGGCCGTAGACCAAATCAATCCTTTGACAATATCAACCTAACTCTCTGGGGTGAGAGACTCGTAGTAATGGACGAGATTGAATACTTGGGAGTGCGCTTTACGCGCACCCTCAACTGGGAATCCGAAGTCAAACGCACCCTCGATAAAATGAGGAAACGAGCCTCTCTCCTTGGAGCGTTATGTGGACGGTTTGGAAGATGTCAACCTAGCACTTTACTCCACACCTACAACGCATACATTCGACCTATAGTCGATTATAGGGCTATACCATTCATTACCCTCTCTTCCCAACAGAAAAACCGCCTGGCCGCAACTGAGCGGAAAATCCTACGAAAGTGCCAATTCCTCCCTCCTTGGCACCCTTCCCATCTCACATATATTCACACAAACTACAAAAATACTACACCAATTACTCTTCGGTTACAGGAACTCCAACGGAGGTATGCCACCAGGACCCTGCAAGGCCCCAACACCCGGGCTCAGGATACTCTCCGAACCCCTTGGAACGGAGGTCACAGAGCCATCCAGAGGAAGCCTCAAAGGAAACTTCCGCTTCCCCAGCTGAGGCTACTCCAAGCTGCAGGACAGCTACTTCCAGAGGAGCTCCAGGACCATCTAGAAGAGGCCCCACTAGCTCTAAGATAATTAAAATACTCTAAATATATATTATAAATAATAAAATAAATACATTAGTAACTAATTGTACAGAAAGTAGGCCGAGGTTTTCTGTGGTTTCCCTCGACCCAAGTTCGACCTGTCTCAGTCTAGAAATAGGCTGTTGCAGGAAGAACTTGCTAAATGGTCTTTCTTAAACAGGATAAAGTTGCCACGGACAACTCCTATAATAAAAAGCAGGAAACAGTAAACTGTAGCACTACCCTGAAAAGGACACTAAGTCCTATAGCAGGGTTTAGGGAAATAAAATATATTACTTATTTAATTCTAAGAAATAATTTGTAAGCTAAACAATAAAACATTTTTAAATTTGAAAAAAAAAAAAAAAAAAATTTGGGGGATAATTCATATTTAGATGTTTTATGAATGGGAATTGTAAGAGTGTTCGTTTGCCTTGTATTATATTTATGATAGTGTGATAACTTACTCAAATGGTGTTCTTTATCTTTTAGATGTAAAAGAGAGTTATAAATATAAATGCAAGGAACCGTCATTATTTTATTATCCAGAAAAACAGGTTTGCATGAGTCATGTGGTTTTAAATTGTAAATCAGACGAATAATTCTTTTTTGAGAGATGAAAACTCTTTTCCAGTTAGAAGCGTTACCCCATAGAACAATGTTATAATTAAGATGACTGTACACTAGGCTGTAGTATACAGTCATCACAGCATACAAAGGCATAATATTTTTTATTTTGCTAATGGCAAAATATGATTTACTCAGTTTTTTGCAAACAGCTTCAATGTGGTAGTTCCATTTTAAATTATTATCTAAGTTAACTCCTAGAAATTTTATAGAGTTCTTTGATTTCAATTGTTTGCCTTGATAATCCAAAGTTAAATCGCGATTTTGTGTGGTACTGAAATATATACATTCTGTTTTATCCAAGTTAACCATTAATCCATTAGCATTACACCAATTGGTGAATGCTTTAATTAAACTGAGACAGGTATGATTTAATTCCTCCAGGGTATGTGCTGAGATAGCTTAGGAACTGTCATCAGCAAACAATATTAGCATGCTAGCATCAATATAATCTGGAAGGTCGTTAATAAATAACAAAAATAGGAGAGGTCCCAGCACAGAACCCTGGGGAACACCTAAATCCACCGGATAGACTCTAGAATTACTTTCTCTTATACTGACAAACATTGACCTTTCATTTAAAAAACTAAAAAGCCAGTCAAGAAAGATGCCCCTGAAACCAAGATTATATAACTTTTTTTCAATGAATTCAAACTTTAGAGAGTCAAAGGCTCTCGAAAGGTCAAAAAACAAACCAGCAACATGGAGACCATCATCAAGACTTTTGTAAACATAATCCGTGAAACTACATGCAGCCGATTGTGTTGACCTGCCGGTCCTAAACCCATGCTGGCAATTGGTAATAATTTTAAATTTAGTTAGATAATTTAACATTCGACTATAAGCAATCTTTTCAAATACTTTAGAAAACACACTCAATATAGAAATAGGCCGATAATTAGCTATATTATCAATGGCATTTTTTTTGAAAACCGGGATGACCTTGGCCATTTTTAAGACAGAAGGAAAAACACCAGAAGAGACTGATAAATTTATGAGATAAGCAAAATGCTCAGCCACCTGATCCGCGATACATTTTAGAATTTTTGATGATATGAAGTCAACACCCGTACTATTTTTGTTCTTTAAATTTCGGATAATATCGATTATCTCGTATTTGTTTACAGGATAAAAGAAAAATGTGGGTTCTGAAATCCTTGAAACAGTGCAAAATTGGGGTCTATTGTCACCGTAGTAGTTTGTTAGGCTTATTTCATTGATGGAGGAAAAATAATTGCCAAAGGCATCGGCTACAGATTTGGGATCTGACAGAGGCGTTTCATCGATAGTTAAATTAATTCGATTGTTATTGTTATTTTTCCTATTAAGTTCCAGGTTAACAAGATTCCAAACAGTTTTGCTTGTATTCGTAGAGTTTTGAAGAGTAGCTTCATTCATTTGCATTTTAGCATTTGTAAGTAATTTTTGATAATTTTTCTTAGCCTCTCTATATAGTGATTGTGAATTATCAGTTTTTAAATTTATTTTTAACCAATGTAGGTTTTTTAAGTCCTGACTAGCTTGTTTGATTTCTGATGTTATCCAGTTTCTTTTTGGGGTTTTTGAAGTGTCAAACCGTTTCAAGGGACAACATGTTTCGACTAACCACTTGATAATATTAATGAAGATCTCAAAGCTGGCATTTACATCAGGATTTAAATATATGTCGCCAAAATCAGTGCGGGCGCTTGTTGCATAGAGCACTTCTAAATTGCTACCTGAAATATTTCTGAACGTTTTGGAGGAACTAACACCAGATGATTTTTGATTACTATTTGTATAATAGTCTAATAAAAATGCCCTATGATCACTAATATTGGCTTCAAAGACCTTAGTTTTACAGGAATTCGGATCAGCGTTTGTCAATATATAGTCAACTTTAGAAGATGAAACGCGACCATTTTTATTTACTATTTATTATGATCTGGATATAAGAAAAGTCAACAAAATTATGGCGTTCTTGTATGCAGAGGAGAGAAACTTTATAGCACATGTCAAACCTAACACCTGAATTATCGATGTTAGCTACCAATATTTGCAGAACCTTTTTTGTAAGGTAGCATCGATTACCTAACTACATATTGACACTTTACTTTATTTATTCAATCCCCTAGTAAATCGCAAATCTTATATTTTTTACAGTTCACCAACGGAAATTCAAATTTTTATGATTACCTAACCAAAACACACTCAGAAGATTTGACTTTGAAGATTCGCTTCTCTATAGAGTATATACAACCACAGATTATTTACCGCCAAAGGAGGTAACACAACTGTAGTTGTTTTAAATACCAACGAGATTGGAATAAATAGAATACAAAACTTCTGACCCACATCGTTGATGTATTGACCGTTAATTTTTCTTGTTTAAAGGTAAACATTAAGTATTCATTATTTTTTTATTGATAAAAAAGTTACGTGTTATTATATTAACAATAACTGCAACGAGATAACAGATTTTGAACAATTCAAATTTTTATAAGGTAATAGTAGCTCAACGCTACTTTAAATATATCTTTCATATCTGAAGTTTTGAACCTTTTTAAGTTTGGAGTCGATTTTTGACACATTGATCATTCGTGGTGGTTCTGAAGTAAAAATGTTATTTACCAGGTATTTAGAAAACCATGTCAGGTCTTATCTTATCTAGACAAACTCTCCACTACAATTTCCTTTACATTTTTTAGATTTAAGGTATTTAGGTATATTTTCAATAGATTTTAAATCGAACCATTTGACGTCTGAAAGGCCATTTACTTCAAGATATGTAAAAGTTCTTGTTCCTTGCTAATTATACCTTTTATGAATAATATTATACTCCTGGAAATAACATCTAGCAGGGCGTGTCGAGGTTGCAAGCACTTTTAATGGTTTTATAGATTATGGTGCATGTTTATCATTTTTATTTAGCAATTTGTATGAAAAAATATCTGTCGATTTAGTTCTTTATTCCTTATGATTTAACGACAAGAATAACTGTCATCGATCTACAATCTACAATAGAAGCCTTGGATTATCTCGTAAGAGATCTTAAAAAGGCTTTTGACATTTACGTTTACAGATGTTTAGCTAGCATTCAGTAACACCAATATTAGCACTGCCACAACAAAAATACGTATAGAACCTTTTATAATCAAATTAATACAATCCTTGCTAAACACTTAAAATGTAGTTACACACATATAGTTACCTACCTTAAAGATCAATCAATCAATTAACAGCATTAAAAGGCTGTCCTCAGGGGAAGTTTTATCGCCTTTAATGTGGTCAGTAGTAGATAACGATCTCATAGCAAAACTTTAAAGAAAAAGGTTTCCTGCTCTGAGATTTAGTTATTATAGTAAGAGGTAAGCGTGGCAGTATTATTACTGACTGTATGCGAAGTAACTTAAACATAACTACTTGGTGTTCGAAGGAAAAACTTTAGGCAAACCTTAACAAAATGACAATTATTTTTATACACCAACAAAAGGAAAACAATGAATCAAGCGTCTGTTGTGAATTCTCAGGCGAGATAAAATACCTTAGAGTTATTTTTAACAGGAAACTTACGAGGAACACTCACCTCAAAAATATAACCTCTAAAGCTGCAACAGCTATATGGATCTGCTGTAGGATTTTTAGTTAAACATAGGGTCTTTTACCTTAAATAATCTATTTCAAATATAATGGTTGTCAGACCCGTAATCATCTACGCTGGTGTGGTGGAACAAAAAAATGCAATAAAAGCAAAAATAAAGTTGTAAAAAGTACAAAAACTTGCTTTCATTGGGATCGCTGGCGCAAATATTATGTTTTTAAATCGAGATTTTGAACTCAAAATAACTTCTATTATTAACGAGTTTAAGTTAACACAAAACCAAATCAGGTAACCCACAAAAAGAGCACTGATTCAATATACTGAAGTTTCTAAAACACTAGAAGGAGTCGGTATAGGGGTTACATATCTTGGTATTTGACTCTGAATAGTACTAAGAACATTCTTATGATCTTAAAAGCGAAGCTATTAGCCATAGACTTTTATGCTTAAGTATCAATTCAGCCAGAATATTTATCGATAGACCATTTTCTTTAAAGGCTCTACAATCTACAGCCTCGAACAGCAAAAAGTCTGTTAAGCAACTGGCTAAACATAACAAAGTAACTTTGCTCTAAGTACCAGGGCATAAAAAAATTGTCGGAAATGAGATTGATGGTCTCGCAAAAAAAAGGAGCTAGTACTTCTTTTATTGGATCTGAACCTTTCTGTGGCATCTCAAAATACTGCTTTGTAGTTTGTAATTGGGAATATAAACTTAGTGTGCTTACTTCAAAATCACAAAAGACAAGCAAAAAGGTTAATACTTCGCTACTCTAAATTAGTCCTGAAGCTTCAGAAACCTAAAGTCAGAGTGATCGGAGGAATTCTCACAGGACACTATCCACTCTGTAAAATGAGCTTAATGGGCAGTGGAACATGGAGAATCTGTGAATATGCAGATGAAACGGTTAAACATATTTAACTGTAGAGTAATTGTTCGCCAACGACAAAAATATCTGAGATTAAATAGATGTTGGGTATAAACAAAAGATGTTCGTTTAGTTAATTCTATATTTTTAATTGTACATTTACTTTTTATTAAACCTATTTAAAGTTTTGATGTGAAACATCTATAGCCGCACCTGAATCAGATTTCTCGCGTGGCGACGGTGACGTATGATTCGTATGACGTAAAAAACCTAACGCATCGATAATATATAATAAAGAGATGTACTGATACCTTATATGAAATTGGTCTCATGTTTTGAGCGACGCCGACGGTGGCGCGCCAACAATAGGGGGAAGAAGCTCATCGATTCAAAAATTTGGCGGGACAGGGTATGGATTGTTTTATAAAAACTATGGAGGGTAGAGGTAAGGAGAACTGTCTCCGTGTATTGAATGTGTCCGTCAAAATGTGGTAAATAAGGGTGGCGCTACGATCGTAGTAGGGTAAATTTTAAAAAAAGCGCCATAATTTCTTAGAGTAGGATAGATAAATAAACAAGGAAAGACACATTTCCGCTTTATTATGACACCATTTTTAAAATAATCATAAGATACATAAGATAATCATAAAGTATAAAACGAATTTAAAATACACTAAACTGAATTCGCTGACCACGTTTTTTTATAGCACTTATATAATTTGTGACTTATATTACGAAATCATACAACATTTCAATCAATTTGTCAAAAACTGCTACATTCATTCTGTACCCTACATCTACTTAAGCGCCATTGTAGTGGCAAGTTTGAGAAGTGTTATGTTCCTCTAAAAAGTGGACACATTTTTAATCATTTCCCATTTAAGATCGTTCTCCTTACCTCTACCCTCCATAATAAAAACCTAACTCGATTCCGCCTACTATCTATTCTATATATATAAAAATGTTTGTTTGTATAGGCAACATAATATACCTACATATTTTGCTGACCTGTAAAATTGACAGCTTGTTAATCAAAATAGATTGTTGGTGAATAGTCCCTGTAAAATTTGTGTATAAAGTGTTTGTTTTAAATATGAATAAACAAAGTGTTAATAAAGAAAGTGATAAAAAAATATTGAATAAAAATGAGTGAGTACCTACCTACTCTATATACATTAGGGTGTCCGTTATTTCCCAAATTTGGTGTTGTTCTCCAAACACCCATCAAATTTTTAGATTATGACCTAACAAAAATTATCAGACCCAAACCAGCCCTTAATATTCACATTAACCCGTGCCTAAATCATAATACATTTCCCATTTAAATACCGTTTAAAAGTTATTCAACGATAAAGTTGTATTTATAGTTAAATTCATCATTTTACTATTTTTTATTTACTATCGCTTTTTGTTTGTACTAAAATTATGAAGTAACTACAATTATATTAATATAGTAACGTACTTCTGTATAAATTTGTGTTTTAATAATTTCCTTTTTTAAAATTATTGAATTTAAGGCAATTAAATAAAAAGCTAAACGAAATCACGTTTTAAATTTATTTTCGTTTTGTAATCTAACGACATCTGTGAGCAATCTGAAAAAACGTACAATAAATATTGTGATACCATTGTGATCATATTGTGATACTATTATTTATAAGCGATAATATACTTTATTTTGTATCCAAATTTTGCATTTGTTAATTTTATTACCTATATATATATATGTATTTAGTTTGATATAAATAAAAATTATGGTGAAAATTACAAAAAAAAATCGTGAATTTAACTCTGATGACAAATTTATTGCAAATTTCCTACATGAAATAGATATTTAATTATTTTTAGCTACATTTGTTTCAGTAAAAAAAATTAACGACAAAAAGTGCAAAAATGCCATGTTATTTAAATTGGAAATGTCTTATGATTTAGGCACGGGTTAATGTCGATGTTTCACATCTGCCAGGCGTCCCGTGACGGCTCACATTTTTTTTTACTTTTATATTTACAAAACATAAGATTATTTCATAGTGTACTTAGTCCCAGCAATAATATTTACCTAAACAAAATCTGACCTAACGACTCGTAGTTCATTACTCGCAACCGGCGTTTCACTTACCATTATAAACTATATTAATAAATAAATTTCAAAAATTAATTGTAAAAGGTGCAACATTTTCACTTATTTTAGGTTAAAAAGGCAGGTAATAATACATTAAACTGATTATAAGACAGTATATCCGAAGCATGAATGTGAGAGCGCAAACTTTCATATTTATTCTTGGACTTCCTACTATAACCCCACTGAGGTGATTTTTAATTTAAAAGATAGTATCCTACATATGAAAGTTGCTTAAGGTTCGTATTCAGATTATTTGCTTTGATATAGCGTCTTTTCTGATACTTCAGATCTCCTAAATTTAGCTTCTATTTAAAAATTCATCTGGCTAATCTTTTCAGTAACTTAATTGATATATTTTATGCTGTAACATTTTTCCCGTAAACTCTGAATATATTTATTTAGTTTTTAGGCCTGCCAGAGTTTGCAAAGATATTCTATCGCATTTCCATTGTCACAATTGACAGACCGTTACGATTCCCACAATCTAAAGCTTTACTATAAAATTAGAGTACCTTTTTATATCGCGAAGTTACTTCATTTCTCCAAATGAATTCCTAGAACAATAAGCCACACCATATCCTAACGGGATAAGTTCAAAAATAGCGATGGACACGACTTTCAAACAAAATTTAGAACCAAGTCGATGGCTGGATCACTCTGAGTGTATTCTAATACGAAAAAAGTAAAGTAAAAAGTATAATTTTTAACTTCTTGTAACTTCACTATGTGACTTTGTTTTTCAATACAGTAACTATAATAATTAACAGTCTTGGATATATCTGCCGTTTTTTCTCCGGTATAGTTACCCAAGATCGAAACCTGCTGTACATTTTGATGTTATGTTGCAAGGTCTAGATCTATCTCGAGTTGTAAGATTTTTTGTTTAAATTTTAATAATAATTTCAGTTAATATAGACATTTGTGTAAAATCAATTAATGCTAGATGTTTAATTTTAAGCTTAATGAAATAAAAATGGTTCCGGTACAGCATGTTTAGGGTTCCCTAGCCAAATGGCAAAAAACGGAACCCTTATATGTCTGTCTGTCCATCCGTATGTTACAGCCATTTTTTCTGAAACTTGTAACGATTACATCGTTATTTGTTTGGCCTGGCCTAATAATATTTAATTTATTTAATATCTCGTCTATTTTGCTACGTTATTTTTGGCCTGGCCTACGACGGTTTGATTTTTACCATTCCGCGTCTATAGAGTCGTCGCAGACTTGATTTCAGTATAAGAGGGGAACTTTGTTCACTCGGAAATAGTGTCGCTATTTTAACTGCTTTACAAATTGGCTTTGTACGTTACAAACTTTAAGAACCATACTGTTGAAATTTGATAGGTAGATGTATTTTGTGATCCGCTCTAAGATTTTACACAAAAATAAATAAAATTACTTACATACATACTTAAAACTTTTATTTCTTTAAACCCATACGTGTGGGGTATCTATGGATAGGTCTTCAAAAATAATATTGGGTTATATCTTTTTTTTCCCAAACTGAATAGTTTGCCACCAAAGTGGGAAAATGTGTAAGAATATCTTTTAAACTTCCACCGAAAAATGGTTTGACCGAGATCTAGTAAGTAGTTTTTTTCAAAACATCGATCAAAGTTACAACGAACTACAAGAACTTTTATATTGTTACTTGGTGCTACATAACTCTTCATACGCGAGTCCGACTCGTACTTTGCCGATTTTTTTGTTGTTCCTAATACATTTCATTGTTCATTATTTACGCATTACCTGTGATTTATTATTTTGTTAACATATTTGTCACATTTAAATTATTATTTTTTCGAAATAAATTGTTTTACCACCGGATGAGAGTTCAAACAAGAGAACTACTTTTTAGTTTTTTTTAATCTTTTAATTGAACTTAAGTTTAACATTAACATTTGAAACTCATGAGCTTCTCTCATCCTATTTCTTTAGGTCGCCATATGCCATTGTGACCTTCCTTTTTTTTGCTTCTATTTCGGTTAACTGAACTTATCCAGTAAATTATCTTTTAATTTTTTTGTGTTTTGATAAAGTTGCTTTTTCAATATAATTTAAAAGTATAAGAGTATTTAAAAAAAATCAGTATGTTTTCTGTTATGTTTTACAACATTGTTTGTACAACGTAGCTATTTTTTAACTACAATATATAAGTGTATAAAATTTCTTCTTTTGTATTGCATATTTTTCCAGAATATTTTTTTTTTTTTGTAGTTATTTCCTATTCGATATCGGTAGTGGTCAAATTCAATCTCAGATATATCATTTAATTATATTAAAACGTCACAAATAATGTGTGTTAGTAGAGACACTGCCGTGAGTTCCAGCATTTCTGGTTTTCGAAAATAGACTGATTGTCCACGTGTAGCAAGTCGTGTGTGAGACAGTTTCCACCAGAAACTAATACAAATGATGCTCATTTAAGCGTTATCTCATAGTTCAGATCAGATTTGAGCAACATGATTGCAGGAGGTAATAGACCGTATATTATTAGTTAATTGGTTATATCAGAAGTTATTTAGTAGATTACCTACTTTTAGTTATTTGCTCTAGTGGTTGTATACTGTTAAAAATATATAATAAAAGTTTCAAAAATGAACAATGTTTTTTTTATGATACAACTTGGTTCATTTGACATAATCGATCAAATAATGTTTGAAAGGCATTAATTCTTAATGCCTTTGCCCCAGTTTTTCTTTTCCGAGTAAAAAAGACACTGGAAAAGAAGGTTAAAAGGAAGATCTAATTATATCCTTGCAAAACTCCATATGTTATTTATTGTATATACAGGGTGTCCCAGAATTAAGTACGGAAACTTCGTATACGTATTCCTTGATGACAAATAAGTAGGGTCTTTCCTATAAAAAAAATTTTTTTAGAGACTCCTGTCAGAGTTATAACCCTTTAAAGAGGGGTGGTAAAATGTGCGCTACTTGATCGCGATACACGATACGCAATTGACATGGTCCTACTTTTTATTTTTTTACTCCAAACCGAAACGATTTCGCAAAAAACGACAAGGAACAAAAAAGTTTCTAAATAATCAAAACTTACTAAAATAATTTTTTGTTATTGCAAATATTAATTGCTAAGAAAGTTACAAAAAAAATATTAAGAGGGGTTCCTTGATTTGCACCCTAAGAATGGGGTGGGCAGGTGAAAAGTGGCAGGAGAAATGCGTCTTTATAAAAATGATGTTCACCCAAATTTTTAATTTTTTATCTTGGACCAATCAGAAGATATTAAATTAAAACCGTATTTTACCGCCCCTCTTTAAAGGGTTATAACTCTGACAGGAGTCTCTAAACAAAATTTTTTTATAGGAAAGACCCTACCTATTTGTCATCAAGGAATACGTAAACGAAGTTTCCGTACTTAATTCTGGGACACCCTGTAGAAGTAAAAATTAATTAGTTATACTTGTGTTATAGTAATATTTTGTAAATTGGAAATATTATAAAATTAAAATATAGCAAAACCAACTGTTTAAAAAGATATGTTATTTTATTTTCTCCAATTATTATCAGTTTAATAAAACCCATAGCATTAGTTATTGCAGAGACTTTTGACTTAATATTTTTTAATTCACTCTGACACAAAAAGAGTTAAAAAATAATATTAATGAAGATAACACAAACGATAAAACAACAAATTTTCTTAATGTCTAAAATTTTGACTTAATATATACCTTTGGGATGATAAACCAGCTGAAACTCAATCAGATCCTGTTTTATTTGGAGTGGAAAAAATTATCCCGACATTGTCTGTCTTGTAAGTTTTGCTAGAATGCCAGAGGGAACGGACAGAAGTTGGAATTCGAGGCCCCTAACACCAAGACCCTGCTCCTTACCCCTCAAACTACGGTCTCTTCCCCCGAAGTGCCCGGAATGTATACGCACGGACGCCAGACAGAATAGGGTGGGCCGAAAACCTTTAAATTATCTTACGGAACATGCTGGAAAAACGTGAAAATGTATCTAGAATTACTTGAAGAATTGCAAACAGGAAGAAATTCAGAGTTATCATATGAAACTCAAATTAATCAAAGATCATTAACATGGAAAGTAACATTGACAAGCTTTTAATTCTTTTAATAATAGAGGAAAGGGGGTAAAATAGCGATGATAAGGAAAATATTAAATAAAAAGTGTATTTTTAACATTATGAACCAACTTTATAAGATTTTTGTTAATTAAAGTTTTGATTACCAATATTAAATTGTTTTATTCCAAAAGTTAACTTTTTCGTTTTTTCCCCATACTTGGTCCAAAACCGGGTATACCATCGTCTTATACCCAATATTGCCCCGTAACAACGGAAACAGTAAAACTTATCCATTTCAGACTGTTCCCAGTGTAGCCTTCATGGGCCCATTTCTTCCACTGCAAACATTGCACCCATTCATCACTTGATTGTGTATTTCCTTATATTTTTATGTGCAATAGAGACACTGACCATTTGAGAAACTACCCGGTAGTACACCTTACGGTTTAACTTCAAGCGCACAATTAGAAACAAAATAATGAAATATCCTAAAAAAGCTAAAATGTAGATTCAGTCTTTTAAACTCTAATACATATTTAATCTTTGCAACAAATACAAAATTGTCCCAACTTCACACGCCTTTAAAATCCATTAAATATTAGGTACATTAAGCCTACATAAAACTTTTTTTCTTTAATATTTTCTAAGAGCACGTATTTAAACTTTTGTTGACAAACTATTAAAGAGAGCAGAATAGAGTGACTAAAGTGCGGGAAAATTTGAATCGCATTAGAAAGATTTCTTTTTAGTTTTTCAGGACGAAATATCAAAGTTCTTTAATTCAGAAATATTTATTTGCTCCTTTATGTACTTCCTGAACCGATTGTGTGTTGCATTGTAAATCCCGGCATTCTTGTAACGATGCATCTTGTCGTTTTTTTCTCCCTGTAGGTATCCCGCCCTCCTTCTCATCATGCATCTTATCGTTCTCCTTGCTTTGTATCTACACTAAACTTTATTTCATTTTTAAAATTAATATCTAAATAAAATTTAAGACTACCAAGATGAAATCTGGTTTGCAGTGTGGTAGAAACTTAAACAGTCTATCGATTATATCCCGATAAATTCTTTTGTTATTATAGAATGAACATCAAATTATTTGACAAATTACTGAGCATTATTGGACCTCAAATTCAAAATGAAAATAATACATAGTGAAATGCAATCTCAACTGAAGAGGGGTTCTCAGTCAGACTCAGGTAAGTAAAATAAAAGTATGTTTACTTAGACAATTATTTATTAAAGTGATACATATAGCCACAAAGACAAAAAATATATAGAAGTAAAGTACTTTATTGCTTTTCAAAATATGTCCCACCAAGATCGATACACTTCTGTTCAAAGCAATACGTAAAACAGTTATTCCAATCTTCAGTTGACACCTGCAAAATCGCTGTTTTAAAGGCATAGAGGGCTTCTTCTGACTACTGGAATCGCTGCCAGCGCATTGAAGTAACCATTCTTCAATCTTCTAAAGCAATTGTTGTCACGTGACCAAATTTTTACAAAAAAAGTTGCGACCATTTTCTTTGACACACTTCGAAAACGGATCACTTTTGTTAGTTTTCCTTATCATCAAACACTCACACAGCTGATTGGCCTTTATGTTCTTATTTGTAAAAGTAAATCCAAGATACCTACTTCGCCACTTACAATATTATAAATGTTTTTGAGCTTCTTCTGTTGAACTGTTCCAATGTTTTTGACACCAAATGATGAGAACCGTTTTTTGCTCTCCTGGAAGCAGGGATCCAACGGGAAATCATTTTCGTAACACCCAGTTCTTCATGTAGGATTTTTTGTATCAAAGTCTTTAAATGTTCAAAGATGCTTCTATCTCCTGGTATATTACACGGCTTTTATCCTTAATTAGCTGACGAACCGCATCAAAATTTTGTTGTGTGACCTGTTTTGGGTGTACCTAGTTTGAATTCGTCGCTAAGAGTGGTGTGGTTCTTTACTTCCAAACAGAAATGATTTTAGCAAGACATTGCTGTTGAGATAATCCTCTCCGAAAATTTAGAAAAAAAATTATTACTCGAAAATGTTCTCGGCTAAGATCCGTTTTTTGACCAACTTGCTGATTTCAAAAATTCACTGTACCTACACAACTTGTTGTATCGCAATAAAACTCTGATATCATGTCAACAAAAGATTGAGGTTAGATTTGTGCCTGAATGTTCTATTGGTGGCGTCGTCTAAGCGGCTATATGCAAAACTAAAAAGACAACCCTCGTAGAAATAATAACCTTCACAATCTTGTGAAATGTCGGATTGAGGAGATTGGAAATCCAGTGCAAAACAATGTAACAAGTCATTAGAATTGTTGAACTCAGATGATTAGATATAATGTATGTGACAGAAGTATTTGTCTCCCCTGGAGAAACCGGTTTTTTAACCACGCTGCGTGCGAGTCCATACAACGATTTATTTTGTGAAAATCGCGTCGCAATCACAATATTTACAACTTTTTTGTTGTATAATATGCTCGGACCTTTTTATATACATCCATATACTGCAATTTGGCGATAAAATTATTGCTCGATAAAAAGTCGTAGTGCACAAAGTCGTATTGCGCGCTTACTCTAAGAAAAAGTTTCCATTATTTTTTTGTTTTGTTATAATCTTTACAGTCATAATAAAATAATTAAATAATCTAAAAGTACTTTTTATTATGTTATCCAATATTCTTTTTTGCACTTCGTATTTGAAATGTTTCATTTTATGCATATTGAAATTATCTTCTGTCAAAAATTAAATTGTGTGCCCACTGGAGTAGAAATATAACTTTTAAATTCCGTAACATTTCCCGAATGATTTTCCATTGCAGTAACAGTGGGTAACACAGCATCCCTCTTCTCACCACGTCTGCAGGTTCAAGTTAGGGAGATCTGTTTCAAATACAAAACAAGTTTACGAAATTAAAAGGTCGTTATCTGGATGAAAAATTAACTTACCGAATATTAATGTTAAATTATCATTTTTTTGATTAATTTTTTCGGTTCAAGTTAAAAAAAATTAATTGGGGAAAATGGTTAATTAATTGGAAATCAATTCTTGTATTAACGAGTTCTGAATTTAAAATTGCACGGATTGGTATTAAATATTGGGATTCAACATTTTTTATTATAGCTACATACATATATATCTATCGTATTATGTTGTTATTTGTAAACTGTAACTAAAAAAAATTATATGACATCTACGCTGATAAATTTTGAATTGATAGATTTAAATTTAAATCTTGCTCAAGAAGGATGGTTTATAAAAAAAAGTATAATTTATAATTGTTTCTGCTAATCGATAAAATTTATTAAAACATTCAATTTTTTTAACAAAATATTTTTAATAGCAGGAATAAAGTATTGACAAACTAATACACTCTATTAAAATTTATAACTTCAAAACAGTTTTAGTTTCACAGCAACAGTTACATCTTGAACACTATAATAGTATATTACGTAACAAGAGTGGTAAGTAGGATATTACGTACGAGTGGAAAAGTTACACGAGAACGTAATACCTCTTACCACTCGAGTTACGTACTATGCTTTATCTACGAGTCAATATTTTAATTTTAATTCTAAATATTTGACATCTTATATATATTATATATATTATATATATATATATATATTAAAAAAATATATGACGAAATTTTACGTTTAAAATAACATCTATCAAAGTAGTGACATTAAGTAACATACTAGATTAAATAATCATTTAAAATGTAATATATGTTGCCTAAATCTGTTTTATTTTTTAATAAAAACTAATATATATTTTTAATTTATAATATTGTGTGGGTTAGATATTTGCTGAAAAACCATTTTTTAATGTAACAATTATTTAAAACAGCAAAATATTTTGTTTTACATGCATAAATACGCGTTCCAACATGACGTTTCATTACGCACAACTGTGCGTTATAGCTTACTTACCCTGCATGGTGACAATGAGTATAAATGACATTTACTATCAAAGGAGTAGATAAAAGTATATAAAAAACGACCGCATATAAAAGCCACAAAGTATTGTTATACTATAAACAAAAGTTAAATAAAAAGAATATCAATAGTTGGAATAAAGTATTTTCAGGTAAACTTTCTTTACAAATGGAAATAAGCTAATAAAAACTTCAAAAATTTCGCCTGGAAAGTTTACATTTCTGTTGTAGAGAATAACTACCATAACAGTTTAGATGTTTTTGTTTTTAGATCAATATAATATGTAGGTACTTGAGAGTATTTTTCATATACAAATTTTTAAACATAATGTAGATTGTAAGGTTGATTGACACAGCTTAATTTAACACACAGCGACCTAAAAGATCTTGTAATGAATGAAAGAGGGCAATTCTACTAAATTTTATTTCTTTGACAATGTTAAATTCTGACAACTATATTTTTTCAAAATTAGACAACTTTTTTTATTAACTTTAAACAAAAAATATAAAACATTCAACACATTGGCGTTCGTAACATCCTCCGAACCGCCAACAAGGTGCATCAACGCGCTTCGTAGCGATTTGGAGCTTTGACTATACGTCCACTTCTAGTGGCAGTGACTGTATCGTGGGCAGTTTCTTGTCTTCTATTCTTCGCCTGCATCTTAGTCTTCGTACATCTACCTTCTCTCTTTTTTAAAACCTCTTTCTACTTCTCTTCTTCCGCCTCTTGCAACTGATTACAGCTATTTTCTGTTATTGAGAGAAATTTTAAGTCTTCTTTTGGCTCTATTTCTAATGGATAAATTCTTTGTATGGGCCTAATGAGTTCTCCTGCCGCAGTTTTTAATTATATTACTCGAATTATATTGTCTCTTCCAGGAATCAATTCTATGACTCTTCCCATGGCAATCTAGTCTTTTTTTGTTAGCTGATCCTATAAGAACGATATCATTTAATTTTACTTTTGCTACTCCTCTTGATTTTTCCTGCATCAATAGTCCTAAATATTCACTTCTAAATCTTTGCCGTAAAAGGTCTCTCATTTGCTGTAGATGTCTACATCGCTTCTTAAGACTTGTTCTTTCAATTTCATCTAGATCTGGAGTTTGGCTGGAATATGGTAAGGTTTGTATAAAACTGTTAGGAGTTAATGGACTTAAGCTGTCTGTGGTATCATAAATATAGGTTAAAGGTCTATTATTTATCACAGTTTCTAATTCACAAATCAGTGTTAACATCTCTTCAATTAACATCTCCTCCCGGCCAAACCTTGCTTTAAGTTGTTCAAGTGACCCTTTTTCCATAGACTGTAATAAATACTGAAATTTATCTTCTGTTTCTATTTCAGTATCTTCATGAATTTTCTTAAATTGAGCCCAGAAACCTATCCAGTTTTTTAAATCACCATCAAATTTTCTCGTTTCTATTCTCTCTAATTTAAAATTCCTGCTGGATTTTGATGTCCACTTTATAGAACTGGATTCTTGTTCCTTTTGTTCTAAATTATTAATATAATATTCTACCTTACTTTTGCAAGAAATCCACTTCCCACGATACAACTGCACTGACGTAATCTCACTCTCAAAGTCAGCTTCAGAAATCGTTTCGCCATATATTGTTTCTTTTAATTTCTCATCCAGTACCATGAGCTGATCCCCGTGGTCATCTATCAATGTTTGGAGAATCTCTTGCCTTGATGTTGAAGATTCTTTTAACTTTTGCTCCAGTTCTTCTACCTTCTTATCTAACAAAGTTCTTAGAATATTACTCTCTCTTGCCATTACAGTCTTATTAGCCATATTCACCAGTATCGGTACCAAAATGAAATGAATGAAAGAGGGCAATTCTACTAAATTTTATTTCTTTGACAATGTTAAGTTCTATATTTTTTCAAAATTAGACAACTTTTTTTATTTACTTTAAACAAAATATATAAAACATTCAACACATTGGCGTTCGTAACAGATCTTTTGTGTATTTATCCTATATCTAGTTATGAGTGGCTGACCCAAAGTGGAAAAATTTGTCGAAATTTATGTCAAAATTAGGTGCTTTTTAGGTGCTATTTAGGTGCGCAAAAGAAAAATTAGGTGCACTAACCGTTTTTGAAATATTTACGAAAAACCATGGTACCGCCAGCCTTTAACAACCTAACTGACCCATAATAAAAAAAAACTAGGATTGAATAATCTTTAAATTAAGTGCTAATTAAGTGCTTTTTAAAACACGAAACATAAAATAAAAAATTTAAAAATTAAACGTATTAAAATTGAATATATTGATTGTGTATGGCAAAATGTCACATTTCTACTTGCACTTTGAACCAAAATGGACATCGGCAGTTTAAGAACAGTTAGAAATCGGTAAAATTTTTTTGTCCCGTAATTTTTTTAATGGATAATTCGGAAGGTCACCACTAAAAATTTTTTTTATTTTTTTTTTAACTCGGACCGCTGAGCTGAGACTTGCAACCGGTCATTTCCGGAAATGATGATTAATATAAAATTCACTTTGTCAGAGATTTAAGTGCTGATTAAGTGCAATAGTTTCACGAGCAAAATAAACTGCTAATGAGCAATTTCAACTGAAAATATTTGGCCAAAGTTTTCTTGTGTCTCAACTAAGAGTATCAATCTGCACTTTTTAAGCACATAGATCATTAAAATTTTCTTGTAATTCTATTACTTAAAAATTCTCTCTTCCGAAATGAAATAAATTTTTTAATTTTTTAACCTGGGATCACTGAGCTGATACTTCTTACCGGTCACTTCCAAATATAATAATTATTATAAAAAACTTTTTGTCAAATATTTAAGTGCTAAGTAAGGGCAACAGACTCAATAGCAGAACAAACCGCTGATGAGCCAACTAGAAATTCTTAAGTCTTTAACAAAGTGTGTCATTCTGCACTTTCTAAACACTTAAAAATACCTACGAAATAATCCCATAAAATTTCCTTAGTTTTTTTTGCGCGTAGCTCCGGTAATTAATTGACTTTTATATCGACTCAGAACTTCTCTGCTGGTTTTTATCTCTACTCAAAATGAAGCGCACCTATCTGAATTACTCAAAAATTATTTATACCATTACTTTTCTACTCCAAGACATTTCAACTAAAAAATTCGAACAAGTAAAAAACGTCTCAATAGGTAGGTAATTATTTTTTTTATTTAATGTTTTGCTAGAAATGTTTTATCTAAGACAAAAATTAAAGTAGTAAAACAAAGGAATCAACGAATGTTGAACTAACCTATTTAGCCTTGCTTATTTTAGAGTGGAGATGTAAAACTATCATTATTTTCAACAATTATCTCTAATTGTTATTTCAACTAGTAACAATTTTCAAAAAATTATCAATTTTTCTATTAAACAATATTTATTTTCAACACCTTTTGTACATCAAATTTAGTTGTACTTAACATAGTTAACATTTTTTTATAACTGACCGGTTGCAAGTCTCAGCTCAGCGGTCCGAGTTAAAAAAAAATAAAAAAAATTTTTAGTGGTGACCTTCCGAATTATCCATTAAAAACATTTCGGGACAAAAAATTTTGGTTTAAAGTGCAAGAAGAAAAAATGTGACATTTTGCCATACACAATCAATATATTCAATTTTAATACGTTTCATTTTTAAATTTTTTATTTTATGTTTCGTGTTTTAAAAAGCACTTAATTAGCACTTAATTTAAAGATTATTCAATCCTAGTTTTTTGTTTTTTTTTTATTATGGGTCAGCTAGGTTGTTAAAGGCTGGCGGTCCCATGGTTTTTCGTAAATATTTCAAAAACGGTTAGTGCACCTAATTTTTGTTTTGCGCACCTAAATAGCACCTAAAAATCACCTAATTTTGATATAAATTTCGATAAATTTCTCCACTTTGGGTCAGCCACCTTTATGGGGTCATAATTTCGAGTAGCGCAGTGAGTGGCCTGTTTTTCTAGTAAGCTGCACTGAGTTCAATTCTCCAATATGAACTGCATTTATAATGCTAATTTTGAGATGCCATAAAAATTTTCAAGTCCGATAAAAGGAGTACTAGTTCCTTTTTTTGCACGACAATCTGGAGTTGGATTTCGACAATCCCTTTATGCACTGGTACCCACAAGTTACTTGGTTGTGTTTTTTGCTTAAGAGACTGTTTGCAGTTCCATGGTGTTTTGGACTCGAAGTTACTGTGAACATCATCATTTGGTAACACTGGAACAGTAGCTTGAGCGATTATGGCTCCAGCATCAATTTCAGATATTTGCGAAGTGTGTATTCCAGGTAAATTTCCTGGATAGGATAACTACAAGGTATGTTACCTCTCCTGAGAATGAAAGTGTCACTCAATTTATAACAGAAGGTTGATTCACTGATAATCTTCTGTTGCTAAATAAAATAAGGGTCATTTTTTTAGGGTTTGCTAAAAGTTTTTCCTTCAAAAACCAAGTAGTTATAAGGTTTAAAGTACTGCGCATGCGGTCAGTCATGTTCAGGTCTTACTACAATAAGTAATTACCAAATTACCAGAGCACAAAACCCTTCTCTTTTAAGCTTTCTTAATATCATAGCAAAGGTGAACTCCTTCTTGAAGACAGCCTTGAGTGTTTAGAATAGACTGTATACATTTGATAATGGTAGGTTCTGACCCATGTTTGTTGCGGCAGCGCTAATAGAATCATAGGAGGTGTTATCGAATGTTTGCTCAGCATCTATTAATTTTTGTTGATAGCTTTTGCAAGGCCTTACGAGATAATGCAAGGCATCTTTTGTAGATTTTCCGGATTAATAGACCAAATGTACAATACTAATGGTAATTAAACATCATTATCATTATCAATGTGTCTCATGCCCTAGTGGGATGTTCGCTGCTCTTCTACATACAGCTATTTGATTTGTTTAAATCAGTACTATGGGTCTTTTCACAAGTTATTATACGACCTGGTTTTATCTACGATTTTCTTTCACTCTTTTTTATTTGTGCATATTTGCCTCCAGTTTCTCACTTTCATGGCTGTAATATCTTTATCTATCTGGTCGTCCCATCTTTCTTTTGGTCTTTCTTTGTCATGTTTCCATTAAATGAATTTTTTGATCAGGCGTTTGTTTTTTCTTCTCTCTATGTGTCCTCTCCATCTCAGTCTTTGCGCTTTAATAAATCTGACAATATATTCTCGTATTATTGTATCTCTCATTTTGTGATTAATCCAATTTTATTTTAAACCACAAAGGATAAGTTAAGGATTATAAGAGTGATCTTTATAATTTTTATTTTTCGGTCACTGGGTAAAACGTGGAATTTTAAATTTCCTAATAATAACCTACCAGGTTACTTTAATTTAATTATATATTTTTTTAATCTTTTTTCAAAGATTTCCCATCCATAGGATAAAAAAATAATTGGCACCAATTTCCATTTTTCTTTCTTTTTTTTAACATCTGTTATATATTTTTTATTTAGTTCCAATATACCCACGACTCCCTCTTCACCTAACAACCAAGTGTCGTTCGCATAAGTGAACCTTTATTGAGCAATTAACATCAATTTAAAAAAGGTCACAATATTATTAATTAGTGTGTAAAGAGTTGTAATTCCTATTTTCCTCTACTACTTTAGCCACGTTTTTGAAGCACCTTTAGAACATATAAAAGTATATTTTAAAAATTTCTATTGTGTATTTGTGATGTCATTTTAAAAAAATCTTTTTCAGACTAGCCGCTAGCAACTTGAGAGTTGCTATACACAGCAGGAAGCCAACCACACATTATTCTAACATTTCTAACAACATTGGTAAACTGTCGGATTATATGCGTTCGTTTCTTGAAAGTGGAGGAACTTAACCGAGCTCTCTTCCTGACGGCAAATTTTGGTTTTCGACGATTCAGCCGTTCTGAGAAGTTATTTAATTTTGCCAAAGTTTACGCTCCATTTCCATCCCGACACAACTTTTGACCTCGCCGGCCACGCCGCAAAAAATTAATTTATTACTTCGTATTATTCTTCCTAAAGATACCAACGGAAATCTTGTTATTTATTGGTGAAAACAGGGTTTAAAAAATGTAACTCAGCACGACAAAATGGGCGCTGGAGATTGTGTTTCGGAATTGAAAACAACAAATTGGATTTATTCTGTTTTATTTAACTTATAAGTATCTTTAATGATTATTTTAAATAAATATTTTACTATCTATATTTTTTAATAATTTATACTTAATTTTTTTTATTATTACTTACTATAGTTTAGTTTTTTCTTTTTTGGATTTAATACTGTTATCTATAACAAATATGGAATTGTGTACTAAAATTAGAGGAGATGATTTTGCTATTTATTCACTTAAACAAAATTAAAGCATTAAAAAAAGTTATTAGTATAAGCAAAAAATTGCAGAAGATCATAAAGATCATCAGAATTTATATACAGGGAGCAAAGGAGGATTCCGTGAGCGATTGAGGTAAAGTGTTTTTAATATAATTTTATTCGTTGAATCCAAATATCCACAGTCGGCAGATTGACTCCGGTTGAAAGTACCCCACCTAAAGAAATGGGAAGAAATCACATGTCATTACTGCCTTCCTCCCCAGGAGCAAAGGGCTATCAGCTGAGAAGCTACTTCAGCTGATTAAAGCCCAAAACGAGGGTCTGAGGACGGACCAATGGAAACTCCTCAGCCTGAAAGAAGAGGCGGCAGGGCAAATCTTGAGGGCAGCGATAGACGAACTATCCTGCCAATCCCTCAAGAACAAGGGCTTCACCTTCTTCTACCGGTTCGAGAAAATCCATATTCACGGTCTAAGAAGGAAAGAAAAGAAGGATGGAGAAGGAAACCCAGGGGGGAAAACTGCCCAAGAAGAAAGTGGCAGTGGCTCCCCCAGAGAGACACCTAGCGATGCGGAAAGCATCGGGTCCTTTCACGTCGCCGACCTTTATGGTAAAGACTCAGAAAATGAGGCAGCCATGGAGGTCGGAGAAGTCCAGGACGAGGATGCCACCCTCTTAAATGAGTCAGACGACACCCTCGTTGGAAGTGAGGAAGGGATCCTCAACGAAGAGCAGTAGGTAAGTGCACAAAAAATGAGAATAAATATTGCTCAGCTAAACGCCCATCACGCTAAAGGAGCATCAGCGGTTATCTCAAGAACGTTTATCAGCAACCAAATGGGAATTGCATTAATTCAGGAATCATGGATATGTGAAGGGCAGGTGAGAGGACTGGCCAGTAGGGATACAAAGGTGATATACAATGTAAGTAATACGGACATACCGAGATCTTGCATCCTGGTATAAATGTCAAATGATGGAATAGAGTTATATCGATAAATTAACTTATAGTTCCATCTATTAGGAACTTACAGAACTAATACAAACTGTATTTAAGAATTAAATATTCGTTTTATAGTAATTTCCGTTTATTACTATTTATGTTTTTTACCGTTTAAACCTACTCTGAATAACCACAAATAATTCAAAACCAAAATTAGCCAAATTGGTCCTGTAAATCTCGAGTTTTTAGCGAGTAATTCATTTTTATTTATGTAGAAGATTGATAGAAGAAGATAGATAGATAAATTGCTGTTGCTGCATACTTATTTAAAACTAAATTATAATCTAAGTTTCTTAGCAGCCTATAAAAGCACTTACGCAAATGAATTAATTCTATCTAGATTTATATTTGCTGATGAGAGTAAAATTCTGCAGTGGTAATATGAAAATTTAATATTATTACTCAAGAATCGAAGTCGTAGCCACCGGGTTATTTAATACAGAAATCCTAATTATGCAGTATTTACTTAATTAAGAAATTCTGATCGGAGCATATCCTAATTAGAATTTCAATAGATGGATCGTAATGGAAATCTAAAGGAGTCTTCAAGTGTTTATTGTAGTGTTGAAATGCTGATTCTATCGAAAATAATATATGGGTCAAAGGGTCTCAAATTTACTTCTATTGACATAATTCTAAGACTTAGAATTAGTTTAACTTCACTTTAAGACCGAATCTTTGCACATTTACAATTTTTCAAATATAATTTTCTAATTATTAGGTACAATTGGGATTTTGAATAAAAAAAAATTATTGATTTTTTTTATTATTAATAATATTGATATTTGATGCAAAAAACTTAAAAAAAAAAATTTTTCAATTAATTATAACGAATTAAAAATTAATAAAATTTAAAAAACAATCACGCGACGATAAACGCGCCATGATCAGTCACCATAGTTGTAACGTCATAATGTTATTGCTATTTAATAACAGTACAGCGTTTACGGCTATTACACGTTACTTCGTAACTATCAACTGCAATGAGTGAAAACATTATGACGTCAAATGCGCTCAGTTTTGTTCGGGAGCTGTCGGTGTGCCTTCGGTACCGGATTCAAAAAATAATTTTTATTTTGAAATAACTTTTGAATTATTGCGAAAAAAAAAATAAAAAAATAGTTTTTCTATAAAACTTATATATGATCTTTCCATTTATTACAAAAAATTTTTTTTTTCAAAAACCCAATTGACAACGCAAAGGACTTAGATAAGAACTACAGGGAAGTTTTAGAGAAGCACCGTTCAATGCATTAATTATAATAAAATATAAAAAAAAATTACGTAGAATAAAAGAATTTATCATTACGTTAAATAAAACTGATAGTACCTTGCTCATTAACATTTTGTTATATTTTTATCGATTGGAAAAAACTAAAAAAACAAATTATTAGGTACAACAATAAATGTAGTGCATTTGTGTGAACGTGAGTACTTGAATATTATGATAAAATGGAAAATGAAATGGATAATCATGTAACAGAAAATCCAGAAAGAGGAGCTAATATTTGCTCCAAATTATTTTTTATGTAAGTGAATAAAATTATTTAACGTTTCATAAATTCTGGAAACAAAGTTTTAAGAAACAAAGATTTGTAAATAAAAAAGATTATTTATCATTCTATTTGTATTCTACATTATATGATATTTTCTTTTTTATAACTGTTTAATAACCATCTACCATCATCAACAATACTTTTATAGTATATTGTAATACTAGCTTTTGCCCGCGACTTCGTCTGCGTGTAATTCGAATAAAAGCAAGGTCTTTATGTATCAATAACTGGTGCCCGCGACTTCGTGTGCGCAGTATTAGTATTTCGAGTAGCTTATATTAGCGTGAAAAGAACTAACATTATGACATTAAAATTATAACATACATAATTTTTGGGTCGTATTTGAAAAATATAACAGTCTGACAATATTGAGATGTTACATTCGCACTGTAATAACGTAACAATATTGTCAACATAAGAAATACAGTAATTTTTTCAGACTTAAATGACATTTATCGTTATATTTTGGACAATTCACACAATATCTTTATAAATTATAGCCTATATGTTATTCTGATCTATAAGCTACATTACTGTAAAGTTTCATTAAAATCCGTTTAGTAGTTTTTGCGTGAAAGAGGAACAAACATCCATACATCCATACATCTATCCAAACAAACTTTCGCCTATATAATATTAGTAGGACAAGTGTTACAATGACAGGTTTCGTAGTACGAGTTCAGTTTGTGAAACGAACCGCGAAGCGGTGAGTTTCTCAAAGAACGACTTTGTGAACGTGAATTATAAAAAATATTTTTTATAATTCACGTTCACAAAGTTTCTATTTCGACACTAAAAACAGTATCGAAATAGATTCATTGTAACACTGTTTTTGGTAACTTTTTGTTGTACACAATTGGTTGCACTGCACTGATTGTCAACGAAAGAGTTCAGGTAGTAAATCAAGAAGTATGTTGTAGTAAATTAATAACTACATTATCAGCGTTATTGCTAAATTCGGAATATTTTATACAAATTTGACAAACATTCAAATTTAAAATCATTAAAACTGATAAGTGTCAAAAGTGTCAAGAGTGCCAACATAAATAAATATTTCGAATAACTCTCATTTTATTTATTTTTTTTATACTTTTAAAAGTTCATTATAAAAAATAGTATGTAACACTCGAATTACAATGACGGTTTGTAGTACTCGTTCTTTGCGAAACTCACCGCTTCGCGGTTCGTTTCACAAACTGAACTCGTACTACGAAACCTGTCATTGTAACACTTGTATTACAATATACTATTGTAGTTCTGGTATTTATGCTTTTTTCGATTTTGGAAGTTTGTAATATCTTTAGGATCTAACGTTGCAAGATCCTAAAGAGCCTTATTCCTTTAGCTAGAAGTTTACTAAGTCGTGAGTTATTGTGTGAGTTTTTTTACCAGTATCCTCTAAACATATTATAAAATACAAACTAAACAAATTATACGCAAACAGCCGTTTTAATACAACAAACAAATTTAATAATTTCCAAAAAACAATTAATTAAATAAATAGAAATATTGATAGTTGAATATTATGTGAACTGGGATTAATTAGGTTAATCAAAAAATTAATTATTCCCTTTATTTATTAATTGTTAGAAACCCTTGTGTTAACTCAGATGTTTCAGTGTCGATTGTACAGGGATGATTGTCCTTCCAATTTTTAAAATTGGACGAAATTCGGGATTCGGGATTAATATTCTTCCCCTATTTCTCCACAAAATGGCTGTTACTTTTTCAATATGGTTATAGCTAAATAGCTAAGGTGGACCTCTTCAAATAAATTTAAAAGAACCTTGTTTTTCGAAGAGGTATACCAATAAAAGAAACCAATTTGTTTTTCGTACTAATTCGTATTGTCCAAGAATTATACTAACCACAATAGGAAAAAGTCGAAAATTTTACTGTATAGTTTTCCCAAAACAGCTTGTATAGGCGTCAACTGGTGGCACTTACCACTACAAAGAATATCTCTCCATGGGCGTGCGACAAATTATTCAAATTATTCTTCTAATTTATTGTTTTGTTTTCGTACACCTAGTCGTTGTTACTGATTTTTCAGTAACCTAAATAACACCATCTTCAAGAGATCCCAAGAATGCCATGTTAATTAACATAAACACAGAAATATACACTCTGATTTACTAAAATTTGTTTGTACATTAAATGAACACACTACTGTTATATTAATGTTTCAATCATTTCTGTATAACTATTTCTCTCCAACTTAAGTTGTTTTCTAGTAACAAAACCTCTATGAAATAGGTATCGAATACAGATCTCAGTAAGTAATATTAACTAGCTGATCAACTAGTGCCTGCGCTGATTGGTGTACAGAAACCTGCGACAGTTTAGGGGGGGTGCTGAAAGCTTAGGTATGTGGTGAGTACTAATGTTAGTCAGCAAAATTAAATAGGAATTTTACTAGGTTCGTTTAAAGAATAACGTTCTTTTAAAGTTGCCTTGGTGAAGTCGTAAAAATGATGGGCTTTTTAATTTCGTTGGATTAACTTTAACACCGTTCACGGCAAATTTTTGAAATTCCTATTGATATAGGCACGGAAACAATAATAGTCTTTATACAAAACGATCCGATAGATCGTTACAAGGAACACTAGTTATTGGATTTATATTAATCTTTATTCATTTTTAAGACTGTTATCTTTAAAATCTGTAGCTGGCTTATATTTCTACTTTCATTTCATTTTAATCAACTTTATATGATTTCCAAATCCAACTATCGATAACACAGGATAACAAAATCTGCACCTAGACAAAATACTATACATTTTAGAAGATTTTTGGTGCACTAAATTCAAATCTAAAATTTCACTACCATGTCATGATTTTACGATTTCCTTACCAAAAAGTGCAAACAAGGCTGATTTTGGCATGTATCTATACAGCGATTCCCGATTCAATCATGGGCTCATGAGAAACAAGATAAAAAAGGTTTACTTTTCTTTTTAATTAATGGAGGATGCAGATCGCGTAACTTTCTCGATACACTTTAATTGGGTACACAGTTTAAATATAAGACCAATAGAAAAGAAACGCAAAGAATGATTCTTTTTTTGCTCTCTTGCATTGAACATGGTTGAATCGGAACGCGCATCTAGATATTATAAGTCTATACATATTGGTCATATTTGAGACTAGCTGTACGTCGTCGATAATAACTGCGTGTCACGACAGCATGGACACTAGGAGTTAGTTACCAGTTACCCTCTTAGGCCGATTTTTCATTTCTATTTTGTTGCTGGCTCTGTGGGCTCTGTTGATGACATCTGCAACCAGCAATAAAATCCATAACAGAGTTTTGTCAATAAGAACTGCGTGTATTTTTATTTTGTTGCTGGCTCTCTGGGCTCTGCTGGTGCTTTTCACAACCAGCAACAAAATCCATAACAGAGTTTTGTCAATAAGAACTGCGTGTCACGATAGCATGGACACTAGGTGTTAGTTACCAGACACCCGGTTGGGCCGATTTTTAATTTTTATTTTGTTTCTGGCTCTCTGGGCTCTGCTGATGACATCTGCGACTAGCAACAAAATCCATACCATCAATGTGTCAATACAAACTGTATAATATTACGATAGCAGGGACACTGGTTGGTAGTTATTATTAACAATTTCTAGCTGATTTTAGGGTTTTTCGAATTTTTTCCTGTACTGGTTTTGAGCAACAAATTAGCAACAAATTCACACGCATTAGTCCATTTTTTCTGGGCCAGTCCTGTCATTTTACTGCTAGCTTGCTAGCAGTAATTTGTTTTTTGTGGAACTGAATAGAGCTACAAAATCGTGATTTTAGCAACTAATTAGCAACTATTTAGCTACAAATTCCCACTCTTGTTTCGATGGTTTCTGCCGACCTTTCACTGCCAGCTTGTTAGACCTCTTTAATACAGTTTTATTATATCTACCTATAGATATACATATAATGTAGCCGTGCGATATATTCTTTTTAAAGTAGACAAAGCATCTTAAAGTTTAAGTTTTCTCATTTTTAATGCTCTTGTGTTTGTTTGTTTTTTTTTTTTGGTTCACATTTTGTAATTTTAATTTTACAATATAATCTCGATTAAAACACGTTCTTCATTTATAATATTTTTATATTATAAGAGTATCAAGGATGTACGGTGGTCGGTATGTTCGGTTATAAAGTCAAGCAAGCAATGCTTTGATCTTTTTTCTTTCTGTGAGAACGGAATTGATTCGGGACCTGCAGTATAGTATTATAAGTGAATACCAACATAGTTTTGGCACATTTAGGTTGGGATATTTTAAAATCTTGACGTAGTAGAGCAATTCCATATCCGTATTTGGACAAAATTGGAGAATTTTAGTCTACTTTCTGGGTAAGAAGCCCCATTTCGTGTTGTTGTGGTGTGTATTTATTTCTAAAAAAATTAAATGTATTAGATCCTCAACAAATAAGAAACTATTAGGAGGCTATTACTCATGATAAATAGAAAGGCCACCTATTTAAATATATAAATTTCTGAAAAGCATTAAAAATATATATTCATAAAAAACACAGTTTAAACAAGTAGGTACACTAATATAAGGAAAGTATCAGCTCATATAAAAAAAAAAATTTGAAAAGACGTTGACCTTAAAGGCCATCCTTGCAACTTCCCGCTAGTTTTAACCGCAAAGCTATAGTAACGTGACGTATTTGGGCGTTTTTGACTTTTTTTGAAATGTTTAAAAGGCCATAACTTTTTAACGCCTTATTCGATTTTGATGTTCAAGATAGCATTCGACGCAGTTTTTTGAAACCTAAAAACGTTACCGGGAGTGCAAAATCGGTTAGTCAAAAAATCTCTAAGTTATTGAAAAAAAAACACTTTTTTTGAAATTTTTCGACAACGATATCTCACGAACGAATCAACCGATTTTAATTTGCAAAACGGCATTCGACGTGGCTTTTTAAGCTTAAGAGCTGATTAGGTTATGAAATTGATCGATGCAATAGCCAAAAAGATATGCCCAAAAAACATCATTTTTACCAATTGTTTTTTTCGGTTATTTTGAAATTTCTCGAAATCTACCGGCTCGAATCGGTTCAATCTTACAGGGAATCTAAGTTAGATGGAACTCTTTGGAATGCTTTTTATTTCATTCCGATCAGTCAAGCCGTTCAAAAGTTATAAGAGGTTTACATACATCCACACACACACACATCCACACGTACATACAGACATACAGACACCCTCGTAAAAATAGTCAGGGGAGGTTCCTACGACCTCAAAACATTGAAATTCGATGAAAACTCGATTTTTGAAAAACGGGGTGAAACCAATAACTTCCCGATTTTAAAAAAATTTTCAATTTTTTTTAGCGGGAAGTTAAAAATTTAATACAAATATAGTAGGTATATTTTGTAACTAGTGTTATAAACCTGACTTTATATTGTTACCCACATTACCTTACAAATAAAAATATTCGTGGATTTTTTCTTTGTTCAAGAGCCAGCAGTCTCTCTCAAAAACAAAAATTAAAGGGTGACAAGCACAAACTTCACAAATTAAAACCAAACATAAGCTTAAAGTCTTTATTTTAAGTTTAAAAAACAATCTGAAGTTTAATCATTGATTTTTTGTGTTAATTAAGGAAATTATTTTTCCTACCTTGGTGATAGCTAAAGTTTAGATAAATCCCTTGGTCTGGTTGCTGATCCACTCTACACCTTAGGTCCTTCTTCGGTTCTGGGGAAGGTCCTATAAATTTTTTACTTAAGTAGCCGAACTCTCTTTTCCGGAAAAACTGCAATACTCTGTCTGGATCTTTCTACGACCTCTTCGAAAGATTTAGATGTCTCTGAGAAAAACAAAAAATCAATCATGATCTACGTACAAAATGGAATTTTTTAGCTAAATACGAATCACAATGATTAAAGTAAAAAGAACACGAGTAACATACCAGTCCTGAATTTTGTGTATTAACTGATACACTAACTGATACACAAACTGATCTATGTTGTTTGCCGCAAATAACGAAAAGGGACATGGTGTCAAAAAATGGCTAACCCAAATTCACCATGACCCACGCAGAAAGCGCTCCAAACGGATAAAACTAAAACTAAAATTCTAAAAATAGTAATTTCTCACGTTCATAACAAAAAAAAATTACGGCAAATGAGATTTGAAACTTTACTCTGGTAAATTTATTCTTAACCCAAAACGATCCATAAATCGTTACCATACACAGTTTTTTTTATTCACAAGCGTCCGAAGTAAGCGAGTTTTTAAAGAATGAGTTCTGAAGTAAACTTTATCACAGGAACTACATACTATACTTTTTTTATAACATTTTTCCTTTATGATATAATTTATTATTATATTATGATTGAGTAATGTATTAACATGTTTATTAAAAAGTATATAATTAAACAATTTATTTGATTAAATCCACATTTATAAAGCATAAAATATTTAATACAACAAAAATTAACGTCAAATACGTGTATTGAAACACTAAATTTTAAATCACTGTACTGCCATTACTGCCCACGTGGTGAAAAAATGCAAACTAGTAACTTATAGTAGGTATATAAAACAACGCGAAAGATAATACTGATTAAAAAGCCGCTTATGTGGTTAGTTGTTAGGAACTAAATCATCTTTTTGTAGGACAAAAGTAGAAAAAACAATTTAAAACTTAGATATGCTAAACCACATTATAATAATATTATTCTTCACTTTAGATGGGCAATCCCTTTCTTCAAAAAAACAATAAATAGTACAGAGTTCCATCCAAATATCAGGGTATTGCCTTTGGATGACGCCGAAATTCTGGGTGAGAGAATCGAAACTGCTTGGATGGAAGAACTAAACTTGGCTAAGGAAAAGAAAAGGTTACCGCTATTATGGAACGCAATAATGAGTGTTTTTAAGAAAGAAAAAATATTTTGCGACGTTATTGTATTCTTTAATTATGTTATTTTAAGGTAGGTATGTTATTTAAATGTAACTGGTTTTACATTGTACAAAAAAAATTTTGTCGTCAAATTGTGTGTGAAAATGGTTGTACTGTAAAAAGAAAGAAGAGGAAAGTAACAAAATTTTGTTAACTTTAAACCTAACGTTTTATTTTTTTAGAAGTATATTATACTTTTATTCTGTTTACATATCGAACTTAACATTAAGTTATCCACAAGAAAATATGTGGATCTGGAAAGTCTCTCAATATGAATATCCAGGTTTTAAAAAAAGGGAGTACCTGTATCTGGTTGACTATTTCCTCCTTCCTTATCTTAGAATTTTATACTTTACTGGTGTACCGTCATCAATTTAAGATAATTTTTCTCTGACAAGTTTGCAGTCACTTATTTTATCATAGCCCTTTAAGAAAATTCTGATTGGAGTTTTGTTTAATAGGCTGTGCTACTGCGGGATTTGTGAGTTTTGTGACCAGGCAAAAAAAATGTATTTGTGACCAACATTTCTTTTTGGCAAAGTGTCCCCAAATCGGTTACTTTTAGCTAGCCCTTTTGATATAAATTTGTGAGTTTAGTGACCAGGCACAAAAACATATTTGTGACCCACATTTCTTTTTGGCAAAGTGTCCACAAATCGGTTACCTTTAGCTTGCCCTTCAGTCTTAATTAGGATTTGGTAACATACTAGTACTAGCCATGAGGTAATGCGTGGTCTATAAAAGGTTAGTAGTGCTGGTCGCAATTTGTATAGATACGTACTTTCTGCCTGTAATATTAGGTACTCTTAGTGAGATATTTTGCAGCTATGGATATACTTGTCATTTCAGGTCTAAAATTAAAGTGGATTCAGGAACATGAGTAATATGAGTATACAGTAGTGCTAAAAATGTAACATTTGTGTTCCACTGTATAGAATACAGTATCTCTTTGAAAACTTCAGAGCGGCTTCGTAAACATACAATACCATCCTTTCGACAGGGTCCCAATATTCTAGGATCCGCATTATAAACTAATGGAAGAACTAAAACATGCCTAATTAGCTTCTTTTAGTTTTGGATCCATCCTTGCAGATGTTTAACACATTCAGAATTCATTTTACACTGCACGGCTATTATTTGTTAATTAACTCCAGACGTAATGTTTCAGACCAGCGTTATGTATAATGTTAATACCGATAATTACATCATTTAGAGAACATATAACCTATGGAGAAGCTCTTAAAGGTTATGATAGATGTATAGTTGGTGCAGCATTTGTTACTCTATCCCTACTTATATTTTTAATAGATCATGCTACACACTATCAACAAAGCAAAATTGGAATGCGTATGAAAATCGCAGTATCATCATTAATATATAGAAAAGTAAGGCATTTGTGACAGCATCGTTAATATAACATCTTATTTTTTTATATTGTAGGTATTAAATTTACATGCAGATTCAATTAACAAAACTTTAACAACAAACATTTTAAATATTATGTCAGAAGATTTAAAGCATTTTCAAAATGTGGCAGTTTTTGGTTCAAAAGCATGTATATGTTTGATTCAATTTTTTATCATTGCTTTCACTATGTACACATTAATTGGACTACTTTCTGTAACTGGTCTATTATTTATACTTATCTTTATATATCCAACAGTTAGTAAGAAAAGCCTTGCTTTATTAAAACAAAATTTATATTAATAACTTACAATTTTAGATTCAATCGGTCAAATTTTAAAATCGCATAAAATGGAAATCCAAGATTTAAGTAAAAGTAGAGTAAATTTGGTAAAAGAGATTTTAGAAGGAATTAAGACAATAAAAATGAATACATGGGAAAGACCGTTTAAAAAATTACTAATTGAAGCTAGAAAATCTGAACTATATAAGATTACTAATTACTTTAACTACAACTTAACTTTTTACTTTTTATTTATTCACAAATTTGTACTATTTCTTTCCCTTCTAGCAATGTTTATGAATGATAAATATTTAGTACCGGAACAAGTATTTCCTTGTGCACAATTTTTATTTATTGCTGTAATTAGTGGTATGCATTGGTTTCCTAAAAGTTTACAAACTCAAGCAAATATTACTGCTACATTAGATAGCATAACAAGTCTGCTCCTACTCCCAGAAATTAAAAAGGTTGATACAGCAACTGAGAATAAACCAGAAATAATACTAAAAAGAATATGTGTAAACTGGTATCCTAAATATTCCTTCGATTTAAGAATAGAAGACATAAGAATACAACCTGGTGACTTATATCTAATAACTGGTCCTAAAAGTTCTGGAAAAACTACTTTTCTACATCTTATTATCAGCGAATTAATTCCAAAATGCGGAACTGTTGATGTCAAAGGATCAATTTCTTATTGTTCTCAAAAACCTTGGATATTTCCATCTACGATTCGGAACAATATACTTTTTGGTAACCAATATAGAGAAACAAGATACAAGAATGTTATCAATGCTTGCAATCTTCTTCCTGACTTTAGTCAGTTTATGAATGAAGATTTTAGTAAAGTAGGACCAGGTGGGGTTTTCTTGGAAGATGATAAAAAATCAAGAATTAATTTGGCAAGAACTATTTACCCTGAAACTGATATTTATTTGGTTGATGATGTCTTAAGTTTGATGGAATCAGAAATTGCCGACAAAATATTTGACGAATGCTTTACAAGGTAGTATAATTGTGTCTTAATGTTAAAATTGTTTAGATTATCTCTTAGATTTTAGGTATTTAGCAAGAAAAACAAGACTTATTGTTAGTAACCAAACGCGATTTTTGGATAGAGCTGACCATATTATAGTTATTAGTAAGGTAATGGGTTAAATTTGAAAAGCAAATATTATATTATTACAACGGAATTCTTTAAGGGTCGTGCTCAAATTTTTGATAATTTAGCTCAAGTTAAGGACAATAAAATTGATGTGTATAACTGGATGGAAGATCAAAGTGGACATAACAAGTATGTAGAACCTTCAAAGAATAAAGACAAGGTAATTAGGTTTTATCTAAGTTATTTTAACACAAAACACGCCGTATCTTCGAAACTGTTAATATGTTTATTAAGAATTTTCTGCATATTTTGGGCCATACTACCACCCATTTCATTTTGTGACATTTTTTTAACATCTGATATACTTAACTCTTGTCAGAATATAATGTTACATGTCTTAATTCCAAACTAGTTTATGCTTCATTCCAAACAGTAATGAGTACAATCTGCCCAATTTCACTTTAGCTCTGACGTTGAGATGCACACTGGTTTATGATAAACCAAGGTGGGGAGACGCACAGATTCTCGGTCTCGAGACAAGGTCTTCTGGCTTTGTTGCGATGCTCTCTCTTCTTCGTTTGCGCATATCACAGCTAAAGTGAAATTGGGCAGATTGTAGGTACCTAACCAGAATCAATTAACGGTTTTTCTGGCTAGCGAGTTAATGTAATCTTTTCGTTTATGACTGTTTTCTAGGCGGTAGTAAAAAATATCCTCCACAGCATGTTAAAAGTTTTATTGGATTATTAAATAATATAGAAATTTAATTTTGTTTCGAAACTCAAAGATTGCTCAAATATCACATATTATGTAATTAAATTAAAGATATCAAAAAATTTATTAAAAATAAAAAAAAAACTATATTTTAGGGCAATTTTATGGTAAACGAGCACGAGGAATGCAACGAATATTACCATATCGAAGAAACATATCTTGGAGGTCTTTATGAGTACATTAAATCAGGACAATTTTTATTAGGCACTTCGGCATTGCTAATATTATCGTACGGTATATTTACAATATCTGATTACTGGATGACACATTGGTAGGTTATTATATAAAAGATATTAATAATTTTTATATTTTTCTTTTAATTTTTGTAGGTCAAGCCTATGTTATGATAAAACGGATCACAATCGCCACGTACCAAAAACTCCAATAATAATAGTTAAGCAATATCCGATAAAAAGCAATTTAACGAATTTACTGGATATACCACCTGAAGCAAAAACTCATTTAATCACATATAGTTGTTTGATACTGACTTCCCTATTCTTCTCCGTTCTATCTAATGGATTTTTCATCAACTTTTGCAAGACTGCAGCTAGGAGATTGCACGAAAATATGAGCCATGCGGTGTTGTATACGTCAATAAAGTTTTTCACCAGTGAATCCCTATGTAAAATATTCAACACCTTTTATCATGACGTAGAAATAGTCGATGTAAAATTTGCAGAAAGTGTAATGCTAGCAGTACAGGTAAAAACTAAGTATTTACTATTTAGGTCATGATAATTTAACAGTAGTTTTGTTATTGTAAATTAGAGAACTTAATTTTTAATTTAAAAGAAACTTACAAACTAAATGTTTGGACAAAGATTATTTATTAAAAATGTTAATTTACACAAACTAAATTTGTAGCTTAATTAATCCTTTAAAAATTACATTGGCGTTGGGTGCCAATTTTGTAACCCTAATTTACCCTAGGCTAGCTCCCGGGTTCGTGGCTTCCTTCTGAGTTTTATCAATTCCCTCCAAAACATAAATCAGGGCGCCGAAGTACAGACAAACAAATAAAATGCAAAAATCAGTTTCTGGATGATTTATTAAATCTAGTTAAAGTTAAGAAACTTTTTAAAAAAATAATAATTAATTATTTCTCTTACCTTAATTTATTCTATTTCGGTGAAGCCTTGACTAACTATCTCCAGGAATTCTTTCCTTCTTTAAATCAAGGATGGTACGGCCTTTTCTTAAAAAATCTTTCTTCATAAACTATCCCGGGATGGTTTTTTCTTTTGTGACGACTTCTTTGGTCAGGTACAGAATGGCTAACGGCTTGTCAGCGTTTCTTTATTGGTTTCAAGATAATTCTCCTAGGGCCCTTCTTGATTTGGCAATAACCTTATTATCGAAGGCAGAAGTATTAAAATAATGTTTCTAATTAGTTGAAAAAGCTATAAGAAAGTGACCGAATGGAAATAATTTGCTGTCGAAGAAAACACATCGCCCGTCTTCCCACCACGGCGACGCAATAAAACTTAAAATAATTATCAACCTATAGTCAGGTGGATTTCGGCCCAAAAACGAAAGTTACAAATTATTAAACTATAGAAATACATTAACAGTATATTTCGAGTAAAAATTATAACAAATATGAATTTAAATGGTTTGGTTTTTATGTACGTTAAAATACACTGTGAGCGAAGAAATAAACTCAATGTCGTAGGGAACATCACTTAATTTTTTTAATTATTAATGTTTTAATAACCTTAATGCTCGGAATAATCGAAGGCCATGAAAGGACCTTAATGCCATTATCCTCAAACAATTTTCTAGGAGTTTTAGCTGTGTTGTAATCATCCCTGTCTTGTTGAAATATAAAATTCCAATCCAGGTGAAGATTCTTTGCGTTTGTTAATTTTTTGAGATCTTAACGATTGCGCAATGGAGACCGGGGTTAGTCATCTGATAACTCAACCCACCACAGGATATGTCAGAAAGGTTCTGCTGGATTCTAGAAACTTCCAAGAACAAACTGTAAGAACAACTGATGAACCTATATGGTGAACGATTGACGAAGGGCAGTTTTCTTTTTTCTTGTATGGTGTTTGCCAAGTTGAAGTGCCAAGAACCAAGTAAAGGGTTATGGTTAGTTTGCTTGTTCAGTTTCTGTTACATTGTCACTTGCTTGAATAAATTGTTAAAACCACCCTTATGTTACAATTGAGGTCAGTTGTAGGCTTAAAAGACTATTTAAGACGAGTGGAAAGAAACCTATTGGCGAAAAGTTTGGTGTTTAGCTCTCGGTGTGGTAAAGACTACATATTTCATCTACAAAAAAAAATGAAGCGCACTAAGAAGCTGATTTGCAACAATCGATGTTTAGCAAGCAATATAATGAAACGAATTAAAACCTTGATAGAGAGAGAGGTAGAGAATGGGAGAGAGTGTACACCTAAAGAAGAAGAATAATTGGTCTTTGAATTGTCAAGACTGCTGGAGGAAAAACAATCGTACCTAATCCATTTTGATCGACTTGCTCTTTTTAAGGTAGTTGACCTCAATTAATAACCAAGAGAGAGCAATGTAACCATTGCTTAGAGGAGACCGACGTCAGTCATTTGAATTCATTCCACCTATAGCCATTGACTGAGCGAGAATTGTAAGAAATATTTTGTGGGAATCTGCAAACGTACAGTATATTAGTTAATCTCCAGAACAACTGATGAACCTATATATTTAGTAGACCATCAACGACAACAATTTTTTTTGTCTGTTTAGTGATTGCCAAGTTGACGTGATAGCTAGTTCACTTGTTTAGTTACTGTTATATTATTACCTTGTTAAATAAATAATTAAACCGTTCCTAGTATTACAATATTTTTTCAAATTAATTGTTCTTTCCGCTAACCTATATCTTCCCAGACCTAGTCCGGGCATACACTCTTCAAATCATGACACCTTTAGCATGTGCCCAGCCCTGCAAGGTCTGCGTGTGAGATCCCTTGGCCTACCGACCGGAGATCAAAGGGAAGAACGGGTAACCATAGTCAAAAGGATCTCACTCTTCATTAAGAACCTGGGATTTGACGGAGAATGAGGGTGTACAATAAGCTGTACTAGCTACGATGCAATCCCATGGTCTACCTCTAAGCCTGGCCCTTTGTTAAAAAAAATGACACCTTTAGGCAATGTTACCGATATTTGAGCTAATCTGGGTAAAATGCTATAGTTTAGTATTAATAACCCGTTTACGAAAGTCTTCTACGCACATGTCAAACTTCAAATGGTCCCTAAATATGATTTTAAAACAGTCTTCAATTTAAAAATTTAATTCCTTATTTGTGTATCTACTTTTTTAAGCATTCTCTGTACCAAGTAATTGCTGTTTCTGCAGTTCATTGTACTTTGATAGCATTCAAAGTGTTAATACCAACCTTTTACAAATTAGTGCTAACAGTCGTCGATCACTATCAAATTCAATTCCCGGTTATACAAGATGGTGTGATACATAATCTTCTTTGCCGATGAGGGCGCTGCGATTTCAAAAAAACATTGGTTCTAGAAAGTTTCTGTTTTTTAGGCAAACATATTTAATTATAAGGCAATCTATACATCTATACATATAATAAAACTGTAGGAATGTATATGTTTGTGCGCGCATCACATGAAAACTACTGATCCTATTCGAATGCGGTTTTCAAAGACGTATTTGTCTTCTTTCAACTTAACATCTAGTGTATAAAACTTTCTCCCCATCCCCTTTAACGGGGTGAGGAAAGAAATTTTTATACAAAAATCAACACGCCACGCGAACGACATCGCGGGTACATCGAAATAGAACACAAAAATATGGTTAGATTTTTTTGTCTGTCTGTCTGTCTGTCTGTGTGTATGTTTGTGCGCGCATCACATGAAAACTACTGATCCGATTCGAATGCGCTTTTTACAGATGTATTTGTCTTCTTTTAACTTAACATCTGGTATATGAAAACTTCTCTCCCATTCCTTAAATGGGGTGGGGTAAGAATTTTTTATACAACAATCACTCGATACGCGAACGACGTTGCGAGTACAACTATATACTAGATATAAGTATATTTTGGATGGCTTTATAAAGTTGATGTGTTTAGAATAATAAATCTTATAAAGCAAAACAATTTTTCATAACAACATTTACCAAAACCACGATCGTGTTACCATTTCTCAGCAGTGTGGACTTTGTGAAGCAGAATTCATCAAATTTTTAAAGTCGATTGATAAAACCTGGATCAACTCCTGAACCCCTGTTTTTGGGTATTTCAAAGGCATAATTTTAATTGACTATCTTGAGAAAAAAATGCCTAGTTTGCAGAGTTTCTATTCGGAAGGCATTAAAAAGCTAGAAAATTGCTGAAATTGTTGTAATGAGATAAAAAGGAGACTGTTTTCAATAAACAAAAAAAACTTGTTGGATAAAACATGTTTTTTACTTTAGAGACGTTAACTTATGAGTCCGGCTAGTAAATGACAGAATTTAGTTTGTGTTAATTATCATTTCTCTACAATCGCTTGGAAATTTCTAGTTTCTCGGATCAAATTCGAGCCGCAAAATACACTATTCTCGTATTTTAGTCCGTTGCTGGGCAACGAACTCTTTACTGTACGGGAACATTTTTTCCGTACTGTACGGGAATGATCCATAAAACTTTTATGAGAGAATTCATATTTTGCCTTGGATTTATTTGGCAATAAATTTTAAACCATATTATTTGCGGTGTTTAGTAACTATGGAGGCGTTTTGCACTTCTGGGCATCATCGTCGCTGTCCATTTTAAGTATAATTTAAAAACATTTAAGCTTAAGTATCTAACCGAACTGACAGGTTTGTGACACTAATAACAATGATAATCAAACAATGTCAACGGAACGGTTTCATAGAAAATAAGATGATATCTAAAAGAGTTATGCATATATAAAACTTCTTAATTTACGATTATATTTAATGGGATTTCAGAAAAAATAGTATGTGTATCTCGTAGTAAAAGCACATTCGTGGACTCCAATGTGTGTTGGCCTCGGCTAAAAGCCAATTTACATTGTCCTTCGCGAATGTATCGCGTTTCCTACAAGATACACAATATACTATTTTCACAATCCTGAACATTTTGTTGTTCTATTTAATTCATAGCAATTAAAATACATATTATTTATGTTTTAGATATTTTTACATACCATAGGTTGCATTTTATTAGTTTACGTTGCCGAACCTACTTTAATCTACTCCAGTATAATAATTATTTTTTATTATTTACTACAAAAGTGGCACTTTAGAGTTAGTGAAAGAATAAAAAGTTTTGAAAAAGCAGGTAATATTTGTATGTTTTTTTCTCTAACTAAAGATCTTTCTTATATTTAACTACCATGTTTTCTATCTTTTAATAAGTCTACTATTTATTTCCTGTATTTTAATGAGCAAGTATGTTAGGTTAGATTGCTTATTAATTCTTTGAAACCATATTCAATTTTGAAAATTTTTGAACGTTTTTAAAAACTATACAAACAAAAATATATTAAACTAGCTGTACCCGGCGCGCGTTGCTACGCCAACAACTAAAATAAATTTAAGAAAAATAAAAGAGAAGGAAAGAAATTTTATAGTTATTTTTTACTTATCGCACCAAAAATATATTTTTCAAACTTTTATACGAATTCGTATAGATATATATCCATCAGTATTGAATTTGATATATGGAAGCGCCATCTGGTGGTAACTTACATTAATACGAATATCATATTCATCTTACCCATTAAAAATAGATCATCATACGGATTTTCATGACAATCGGTTGAACGGGGCAGAAGTTTCTACTCTGCAGCGCCACCTGGTGGCGAATGGCATCAATGAGCATATCATACAAACCTTTTCCGTGGAAAAATACATATACATACCAATTTTCATGACAATCGGTTGAAAGGGGCAGAAGTTGCTACTCTGCAGTGCCACCTGGTGGCGAGTGGCATCAATGAGCATATTATACAAACCTTCTCCGTGAAAAAATACATATACATACCAATTTTCATATTAATCGGTCTAGTAGTTTTTGAGTTCATTGAGTACATACAGACATACAGACAAACATTCATTTTTATATAATACTAGCTGACCCGGCGAACTTCGTACCGCCTATTGATGTTTTTTACCATTTTTCCAAATTTTTACGGTTTTGTAAATTATCGATTAGATATATCATATATTAACTGCGCCACCTTATGGTGGCGTCATAGTACTTAATTACGCAAGAATTGCTAATGTAAATTTATACTATCTCAACTGCGCCACCTTACGGTGGCGTCATAATGCTTAATTTAGTAAGGATCACTCTTTTAAATACCTTGGGAAATAGAACTACCTGGAATTATATGGTATCCGGAGTTTTTTGACTTTGGTGGTATATGAAATAGCTGTACCCGGCGCGCGTTGCTACGCCAATAACTAAAATAAATTTAAGAAAAATAAAAGAGATGAAGAGATAGAGGAGGAAAGAAAGTTTATAGTTTTGTTTCACTTATCGCACCAAAAATATATTTTTCGAACTTATATTTATATGAAATCAATATTGAATTTGATACATGGAAGCGCCATCTGGTGGTAACTTCTATTAATACGAATATCATATTCATATTAAGCATTAAGAATACAGCATTATACTAATTTTCATGACAATCGGTTAAACAGGGAAGAAGTTGCTACTCTGCAGCGCCACCTGGTGGCGAGTGGCATCAATGAGCATATCATACAAACCTTCTCCGTGGAAAACACATATAGATACCAATTTTCATTACAATCGGTTGAACGGGGCAGAAGTTACTACTTTGCAGCGCCACCTGGTGGCGAGTGGCATCAATGAGCATATCATATAAACCTTCTCCGTGGAAAAATACATATATATATACCAATTTTCATAATAATCGGTCCAGTAGTTTTTGAGTTCATTGATTTCAAACATAAAAACACATCCTTTTTTATATATATAGATTGGGCGATATGTTTCAGCGCCACCTGGTGGCGAGTGGCATCAATGAGCATAGCATATTCGTTTTCTCCGTGAAAAAATACATATACATACCAATTTTCATGACAATCGGTTGAACGGGACAGAAGTTGCTACTTTGCAGCGCCACCTGGTGGTGAGTGGCATCAATGAGCATAGCATATTCGTTTTCTCCGTGAAAAAATACATATACATACCAATTTTCATGACAATCGGTTGAACGGGACAGAAGTTGCTACTTTGCAGCGCCACCTGGTGGCGAGTGGCATCAATAAGCATAGCATATTCGTTTTCTCCGTGAAAAAATACATATACATACCAATTTTCATGACAATCGGTTAAACGGGACAGAAGTTGCTACTTTGCAGCGCCACCTGGTGGCGAGTGGCATCAATGAGCATAGCATATTCGTTTTCTCCGTGAAAAAATACATATACATACCAATTTTCATGACAATCGGTTGAACGGGACAGAAGTTGCTACTTTGCAGCGCCACCTGGTGGCAAGTGGCATCAATGAGCATATCATATAAACCTTCTCCGTGGAAAAATACATATACATACCAATTTTCATGACAATCGGTTGAACGGGGCAGAAGTTGCTACTCTGCAGCGCCACCTGGTGGCGAGTGACATCAATGGGCATAGCATATAAACCTTCTCCATGGAAAAATACATGTATATACCAATTTTTATAATGATCGGTCCAGTAGTTTTTGAGTTCATCGATTTCGTACATAAAAACAGATCCTTTTTTATAATATATAGATTATAGGGCTCGGAGTTTTATTCGAATAATTCGAATATTCGAATATTCGACTATTCTAAATTCGAATTTTTTGTTGTTCAAAAAATTCGACTATTCGAATAATTCGATTAATCGAATATTCAAATAATTTGACTATTCGAATAATTCGATTATTCGAATATTGACTATTCGAATATTCAAATAATTTGACTATTCGAATAATTCGATTATTCGAATATTGACTATTCGAATATTTAAATAATTTGACTATTCGAAAAATTCTCGACTATTCAAATCATTCAACTTTAATTGACTACTCAAATATTCGTGTTTTTCGTACCTACAAGTTTTTTTGCTCAGAAATTAAGTTTAACTCGGACTAATTTTGTAAGTTGCTCATTTAAACATGATGAAAGACCTGTTTTCGTGGTTTTCAAGCACTCTATATAAAATTCACAAAATCCTATACCCCTTTGCGCATTTTTAATTTAACGCATTTGTCCTCTTGGGCTGTCTATCTGGGGACATACTGTACATGGGGTATGTAATAATTATGTATACAAGAATATGAAGGTACGCGTAAAAAATAACATAACTAAATAACTATAGGTACTCTCACTGTTCTGAAATTCTGAATTCCCGAAGAAGAAACAAAGCCCTAATACAGTGATTCTTAACTCCTGTGACACGAAATTCTAAAAGTGTACCGACAAAAATTATATTTTGCACATTTAAAATTATCATCCCAAATTATTTTACGCAGTGTGTTATACGAAAGTACCTAAATAATTTTTAAACTAATCTCTTCTTTTGCGTGCCACCAAATTTTGAAATAGTTAAAAGTGTGCCGCAGCAAAGAAAAGGTTGAGAATCGAATTAATCAAAAATTTAATTTGAATTATTGTTAATAATTAATGTAATAATATATATTATGTAATATATATAAAATTATTCGAATAGTCGATTATTTGAACTATTTGAATTATTCGAATATTCTAATAGTCGAATATTTGAATTATTTGAATTATTCGAATTATTCGAATATTCGAATTATTCGAATATTCGAATTATTCGACTATTCGAATATTTGAGTTATTCGAATATTCGAATTATTCGACTATTCGAATAATTCGAAAAACGACTAATCGAATAAAAAAATTTCAGAAATTCCGAGCCCTAATAGATTATAGATAGATGACATTAAAGAGAAATTGAAAAAATAACGCATCCAGCGAGACTCGAACTCGAATATTTTCAATACATACTTTTTAATTTTTAGTTAATTTTTTCACAAAAGCTTGTTTTTTAGTTTTTTTTTTTAACTAGCTGTATAGTTTTAATTACCTACTTTTGTAACAAAACGTCACTTTCTAGCTCGCTATCCAATTTTATCCCAAATGAAATATACTCTTCAAGGATTGATAACTATTAGAGTAAACAAGGGAAAACGTAAATCAATTCTACAGTTTCAGAAATTATTGGTAAGATTTTTTACTATGGATATCTAATTCTGACTTTAGAATTAAGGCTGATCACGAATTTCTTTCAAACCAAAATTTTGCATCCAGGCAGCTCTCGAATTCCTTCCAGCGGATTAAAGTATACACCCCTATAGGGACCGAGCTCCAACTGTAGAGGCAGCACTTTGACTGAAGGCCGCGCGCCCTAGTGCGGAAATTAGGAATTAAATGGGCAAAAATTTATTAATAACAAACGTCATAATTAATAAATAATGGAAAAAATAATTACATACGGATTTCAACCGATAAATAATAATAATATTCGTGGTCAAAATGTCTTTCCACGTCTTTCCAATGGTAGTTAACGGAAAACAATAAAATTTCACAGGTAAATTTATATACCGCTCTCTGCGAGACTTTTCTGTACAGCCTTTTATACAACATGATTTTATCAAATACTATTGGTTAATTTTTTGCCCATAAGTTTACGCCAGAGGGGCGTGACGGTCTAGAGGCTCGGTCCCTATTCTCACCAGAGGGTGGAAAAATTTTGTGTTGATATTCTGGAAAGTTACATCACAATATTCAACCTTTGTTTGGGCAAACTTTTCTTCCTCTGTTGTACGAACCACTAATGGTTATGAATTTTTTCATTCAAAATTCAACCCAAAATTTTATAGCTCCAGTCCAAATATTCATTTGTTTGTCAAAGCATTACTAGATACTCAAGTAGAAATATATATCAAAATAAGGAGTCAAGGCAACAGATGCAAAAAGATGTTGGAAAAGGAAGAATATCTCCGTTAACAAACGCTTCTGTTTCATAATGGACAGGTATCTCGTTTAGATTTTGTCAACAAAGTATCTCAAAAATTTCTTCCAGTGGTTTATTTCAAATTATTGGAACTAAGTTCCTTACGGCAGGCTTGGAGGAGATAGGGATTTTGCTGCGTGACCGAATTGAAAAAAATATAATAGTAAAAAACCGTAACGAAAAGTTCGTGGAATAAAACCGTTAAATGAGCCGGGTTCGATTCCCGGCCGATGCAATTTTTTTTATATATCTCTTAACATATGCCTTTTTTTGCTAAAGTAATATGAGATATAATTTTTAAAAATCTTGATAGTTGAAAGTAGTTAGGAAAGGTGAGAAAAAATAAATGTATACATTACTCTTTAAAGCTCACCTTGAATTTTAAAGAAGCTTCTTTCTTAACGCCAAGATTGCACTGATTTTGATATATTGACCGTTAAATGAGACGTGCGCAGGCGCTACAGTCGTATACACAAGCGAGTAGTGTTATGTGTCGATTCTACATTAGCCGAAGGAACTTCGTTCCTACCTGCTGTCCCACGACACCATTTTAACTTTTCCTTTATTTATTTATCCTGTTCATTTGTTTCATTTAGTTTATTTCGATTATTATATTTCTAGAGATGTGAGTTGTACATACTTTTGTATCTATTTTTTTGTATGCATTTTATTTATTTTACCTAGGTAAAGTTTTAATTGATAAACGTTAAGAATATGCCTTTTCTGTCAGTCCTCAGCCTGTGTGAAGTTGGAAACTAATTTTTGAAATGCTGCAGCATTTTATTTTTCTATGCACTCGTTAAAATTTAGTACAATAAATAATTCCACAACGTTCTTTACCTGCTCATCTCTTGACTACCTTCCTGACCGTGACCCTGCCGCGGGAGTGATTAGGGATTAACTTGGGTAGGCGGAAAGCAACTCAACTGTTTTTTTGATGGCGGAATGGAATTCGAGTAACCCGAAAATTAAAATATAATCAAGAATAATTAAATTGTAATTTATCTGAATAATCAATATTTTAAATATAATTTTACTAAAATTGTTATTTACAAAAATGTTGATGTATAATCAATCTACTGAGTGTAACGAAACGGCTTGGAAAAAATATATTTTTCAGGGCTATGCTGTTTTCTTTCAAGCAGTTTCTTTAAAACCTAAAAATAATCTACAAACAAAAAATATATTGAGATAATTCTATTTTTATTATTTCTCTATAATTTTTATATGTTTTCATTAGATATAGTGTAACTGCGGTGAATTCTTCTAATCTTATATATTTTGTAGAATAACCATACAAGCCTCTATCGATTGAATTTAGCGTGTATATTTTCTTTTGCAATGTGGTCAGATTTACTTTGTAACGTGTTTCTAGCTCTAACAATTTTTGGATTAATCATTTATTACGATATTGGTAAGTAAAGATACTTAAGATAAACAATATATTTATAAAAAACTCTTTTGTAGTGTGCAAAAGTAATCCTTTCAACTGCGGAATTGATCCTAGTTATTCAGGATTAGCAATCCTACAGATTTATGAGTTAACAGAAGTTCTGCAATACGGTATAAAAAATTTAATGTATTCAATTCAAAATACCAACTCTATTAATAATATAATCAGATATGGTAATCTACCTAAAGAAGAAGCAGATAGTAATCAGTTTCATGATAGTTCAGAATTTTCATCAAAAAGTAAATTATCATTAATTTCTCTAGCTGATTATAGGTTAGCACCAGATAACTGGCCAAATGAAGGTGTTATTGAGTTTAAGAATGTGACCATGATATATTTGGATAATAAACAGGGCTTGGATGATGTTAATTTTAATATTAAATCACATGAGAAAGTACGTATTTTAATCATATTGAACACTAATAATTATAACAAATAGGTTTTTATATACAAGTAATAAAGTTATAGAACAGTTAAAACTACATATTTAGACTTTAAATGGTATTGAGGTAGTAGATCTAATCCATATTAAGAAATCGTAACTTCTTACGTATATCATTTTCAAATTGATTACTTCTGAATATTTTTTAATTCCCTGTCATAATATTTGTCTCACTGTGAACAGCTTAATCTGCCAATTGACCAAACAAGGTGCACCTTGCTAAGGGTATTCCGATAACGTGGTTATCCTCGCAAGAGGGAAGTATGAAAATGTCCTGTGTGACATAGTGCAGAGAGAACTAAACAAAGCAAAGCAATGGTGCAATTAAGTGGTACTGAATATTAACCCCACCAAGACCACTTTAGTAGCCTTTTCAAGGAAAAAGAAACCCAATTGAAAAACCGTCAATGTAGGTGAAAATATCGTTGAGTGAAAAACATAGGTTAAATATTTAGGGCTAACCTTAGGCAGCAGGTTACTCTGGAACAAACACGGAAACGAAATAATACATAAAGGAACTTATGTGTGCAGAAATTTTGCAAAAACCTAAGGATGGGTGGCAATGGATGTACACAGCAACAGTGAGACCAGTCATCACTTATGGGGCAGTAGCTTGGGGTACGAGAGCTAATCTGACTACTACCAGGACAAACCTCTTCAAATTACAGAGATTAGCCTGAACATGCCCCACTGCTGCAATGGAAGTAATCCTAAATCTCACGCCACTACACATTCAAGTAGAAAGTTTAAGGAAGAAAACAATATATATATTTGTTAAAGAAGAAACAATTAAGCAAAGAGCTCGATCACTTTAATTTGGAAAATGCCCCAAGATGACATGTCAAAGAAATTTAACTTTAAATTCACCAGAGAACTGGGTAGTAAATCTGAATGGGGAAAAGACACCACATTAGGGCTTAACAGAATGCCATAAAATTGTATACGTATGACTCCAAGACAGATAAAGGAACAAAAGCAGGGGTTTTTTTACTTAGAGCCAAATACTTAAAAAGCTTGGGTGCATACCCAAGTATTAAAAAAATAAGTATGTAAAATTTAATATAAAAAGGAATTATTGTAGATACAAGATTAGAATCATGTCAGATAGTCAAGCAGCCATTAAAGCTCTGAACTCACACACAACAGTGCAAAGATGGTCTGGGAATGGCTAGGTAAACTAAATGAACCAGGACAAAATAACACTGTTATCCTCTTATCATAGGCATAGAAGCAAACGAAACAGCAGATAAGCTGGCAAAAAAGGAGCTGAAACCCCATACTTGGGACCAGAACAATCTTGTCAAATCAGCAGTAGTACAGTCTTAGGAAAGAAGCGGATAGAGAAAAATCTAAGTACTGGAACGATCTAGAAGGACTAAGATAACCGAAGACGCTCCTGAGAAACTATCACTAGAGGAGATATTTTAGCTGTCTAAACCTAAGGTACTACGAAAGAAACACATTTTTATAACAGAATATGTTTTTGTGGAGAAATAAATTAAACAACAAAAATAAGGAACAAAAGCAAACGAAAGTCTCAGTATATGATTTTGGTTTATTTCTTCCCTTATTTAAGTCAGTCTTTACCCTCCCAACGTATTCCAACGCGTTTATTTGATTAAATTCCTCCGTTAGTCTGCTTCCAACTGTATCCTAGAAGTTCTTTATGGGATTTAAATCTGGGCTTCGAGCTAGCCACGGCCTGGTATTGATTCCGACCTTGGCGAGATAATTGGTTACAACCCGAGCAACGTGAACGTGAGGCCTGGCATAACCATGTACCAACAAAAATTCTTCCCCAATAAATGGCGCAAACTGCCATACATGTTCTTTAAAATCTCCAATATTTACATGTTAGCGGAAAGGCGTCTATTATTTATGATCAGAAGTTTCGTGCAACCAGTCCAAGAAATTCCTTCCAGATCATCAACATCCTCCTCCAAATAATGTGCTATTTAAAAAATTAGAATGAGTATACCGTTCGTTAGGGCGTTATTATTGTACAAATAAACGGAACTTATCAGTAAATAATACCTTCTGTCATTCAGCTTCTAACCAGTTATGGTGCCAACCGGCAAAATTTAGCCTTACTATACGATATAGGGAGATAAATTAAATCTAATTAACTATCGCCTAATAAGTCTATTGCCACATCCATACAATTTGTTGTGTAAAATATTTACGAACTGAATGTCGACTAAACTCGACGACGACCAACCGTTTGACCAGGCAGGATTTCGCAAGGGATATAGCACCATTGAACACCTACAATTACTTCGAATACTAATAGAGAAATGTATTGAGTACAACGTACCTCTTTACTAGCCTTTATTGATTTCAACAAAGCTTTCGACTCGGTTGAACTTTGGGCAATATTCCAAGGCATGAATAATGTTAGAATAAACTCTAGATACCCAGATCTGTTAAAAGAGATATATAGGAAAGCTACTATATCATTTAAAATTCGTGAAGACTTAGTTACTGACAGAATACAGGTTAACAAGAGAATCCGACAAGACGACACAATTTCGCCAAAGTTATTTACCCTTGCTCTTGAAGACGTATTCAGAAGACTAAATTGGGAGCAGAAAGGTTGTGTTTAGATGGAGTGTATTTAAACAACTTACGGTTTGGTAATGACATAATTCTAATTAGTAGTACAAAAGAACAACTTGTAGAAATGGCGTTTCATGAATAGAGCTTATAATCTTAATTTTTGTGTGTTCTTAGCACTTCGTTTTTTAGTCTATACATTATACTCGTATAATTGCGGGTGTTGATGGAACATCAATGTCTGAATTTTTAAGTTCAATTTTAGTTAAGGTTTTATAAATGTTTATATAATTTTCTTTTTGTTTGTTAATTGTGTATATCAGAATGTACTTTTTATTTTACTAAGCATTAAATTATATTTGATTTGATTAATTTGATAATGTATTACTTTAAAAAATACTTTGTTAAAAATAATACAAATGTTTTCAGATAGGTATTGTGGGAAAACCTGGATCTGGAAAATCATCCTTAGTATCAGCGATTGTAAACCTAAATGATTTTGATGGAACGATAACTATAGACAATGTAGATACCAAGTTTGTGGTACTTGAATGGCTAAGAAAGTACATTTCAGTAGTACAAGAACCAAAATTGTTTTCTGAGTGTATTGCATATAATTTAGATCCAAATGGAAAATATTCTGACAGCGAGTTATGGAAAGTTTTAGAAGAGGTGTGTAATATTTAATGTACTTCAAATAGAAATACAATAAAACGTTGGATTTTTAGGTTAATTTAAAATGTTGTGTTAATTCATTAGCTGATATTGTTAATTGCACAACCAGATTTACTAAAGGTCAAAAACAACTTCTATCGCTAGCAGTTGCTATTCTGCAAAAGAATAAAATCTTAATTTTGGATGACGTTGCAAAAAACTTAGATGAAGAGTAAGTCTGTTAATTTAAAATTAACAATAACATTAATATAGTTTTATTATAGAACCCAAATCCTATTTCATGAATTGGTTATAAAATATTTTTGTGATTGCACAGTGTTGTATATTACCAGTACTATAAATGCCACAATAATGAAATGCGATAGAGTTATCGTTATGGAAGATGGAAAAGTAGTTGAGTTTGATCATCCATTTTCATTATTAGAAAGCGAAAGCTCCTTCTACAATTTAGTAATGCAAGCAGGACGATCTGTTTATTCACATTATAGACATTTAGCTTATCAGAAATATGTGGAAAAGTTTAAATGTACTGAAAGACTAGATATAGGTTAACTATTTAATTTTGTTTCATTTAAATGACAGATTAAATTTACACCACAAAAAAGTTGTTTACGAATCTGTCTTATTTTTTATAGTAGTGCAATAAAACCATCCAATTCCGAGATGTGTCCTAAAATTCAAAGACCCTACCATCCTAAAATGCAATAAAGTCAAGCTGCATTCCGAATTCCATTGGAGCATAGTCTAAACTTTGACAATAAACAATGAGGCATTATCATATCCGAGACACTCTTCGTTGATTTTAAGTTTAGAAGGAACATTGTGGAATATTTTAAATTACCATAATATATCAATTGAAATGCCCCGCGGGATCAAACGGATTAAATTTTGTTTGTATTTATGAAAATCCCTTTTGTTTTCAATGAGTTTTCAATTTCAAAAAGTTTAAAGCGATTATTTTTTTCACCTGTCAAAATATCACAATTTTGTGATTTCGTCCAATGAAAACGGTTAATCTTCAATGTTTTATGCTAAATCTAGCCAATCATTCCGGTTTATATTGATAAAACCACTAGTGGTTTTACTAGTATTGATAAAATTATAGAACTGTCAAAAATTCAATAACAATATTGAACAATCAATTTTCTTGTTTATAAGTACCTTACTATAAATCAACATTCATTTATATTATCTAAATATTCTGAAATATATTTTGTTATTATTATTATTATCACAATTCAATTCATCTAAACGATAATGAAAAATCAAATATGTAGGTACTTTAAAACTAACCTGCTTCCTGGTTCTGCATGCATTTAAAACTTTTATATGCCTACAGGCAAATGTGGTCTTGTAGGTAAACTTTAAATAGATATACCTAATAATTTTTATTTTGGTAATTTTCTCTTTAATAATATAATTGTATAAATAGGTATAAAAATAAATATTTATTCAAATTATAACCCTGTTTTCACGACGCTCACGACAACTGACAACTGTCAATACTATCTAGTGTACAGGATAAGTTAATAGGGGGGGTAACGGCATTTCGTTTGTGTTAATTATGAAATATAAGTTGTTCTAGGAAGTTTTTTAAATAAAGTAGTTTTTGTACAGAATGGTTCAAAAAATAATCTTCTCAAATACCACTCGTCCTGTAATATTTTACTAGATAAATTTTTATTTTCCAGACTCAAACTTTTTTATTTTAGGCAAAACTACTCAAACAAACTGAATATGATAAAATCACGAGTCCGTAGGACGAGTGATTTTATCACATTTCAGTTTGTTTTCGTATTTTTGCCAAATAAAAAAGTTTTTGTGGAAACTAAAAATTTATCGATAAAATTTTAAGGACTCGTGGTATTACCTTTGATAAAAACGAGATTAAAAGTTTTTTTTAGTCTTTGTTGATGTATATATATATATATATATATATATATATATAATGGTTTTTGTTAGAGGTATAGAACTTTAAATTGCAATAAAACAACGATGAATTATTCGAGTGACATGATTTTTGTTTTATTCGAAAGATAATTTTGTGGCATTACATTTTAAATATGATTTCTGGCATATGACTGCCATGGCTGGCTCGGATGTAGTCCAATCTGGACGTCCAATTTTCGATGACTTTTTCTAACATTTGTGGCCATATATCGGCAATAACACGGCGAATGTTGTCTTCCAAATGGTCAAGCGTTTGTGGCTTATCCGCATAGACCAATGACTTTACATAGCCCCACACAAAATAGTCTAGCGGTGTCAAATCACAAGATCTTGGAGGTCTATTCACAGGTCCAAAGCGTGAAATTAGGCGGTCACCAAACGTGTCTTTCAATAAATCAATTGTGGCACGAGCTGTGTGACATGTTGCGCCGTCTTGTTGGAATCACAGCTCCTGGACATCATGATTGTTCAATTCAGGAATGAAAAACTTAGTAATCATGGCTCTATACCGATCACCATTGACTGTAACGTTTTGGCCATCATCGTTTTTGAAGAAGTACAGACCAATGATTCCACCATCACATAAAGCGCACCAAACAGTCCTGGATGTAACGGTGTTTCCACATAGACTTGAGGATTATCTTCACTCCAAATGCGGCAGTGTTGTTTGTTGACGTAGCCATTCAACCAGAAGTGCTCTTCAACGCTAAACAAAATTCGCTTATGAAAATCGGGAACAACAGCAATCTCGTTTTGGGACCATTTAACAAATCTACGCCTTGCTCGATAATCGTTTGGCTTTAATTCTTGCACGAGTTGGATTTTGTAAGCACGCAAACCAACAGCGATTTTGCAGGTGTTAACTGAAGACTGGAATACCAATTGGTTTGAACGTATGTATACATCATATTTTGAAAAGCAATAAAGTACTTTAAGCATATATATTTATTTGCAAAACTAAAAAAAAACTTGTATAATCAGAAATAGTTTCAAATATGTTACAATACTAAAATTTACTTACTACGTTATATAGGGCAAAGTATAAAAAATTCTCTTGCTATCAATGTTATGTAACACATTTTTAAGAACGTAATATATATGCACGTATTCAACATTTGAGTATCTTGCAAGCATAAGAAATAAAATCAGTGAAGTTCTCCTTCCAGACAATTTGCCATTCCTTTCAAGATTTTTCAAAAAAAATGCGTAAGAACCCCACAAAGTAATGTGTTCATATCAATTATCCTAAACGAGAAAGTATAAAAACCAAGCGTAGTCCCATCCAGAAAATTCAACGAGGCCCATGAAATTTCCATCAAGTTATATCAACACCTTCCGAAGAAAATATCTAATCTCATAAGGCATTAATAACGGAAAAAGAAAAGAGAGTGGAAAATGTCGGAAAGGCGGCGTGTAATGTGGCGAATTTCCTGTTAAAATGCATTAACTCTTAACCGGGCAGAAAGGAAAGTCTCTCGATTCTTACTCTGAAAAAAACACAATTATTTTAAAATACAGTTGAGGTAACTAATTTTATGTTCAAGACAACAGGTTTTTGTTTGATGATGTAAATTTATTAAATTCAAAGTATGTGAGCTAACTACTACAGACATGCTTAGAATCTAGGTAGATTAAATATTTTAAATTTTAAGTATTTGTTTATTTTACACATTAAGCTAAGTTGGACAGTGTAAAATAATTCTAGCAATAAGTATCAATGTAACTATACAAATAAAATTGATCCACAAAGAATGTACTATAAAAATTATATATTCTTTTTCAAAGAAACACAAAATAAAATTTATGATAAATTATTTTAGTCGAGGTTTCAGTAGTTGTTTATTTGTTTTCTTGCAAATGTGTTTTGAATTTTTTTTAAACTGCCTTCACGTCATTTGGCCGATAACGAATTGTTGAGAGCTGTGGGGATGATTGAGGCAGGAATGAGCCACATTGATGTGACCAACGCTATGGAAACCACTCAGAACGTTATCTCACATCTCTGAACTCGTTATCGGGAAACCGGAAGCCTTCGGGGAAGTCATTTGGGACGATCAAGGATGACAAAACCACATATGGACCGATATGTTCAGTTAGCAGCACCAAGAAATCGCACAGTGACGTCATGGCAGTTAATTAATCATCTCCGTGGAAATCATAATGTGACTGTTTCAGACATACCTACCATCTACAAAAGGTTGTGAGAAGGTAGGTAATTTAGTTAGCCGAAGACCTTAGAGATAACAATTTTTCAATCGAGGGAATCGCACTAGTCGACTACATTGTGTACAACAACATGTTATGAAGGAGTAATATAAATGACAAAATATTCATTTTACCGATGAATCTCGGTTTGTTTTATATCCAGATTCTCGAAAGATACGCGTTTGTAGAGAACTGGGCGCAAGAAATCGAATGTAACATACACAAGAGGTACACAGCTACAAGAAACTTATTAAAAGAGCACAATATTCCTGTTTTGCCCTAGCTAGCCTAATAGCCCGATCTTAAGCTCATTGAGCATGCATGGGATATGCTTCAACCAAGAGTTTTTTAAAATCATAATCAGCTTTGTGAAGCACTTCAACAGTGATGGATGGCGATTCTCCAGGATGATCTGGATAATTTGATCCTAAGTATATAAAGACACTGCTAGACATGGCAACATTCCCTATTAAAATATTTTTTTCTTTATTTTATTGTCAATTTTGTTATAAAAAATGGGTTGATAAATTTTCATTTTTTGCAAACATTTAAAATTGTTCCTATTTTTTTTTATGAAAATGAGTCATTTTGATATCTTGGTTCATTTACTTCTTCCCATGTATCAGGCGTATGTAACTTATTCCCTGGAATACTTTTGAACCATTTAATAAATTAAGTTTTTAAATATCACTAGATTTTGAGCATGTGTTATTAAATCATTAATTAACTATAGCAGGAGGGATAAATTAGCACCTCTTGGATGCCATAGTAAAAGATAAGTTAAAAGCAAAAAGCTTTTATTTAAACGCTCTAAAAAAAGAAAATGCTAGCCATGTGCAATACCTTACTTGGTCATGCCGCAACGGTGACGGCTAACGAGCCAGCAAACATGCCGTCTGCGGTTACCATTCCCTTTCGTAACCCTATGGTCCTTTTTGCGTACATGCCCGTTAATTTGGCAAGAGCAAAGCAGCAAATTGTACAAGATGAATTTTGATTGAATTTAGAAGCGTACAATAGTTGATAATAGATTGAAAGTATCAGAATTTACGTACCTGTATAGCAGTTCCCATAATTAGCAGATTATCTAGAGGTTTGAACGAGTTTTATGGTTTTTGGAGATAGTCATATTTAGTCCTGGAGTGGAGACAATCCTAGGAGTGGAGAAGCACTCCAATGTTAACGGTATTCAATTTTCATTTACAAATAAAGAACTTTCTGTGTTTTACTTTTTATATTTGATGAACATTTTTCACTGTTTCACTGTACACTATTTCTTTAGTTTATAAGATGATTTTCATTGTTTCAAGTGATAATATAGTTACAAAATTTTCATTTTCATTTAATTTTACAAGTAAAGTTTTGAAATCAGTTATATATCGTTCAAAGTAAAGTTAGGTTAACAAAACTCTTCTTTTTCCAAATCTCAACAGTATTATACCATTTAGTTCATTAGCATTAAATTTTTTTTATGTTTTACATACAAAAATATATAATTAATCTAATTTAAACATTGAATTCTGCCCATGAGTAAAGAGTCATTGTCGGGAAATATAAAATAAATTTACAATATTTAAAAATCTAAAAACAATTTGCCTATATAAAAATTTTAATAAAATTTTATTTTTCTTGAATTATAAATTTAAAGGCGCAAAGTTTATTTATGGCATATTAACTTATAATAAATATTCATAGCAAGTTATATATGTTATAATATATATATATATATATATATATAGTCTGGTGACGTCACGAGTGACTTGCGGGAGATGGATCGATCTAGTAGCAGGGGAGCCCAAGAGGGGATTTTGGGATTTACTAAAGCGCGACAGATTAACATACTGGGAGGAACCTAGTACCCCATTAAATATCTCCACCAAGTATTAGCACCGTATATGTGGCCGCGCGTAAAGGATAAAGGATCAGATTAGTAAAAAAAAATTGATCATCTGAAATTCTCGAGCGCGTCAGATTAAGGTAGGGTAAGTTAGTTATATGCTAAAAAGTGTATATTCCACTAATCTGACAATTTTCGATTGACGATAAGAAGTAGGTGGGTTACAAACTTGTAAAAAAAAACGTCATCTTGACTTTCTCGAGCGTGGCTAACTTTTAACTTCCCGCTAAAAAAAATTAAAATTTTTTTTAAAATCGGGAAGTTATTGGTTTCACCGCGTTTTTCGAAAATCGAGTTTTCATCGGATCTCAACGTTTTGAGGTATTTGGAACCTCCCCTGACTATTTTTACGAGGGTGTCTGTATGTCAGTATGTACGTGTGGATGTGTGTGTGTGTGTGTGTAAATGTATGTAAACCTCTTATAACTTTTGAACGGCTTGACCGATCAGAATGAAATAAAAAGCATTCCAAAGAGTTCCATCTAACTTAGATTCCCTGTAAGTTTGAACCGATTCGATCTGGTAGATTTTGAGAAATTTTAAAATTACCGAAAAAAACAATTGGTAAAAATAATGTTTTTTGGGCATATCTTTTTGGCTATTGCATTGATCAATTTCATAACCTAATCAGCTCTCAAGCTTAAAAAGCCACATCGAATGCCGTTTTGCAAATTAAAATTGGTTGATTCGTTCGTGAGATATCGTTGTCGAAAAATTTCAAAAAAAAGTGTTTTTTTTTTCAATAACTTAGAGATTTTTTGACTAACCAATTTTGCACTCTGGGTAACGTTTTTAGGTCTCAAAAAACTGCGTCGAATGCCATCTTAAACATCAAAATCGAATAAGGCGTTAAAAAGTTATGGCGTTTTAAACATTTCAAAAAAAGTCAAAAACGTCAAAATACGTCACGTTACTAGCGGGAAGTTGCAAGGATGGCCTTTAAGGTCAACCTCTTTTCGATTTTTTTTTTATTTTGAAGGTTATAATTCAACGTTCACGAATAATGTATAATCTGACGATTTCCGTAAGCCGATGTAAGAAAAAATAATCGATAAAGTTTAATGCGCTGCAGAGTAGCAACTTCTGTCCCGTTCAACCGATTGTCATGAAAATTGGTACGTATTTTTTCACGGAGATGGTTTGTTTGATATGCTCATTGATGCCACTCGCCACCAGGTGGCGCTGCAGAGTAGCAACTTCTGGCCCGTTTACCCGATTGTCATGAAAATCAGTATGATGATGTATTTTTAATGGGTAAGATGAATATGATATTCGTATTAATGAAAGTTACCACCAGATGGCCCTTCGATGTATCAAATTCAATACTGATTAATAGATATCTATACGAATTCGTATAAATATAAGTTCTAAAATTATATTTTTGGTGCGATAAGTAAAACAAAACTATAAACTTTCTTTCCTTCTCTATCTTTTATTTTTCTTAAATTTATTTTAGTAGTTGGCGTAGCAACGCGCGCCGTGTACATCTATTTTTCTCATAAATAAAAGTTTTGTACTGCAAAGAATATATATTGTTTTATTTGCATGCTATTTTTTCAGCTCTTTAATTTGTTAAGTTAAAAGATTTGAAAAAATACAAAAAATAGTTCTTTCCATTGTCAGATTAGGCGAATCCCTTCAGATAATCGTCAGATTATGAGACAGCACGTTTAGGGTATATAAATGAACCATATATATCTTAATCTGACGCGCTCGAGTATTTCAAAATGGCGATTTTTTTTTTGCACATTCTTATAATGGCCGCGAGTTTGGGTCACATCCAAATCGTCAGATTATTACATAAGAGCCTTCTTTTAGGTTCACTTAACATCCCCTTTGAAAATCTGACGCTCTCGATGAAATTTTTTTTCTTTCTATTTTCAACCCTTACGTATCATGGAAACAATCAGATTAACATACGTATGTTTTCAAAAATACGTAGGACATGGATGCTATTAATATCTGACGCGCTCGAGTATGTCCATGCAACTGTTTTTTTACATTTTTGAAAATTTATAGCCGCTTCCCCCACCGATGAAAGTGTATATATTATATGACATTTTTTTCTTCTTATCATCTAAGCTTCGTAATCCAATAGGTCTCTTTGACGCTCGAGTAAATCCCGATTTAGCATTCTGGGCTCCCCTACTATAGATAGATCCTTCTATTTAATGTTATTGCAGCAGGGATGATTAGTGACTTGAGAGACATAGCCTATACTACACTGATGAGCTCACAATGAGAGCGAAACACGTGTCTGTAGTTTGGTTTTGCCCTGATATAGGTTGAATGATATTTATATCTATTTATATCGCAGCATCCAAGGTGTCTTTTAAAGTGTTAGAAATTTCTAACCGACACCATTTCAGTTCAAAACTGAAATTATTACTTTTGACAGTATGGCACTAGATACGTTATGTATTATCTTTTACATTTTTAGACTGTCACAAAACGCTCTGTTCGTTTTATCTTTTTACCTTGCCTAAGGTTATATACAAGATGCAAAGCTACCACTGAAGTACCTTTTTTGGAGTGAAGATGGAACCACTTGCGACTGTTTATCAGTTTTGCAATTGACATCTATAGATATCGTTCAATTTATAGCAGGGTTGTCTCTTGATTAGTGACTTGAGAGACATAGCCTATACTACACTGATGAGCTCACAATGAGAGCGAAACACGTGTCTGTAGTTTGGTTTTGCCCTGATATAGGTTGAATGATATTTATATCTATTAATATCGCAGCATCCAAGGTGTCTTTTAAAGTGTCGGAAATTTCTAACCGACACCATTTCAGTTCAAAACTGAAATTATTACTTTTGACAGTATGGCACTAAACTAGATACGTTATGTATCATCTTTTATATATATATATATATATATATATATATATATATATACATGTATATAAAAATTTGTAGTTTTTACCCCCAAAAACTTACCCAATCCCCTTTCTCACCTCAAATCGCCCTTAAATTGTTTTACATTTAAGGCGAGTCAAGACGGCCATAAAAATTTCCTGTTTCACTTCTAACCACAAATAATGTAGTAGATACATACATTTTTATAGCACTACATATTATTTACGATCGCAAAAATCGCGAAAAGTCCAGTAAAATGTTGCAATTGCTGTGGCTGTGCAAAGAGCGTAATGCTAAATAATGATATATAATAATGGTGAAACTAATACTATTTATGAAAAGTTATTCAATCTTATTAGATATAATAAAAAGGAATATAGAGTTTTGGCATTCAGATCAAAAAATTTTACGTGATTAAGTTAGCTGCAGTGACTGTACCTTATAATTTAAAAATCTAGCACAATTCCTTTTAAATTTTTCACGTAACCGGAAACAAAACACATTTTCGATCTCCGACACGATTTCTCCAGAGATTTGTTAAGCTTTTAGTCCTTTTCAGAACATTTCCCTTTTGTTTTTCGAACAATTAGTGCTTGAAACTGCGGTAAGCCATTATTTCCACATACATTAAAATGTAATTCAAAAAGAACCAAGATTAAATGTCATTAAATCCTTAAAACGACTTTTGCCAACTAACGTCTGGTTTTATGATAGATTTTTTCAAACGATGCAGGATTTTTCATGAATAGGTATGTACGTTTTTTATTGCAACGAATATTTAAATGTTTTCTGACCTGAATTTTGAAGTACCTCTAAACTAGACGCAACCAAGTGGTTATTTAAACAGGTCTATAAAGCTGGCAGTGAAAAGTCGGCAGAAACCATCGAAACATGAGTGGGAATTTGTAGCTAAATAGTTGCTAATTAGTTGCTAAAATCACGATTTTGTAGCTCCATTCAGTTCCACAAAAAACAAATTACTGCTATCTTTACAACAAGCTAGCAGTAAAATGACAGGACTAGCCCAGAAAAATTGGACTAATGCGTGTGAATTTGTTGCTAATTTGTTGCTCAAAACCAGTACAGGCAAAAATTCGAAAAACCCTAGAATCAGCTAGAAATTGTTAATAATAACTACCAACCAGTGTCCCTGCTATCGTAATATACAGTTTGTATTGACACATTGATGTTATGGATTTTGTTGCTGGTCGCAGATGTTATCAGCAGAGCCCAGAGAGCCAGCAAGTAATAACTGCGTGTCACGATAGCATGGACACTACGAGTAAGTTACCGGTCACCCGGTTGGACCGATTTTTAATTTTTATTTTGTTGCTGGCTCTCTGGGCTCTGCTGATGCTTTTCACAACCAGCAACAAAATCCATGACAGAGTGATGTCAATAATAACTGCGTGTCACGATAGCATGGATACTAGGAGTTAGTTATTGGTTACCAGATTGGGCCGATTTTTCATTTCTATTTTGTTGCTGGCTCTCTGGGCTCTGCTGATGCTTTTCACATCCAGCAACAAAATCTATGACAGAGTTCTGTCAATAATAACTGCTTGCCACAATAGCATGGACACTAGGAGTTAGATACCGGTCACCCGGTTGGACCGATTTTTAATTTTTATTTTGTTGCTGGCTCTCTGGGCTCTGCTGATGCTTTTCACAACCAGCAACAAAATCCATGACAGAGTGATGTCAATAATAACTGCGTGTCACGATGGCATGGACACTAGGAGTTAGTTACTGGTTACCAGATTGGGCCGATTTTTCATTTCTATTTTGTTGCTGGCTCTCTGGGCTCTGCTGATGACATCTGCGACCAGCAACAAAATCCATAACATCAATGTGTCAATACAAACTGTATATTACGATAGCAGGGACACTGATTGGTAGTTATTATTAACAATTTCTAGCTAATTCTGGGGTTTTTGGAATTTTTTCCTGTACTGGTTTTGAGCAATAAATTAGCAACAAATTCACACGCATTAGTCCATTTTTTCTAGGCCAGTCCTGTCATTTTACTGCTAGCTTGTTGTAAAGATAGCAGTAACTTGTTTTTTTTGGAACTGAATAGAGCTACAAAATCGTGATTTTAGCAACTAATTAGCAACTATTTAGCTACAAATTCCCAATCATGTTTCGTTGGTTTCTGCCGACTTTTCACTGCCAGCTTGATAGACCTTATTTAAACCTGAATCAAAGAGATATATTTCGACAATGTTCTACTTTTCGTGCCAAATTACCTGATTGTTAGTATTTCGTCAAATATTTTTTTTCAATATTTTTTTCTATATTTTTACAGAAATATAAATTGTGGGCATCTAGTGGTTGATTTTTTAACAATTATTTATTTGGAATTTATCAGTTGTTTTTCACTCGAAATATTGTTGAAAAGTCTGTATTATACCTCCACCAAACAAAATGAATCGATTTACGATTGAACAAATAGTTTAAATATTGAAAACTTATTTCCAAAGTGAGAGCTGTGTTGCCGAAAGAGTGAAAGTTTTGAAAAGAAAATCAAGCTAAAATAAGAAATACAACAGTTGCTATATGGAAAGCCAAAAGTTATAGTTACACTGACCTAAAAAAAATTTTGTAGAAAAATATCAAATTATTTTCTTACAAGTTCCTACAGATGCAGGAATTAAAATTCCTAGACCATCTATTTTGTTATTGTATCTCAGTTTAATAAAGAATTTCATAGAAAAATCTGTTTTATTAGGCGCATTTTCATCTCGATGGTTATGTTATTAAGCAAAACTACTATATCTGGGGCTGGGAAAACCAGCACATGATCGCCAAGGAACAAGAGTAACAGTTTGGCTTGATTTGTATAGTGGTAACATTTTTGAGCCAATTCTCTTGAAAAATGAGACCACAAAAAGCACAAAACCATATCCAGAATATATCCGCAATTGCAGCTGAAACAAGACCATAGATGAAACGAGACAAAAGGATCAAATAATACTAAAATGATCCATACTCTAATTGAGATGAGAAGTAAACACTATTTCGATCTTTTGTCTCTCTCACGCTTGTAAAATGTGTTGAATCGGAACGCATAATCTAGGTATAGTTTTACTAATATTAATGTGAAAAGACAACCACGCCTTTTAACCCCAACAAAGGAACCGACTTTCGAATCTAGGTTGCCAGATATATTTCCGAATATTCCTAAGTTTATTTATTTTGAAAATTGTTCGTCAATGACTCTTAGAAAGATAATATGAAAATATTCTTAAAAAATATGTACTTAAATTAATTAACTAGGTTCTTCATATTTAAACAGTTTTCAATAATGAAATCAATTTTTTGTATATTTTTTGTATATATTACTTATACTTTAGGACATTTTTAAATAATGGCAACATTGATTATTTTTTCAATTTTTTTGCCGGCTCTTTAGATATAAATTTAAAGAAATGCCGAAGAGTCGGTCATATACAAACGAAACATCAAAGGCACAAAATGCGACATTAGGTGAGTACCGGGCATACACTTGTGCCGATTACACTAAACAGTAGCGTCGTGTCTTTTTTCCATTTTTCGTTTTTAGGAATTTTTACCATTTTGCTTGTTTTGTTTTCATTGATTTTTTATATTATATATCCGCTTTACTACCTTACGGTGGGCTTCATAATACTTAATTTAGTAAGAATTTCTTGTTTAAATATATGAGATAATAACTGCGACACCTTACGGTGGCGTTATATTATTTGATTTGGAAAGGTAGTTTTTGACTTTGTTTTTTCCGCATTTTTTCTGTTTGTAATTTTCCATTTTATTTTAGTTTTTCATTTATTTATTTATTTATGAATCGAAATTCAACATCTATTGGGTTTTCTTACAACCTAAATGTTGAATAATCTAGAAATCAAAACACAGTACCATCTACCGGGTGTCTATCTAACCTACATATCAAAGGTGTATAAGAGTTACTTCAATTAACTTAAATTGTCATCTAGAACTTCGTAGAACTAAACAATACATGTCTCTTAGGGAAGAATAAGAGAACAACGAACAACGTGTTATTATTCTTTATGTCAGAAGCAAAGATGGTTTTGTAACTTATGCGTTGTTATTGTCGGCCAAAAATATAACAAAGTTTTTTGCCGATTATCACGAAGATATGACAGCCGATTTATTTGAAAAGTAGTTTGTCGAACAGTTTTTGCCGAATTCGGTAATTGTTATGAATGAAAAAAGAATCAAATTTTAAGATTTATGGCAATCAAAAATATCACTGTTCCTAAAAAGATTCCAGTAAAGAAGGAATTAAGAATGATCGAAAGTCAGAATTTTAAAAATGAATACGTCATTGACACCATTTGTAGCAGACACGCTCATACCCTTTTGCTTTTACCTCCATACAACTGTATTTTTAATCCAATCGAAATGGTTTGGACTACTGTAAAAAAACGTTTACCAAATTATAATTAGTCAACAACTGTAAGCGCAATTATTGTCCTTGATAATATTCGAGAGGTAATTAGTGGCATTAATAGCGATGTTTGGCAAAATTGCCAAGCTCATGTTATAAAAATAGAAAAGGAAAATCATTTTGTATCGCTAATAGCACCATTAGTTATTCAACTTGGGACCGATTCTATTTCAGAAGACTCTGACAATTCTTGTTAGTCATTCTAACCAATTTCCTTGTTCGTCAATGACTCTTAGAAAGATAATATGAAAATATTCTTAAAAAATATGTACTTAAATTAATTAACTAGGTTCTTCATATTTAAACAGTTTTCAATAATCAAATCAATTTTTTGTATATTTTTTGTATATATTACTTATACTTTAGGACATTTTTAAATAATGGCAACATTGATTATTTTTTCAATTTTTTTGCCGGCTCTTTAGATATAAATTTAAAGAAATGCCGAAGAGTCGGTCATATACAAACGAAACATCAAAGGCACAAAATGCGACATTAGGTGAGTACCGGGCATACACTTGTGCCGATTACACTAAACAGTAGCGTCGTGTCTTTTTTCCATTTTTCGTTTTTAGGAATTTTTACCATTTTGCTTGTTTTGTTTTCATTGATTTTTTATATTATATATCCGCTTTACTACCTTACGGTGGGCTTCATAATACTTAATTTAGTAAGAATTTCTCGTTTAAATATATGAGATAATAACTGCGACACCTTACGGTGGCGTTATATTATTTGATTTGGAAAGGTAGTTTTTGACTTTGTTTTTTCCGCATTTTTTCTGTTTTAATTTTCCATTTTATTTTAGTTTTTCATTTATTTATTTATTTATGAATCGAAATTCAACATCTATTGGGTTTTCTTACAACCTAAATGTTGAATAATCTAGAAATCAAAACACAGTACCATCTACCGGGTGTCTATCTAACCTACATATCAAAGGTGTATAAGAGTTACTTCAATTAACTTAAATTGTCATCTAGAACTTCGTAGAACTAAACAATACATGTCTCTTAGGGAAGAATAAGAGAACAACGAACAACGTGTTATTATTCTTTATGTCAGAAGCAAAGATGGTTTTGTAACTTATGCGTTGTTATTGTCGGCCAAAAATATAACAAAGTTTTTTGCCGATTATCACGAAGATATGACAGCCGATTTATTTGAAAAGTAGTTTGTCGAACAGTTTTTGCCGAATTCGGTAATTGTTATGAATGAAAAAAGAATCAAATTTTAAGATTTATGGCAATCAAAAATATCACTGTTCCTAAAAAGATTCCAGTAAAGAAGGAATTAAGAATGATCGAAAGTCAGAATTTTAAAAATGAATACGTCATTGACACCATTTGTAGCAGACACGCTCATACCCTTTTGCTTTTACCTCCATACAACTGTATTTTTAATCCAATCGAAATGGTTTGGACTACTGTAAAAAAACGTTTACCAAATTATAATTAGTCAACAACTGTAAGCGCAATTATTGTCCTTGATAATATTCGAGAGGTAATTAGTGGCATTAATAGCGATGTTTGGCAAAATTGCCAAGCTCATGTTATAAAAATAGAAAAGGAAAATCATTTTGTATCGCTAATAGCACCATTAGTTATTCAACTTGGGACCGATTCTATTTCAGAAGACTCTGACAATTCTTGTTAGTCATTCTAACCAATTTCCTTTGAAACTATCGTGATGTATCTTGAAAACTTGTTTTTAAAAAGAAAACTAATTTTAGATTCTTACTAACATACCCAACCCTTTCCTTTCCAGAGGCAAGGAAGGCTTATACCCCCTCGTGGTCCTTGCTGGACAGACTATCTTTTAAGTTTGTCTGACAAAATGAGTATTATTTCTAGACAATTGTTATAAAAATATTATGAGTTATGTACTATTTGAATAATGAGTCAAATGTTCTTATTAATAACTAAAATTAACAAGTTTTAATTTGAAAGAATTAATTTGTTATTTGACAATTTTCAAATTGATACAAAATTTACAAATATATAAAAACCGTTTTTCTTTTGAAATTTAAAACAAAAATTAATAAAAAATTATGAACCCTTTTTATTTAATTCCACGCCAATGGTCGGCAATGCCATCAAAGGCATTTAAAAACCGACAAAGAGCAAAGAATTTCACATTTAGATTGGAAAGAGTATATTAAAAGTCTATGTGAAAATTTAAGTTAGACTAGGTTAATTTATGCAAAATTGTTGTTTTTGTAATCTAAATCATGCAATATGAACCAAAGGTATTTTCCTGTATAGACAAGTTAGTGATTTATGTATTGTTTATTCTCTATATTACAGAAAGTAGGAAGTGTATTTTTCTCTTTCTGAGTATCCTCATTATTCTAATTTTTATTCTGACAGGTGACCATAAAAATAAACACGCCGGTCGGTGCACTTTTGGGCCTTAACTAAGAATGTTCTTTTCTTCGGTCGAGACGGTTTCAAATTGGAATTACGATTCTAGAAAGAGCGGTGCAGAATACATTAACGGCATCAAGGATCTCCGCGAGGTCTTATTATCCTACTTTGTGTTGAAATTGGGTAAAGTTTATAAATATGTGAGGTCTGGCATTAATTAGATTAATTTTCATTAGCATTTTTTAAATATTAAAATGCTTTATTGGAGAAGTTAATATACAAAAGCGACGATTACATTAAAATAGATACTTAAAGAGAGAAACAAGTCATTTAACGTAAAACAGTATGTTTAGCTAGTCGTTTTTGTTTATTATTTACCTATTATTATTCCTTGCGAATAATATTCTAGATATTTTTGTGTAAATCTCGTTCGTTTTTTGCCATCACTACGACATCGTCCGCAAATTATTCTTCTGATATCTTTATCACTTCTAAACTTCTATATCCAATCTTTAGTTTTTTAACCTTTTCTGTACATGTATTTATTATTTCATTATTGTAAATGGTAAACAGGGATGTACTTAGATCACCACTTACTCTTAGTCTGTCCTTTGTTACGAATTACGAAGATTTTTGCTTATGACGTGCAAAATTAATTTTTAGTTACAATTTATATTCTGAAGACTCTGTCAAACCTTATTTCTTGGGACTCTATGCCTCGTTAAATCGTTGTTCTGTATTTTGTTTTCATTTTTTATTCAGAATCTTCTAATATACTTTTACCGTTGTTGACAACAGAGTAATCTCCCATTCTTCAGTTATTTACAGTAATAACAATGTTGCTTCCTCTTCCATATTTTTAAGCATTTTTAGTATTATATTATAATTTCCGGGAAATTTTTCTACTTTTATTCAGTTAATTGCATCTGTCAGCTCTTCTATTTCTTGTTCTTCATTTCTCTGTATTTTTTTAAAACTATTTTTTAATACCCGTCATTTCTCTTATGGTGCGTACCATTTAAATTGAAATAAGTTTAAATTAAATAATCAGAAAAAGTATAATATTGTTACGGGTTGCTCCGGACCTGTCGCGGACAGTGGGATGTGACTGATGTGAGTGCAGAGTGTACAGAATTTGCATAAAACCCCAGGAGAACCCGATACACTCTGAGCACCAAGTGCCGCGGAGAGTGCTCATTATTGAATATTGAACTTTATATGTATATTTACGTGACAGAATTATAAAATAATCTGTCAAACACAATGTGATACGTCACTATGATATTAATACATTACCTCAGACAGTGTTTGTATGTCTATCTCTTTTCAATGAACATACTGACTGTTTAAACTGTATTCAAAGGACCTATAGTTATGACTAATAACAAGTGGTAAATATTTCTACTCTGTTTTTACCGACCAGTATACTTTATATGTGTTTCTGTTTCTCTTACTCACACCATTACATAGGTTCTGATTTTGTCGATTTAATCCCATACACATTTTTACCGCCGGGTCCACGAATAGAAGTATAACTTCTAAAAAAATATAATACTTTTAAATAACCTATTCTCAAAATAGCGAGTAAGTTTAAACTGCAGTTTTTCTAATATAGATTCGTCTAAGGGATAAATGAATTGTTAATATTACTATAAGAACTCTTTTCCATAACCTGTTCATATAATTTATAATAAAGATGTTAAAGAATATAAAAAAAAACAATAAAATGACGTCTTTAATAGAATCAGAATGTGGCGTTGCCAAACTTTTTTATGTATTTTAATATAAGATTTACAAAAGTTTTCAATAAAATAAACAATGTTTATTGGTTTTAATGATTTAAAAAATCTATTTTATAATATTTTATTAGAATATATTATTTATTATTGTTTATTAACTGTTTTTAATGCCATGTTATTTTATTTTCTTAAGTTGGTATAACAAGTAGCTTCCAATGCTAAAGCATAGGATACTCCACACACTCTTCATCTTTCCGCATGAAATCATAGAACGCCCTTAAACTACAAGATAGCGAAAGAACATAAAATAAAAGCACTAGCTATAACTATAATAATAAAAAACTCTTATGTCTTACAGAGAAGTATAAACAAAAAGTATGTGGTGTTTCTAGGGTTTAGTCAATTTTCGTTATTGACACGAAACTTTTCTCTCTAGGTAATTGAACGGAAAAGTTGAACCAGTTTCTATAGGCTATAAAAAGTATATTATTTTATTCAAAACTAGCTGACCCGGCGGACTTCGTGCCGCAAATCATTTATGTCATTCTTTAATTTTTCGTTTTTTCAATTTATTTTGATTTTATTGTTTTCATCATATTTTCTCGTTAGTTATCAGGTTTATACTTTGTTTTTCGTTATATTTTGTAGTTTATCGATAAAATATATTAGATGCATAACAATACTCAATTTAGTAAGAATTTGTCGTTTAAAAATAAGTGATATTAACTGCGCACCTTACGGTGGCGTGATATAAAGTAATCAAATAAGTAGTGGTTGCTCGTTTAATGAAAGCGCCATCTGGTAGTAACTTCCAATAATACGAATATCATACTCATCTTATCCATTAAAAATACATCATCATACTGATTTTCATGACAATCGGTTGAACGGGGCGGAAGTCGATACTTTACAGCGCCGCCTGGTAGCAAGTTACATCAATGGGCATAGCATATTATAAAGCTTCTCCGTGGAAAAATACATGTACATACCAATTTTAATAATAATCGGTCAAATAGTTTCTGAGTCTATTGATTTCATACATACAAACATCCTTTTTTATATATCTAGATAGATAAAGATTGCTCGTTTAAATATATGTGATATTAACTGCACCACCTTACGGTGGCGTTATATAAAGTAATCAAATAAGTAGTGGTTGCTCGTTTAATGGAAGCAACATCTGGTGGTAACTTCCATTAATACGAATATCACATTCATATTAACCATTAAAAATACAGCATCCTACTGATTTTCATGACAATCGCTTGAACAGGGCAGAAGTTGTTACTCTGCAGCGCCACCTGGTGGCGAGTTACAATAATGTGCATAGCATATTCGTTTTCTCCGTGAAAAAATTAATATACATACCAATTTTTATGACAATCGGTTGAACGGGGCAGAAGTTGCTACTTTGCAGCGCCACCTGGTGGCGAGTGGCATCAATGGGCATAGCATATTCGTTTTCTCCGTGAAAAAATACATATACATACCAATTTTCATGACAATCAGTTGAACGGGGCAGAAGTTGCTACTTTGCAGCGCCACCTGGTGGCTAGTGGCATTAATGAGCATATCATATAAACCTTCTCCGTGGAAAAATACATATATATACCAATTTTCATAATAATCGGTCCAGTAGTTTTTGAGTTCATTGATTTCTTACATAAAAACACATCCTTTTTTTAACCGACTTCAAAAAAGGAGAAGGTTATCAATTCGACCATATTTTTTTTTTTTTTTATGGATGTTACCGAATATCTCCGGTGTTTATAATCCGATTTAAAAAATTCTTTTTGCATTTAAAAGAGTAGAGTGTCCCATTGGTCCCATAGAAATTTGGTTAAGGTCTGGTCATCAATGTGAAAGATATTCCAGTAAATAAGGAGAAGGGTCTCAGTTTGACCATATTTTTTTATATATGTTACCGAATATCTCCGGTATTTATAATCCGATTTGAAAAAATCTTTTTGCATTCAAAAGAGTAGAGCGTCCGTGTGGTCCCATAGAAATTTGATTAAGGTCTGGTCATCAATGTGGAAGATATTCTAGGAAATACCACAAAAATTAACAAAATAAGCTCGGCAGTTAAGAATATCTCCGGAATTTATAAACCGATTTGAAAAATTCTTTTTGCATTCAAAAGAGTAAAGTTTCCCATTGGTCCCATAGAAATTTGATTAAGGTCTGGTCATCAATGTGAAAGATATTCCAGAAAATACCACAAAAATCAACAGAATAAGCTCGGCAGTTAAGTAAATATGTAAATAATGATGTAAAACATAAAAACATAATATTTGGCGCGTTACTGTCGCACTATAACCGATTTAAAGAAAGAGGGGTTCTCAATTCGACCATAGTTTTTTTTATGTTACCGAATATCTCTGGTATCTGTAATCCGATTTAAAAAAATCGTTTTGCATTCAAAAGAATAGAGTGTCCGTGTAATCCCATAGAAATTTAATGAAGGCCCGGTCATCAATGTGGAAGATATTCCAAGAAACACCACAAAAATCAATAAAATAAGTTCTGCAGTTAATTTAATATGTTAATAATGATGTGTAACATAAAAACATAATAATTAGCCCGTTACTGTCCCACTCTAAAGCCAAAGACCTCTTCTCACAAGGAGAAGAAATGAGCATTTAATCAATTGTCTTGCTCACAGCGTGTTGGTGATTTCAGACAATTCAAGTCCATATTTCATCATAATGTTTTCCTTTACCGAACGTGCTTCGTGTTTCTAGGTGTTAGACAATTTACTTATGTCTCCAAAAAGTCACATTGGTACATGGGATTGTTGGGGATTGAAATCAGTACCTCTTGCATGGTATTTTTTAAGGTTTTTAAAATATAGTACATCATGAATCAAGTAGCAACTAAAAATGATAAAATAAAAGCTTTTTTAAAAAAATTAAACCTCCTTCAAAAAAAATGCACTAAAAACCCAGAAATAAAATCTTTATTTCTTAAAAAAAATTGGAAACAACTAGGCATCTGATTTCGATTTCCTTGAAGTCGGCTCCAATGGCAAATTACCCTCTATTTTAATCTTAGCTATTAAATCTAGATTTTGAATGTTGGTAACTCAAATGTTTTACAAAGATATAAACCATTGGAGCCGACTTCAAGGAAATCGAAATCAGATGCCTAGTTGTTTCCAATTTTTTTTAAGAAATAAAGATTTTATATATATATATATAGATTATAATAAAACGAATTAAAGTTTGCTTTATCTATTATTTAATTTACTTGTCTTAAACTATGCTTAATTGGATCCGTTTTAATTCACAACTATTTCTCAAAACATAAAATAATAGAAATAATAATTCATATCTTTCCAGTTCTCCTGCGTCATCGTTTAAAAACAGTTTCAACTATCTACCATCGACTTAAACTTTTTATTTTCAAATTTTTACTTGCCATTGTTATATAAAGAATTGTAAAAAGAATAAAAGTAAAAAAAATTTTAGAACTTTGCAAATTCTCGTTAAGTCAAAGCTCTTAAGAAAGTATGTTCCTCAGAGATCCAACAACTAAACTCAAGTTTAAGAAAAGAATATAACAATGACTGTGTACGTGCGGTTTGAAATCTGTAATAGAAAGTTTTACAACAAGAAAATGTGTTGTGCAGTAAATAAAGTGCATAAAACAATAGCAAAAAGTTGCTAAACCACTTGCTTTAACTACAGATTTCTGTGAAAAATGGTAACTGCTTTAGCTAGGGAAGTTGAAAAAATTTTCGATTTTTAAAACTGGTAATCTTTTTTAAAAATTTAGTAGGTACATCCCATTTTATATCTGAGGCTAGATGGTGGTATTTTAGATAGATGAAAAGTATAAGATCTTCATTAGCGATAGATTTATAGAATTTAAAAAGTAAACTACGAAATAAAGAACGGTATTGTTCCAACTTTTTCTTGGCTAAATTAATTTATCTAATGATGAATAGGTATAGTTTAACTAATGTTAATGTGAAAAGACAACCACGCCTTCTAACCTCAACAAAGGAACCGACTTTCGAATCTAGGTTGCCAGATGTATTTCCGAATATTCCTAAGTTTATATGTTATGCAAATTTTATCTCTACTTTACTATTTAATTGTTCGTCAATGACCCTTAGAAAGATAATATAAAAATATTCTTACAAAATATATACTTAAATTAATTAACTAGGTTCTTCATATTTAAACAGTTTTCACTTCTAATGATATCAATTTTGTATATATTACTTATACTTAAAGACATTTTTAAATACCGGCAACATTGTGTATTTACTGTCCGATTTTCAAGTCCGTTCGTAACCCATTGATATTAACGTAAACAAATGCCGACGGCGCGCTGTACATCAAACGAAACTTCAAAGAGGAAAATTGCAAAATGCGACAAGAGTCAAATACCGCCAATAGTCTTCTTCCCCATTACAGTACGCAGTAGCGTGATTGATTTTTATTGATTTTTTATATTAGATATATTATATATTACGGTGGCTTGATAGTACTTAATATAGTAAGAATTTCTCGTTTAAATATATAAGATAATAACTGCGCCACCTTACGGTGGCGTTATATTATTTGATTTAGAAAGGTATTTTTTTTAGACTTTATTTTTTTCGCATTTTTTCTGTTTTTAATTTTCCACTTTCTTTTAGTTTTTCGTTTATTTATTTATTTATTTATGAATCGAAATTCAACACTATCTATTGGGTTTTCTTACAATTCAGTAATTGTTATGGACAATGCGTCGTATCATTTCCGCATATTAAACAAAATACCTAATAACACAAAAAAATAATGAAATTTTAAGACTTATGGCAATCAAAAATATCGATGTTCCTAAAAAGGTTCCAGTAAAGAAGGAATTAATCAGAATGATCAAAAGTCAGAATTTTAAAAATGATTACGTCATTGACACCATTTGCAGCAGACATGGTCATACCCTTTTGCGTTTACCTCCTTACTACTGTATTTTTAATCCAATCGAAATGGTTTGGAGTACTGTAAAGAAACGTTTACGAAAATATAATCAGTCACCAACCTTAAGCGCAGTTGTTCTTGATAATATTCGAGAGGTAATTAGTGGCATTAATAGCGATGTATGGAAAAATTGCGAAACACATGTTATAAAAATAGAAAAGGAATATCCTGTTTTACCGCCAATAGCACCATTAGTTATTCAACCTGGAAACGATTCTACTTCAGAAGACTCTGACAATTCTTGTTAGTCATTCCAACCAATTTCCTTTACAGCTATCGTGATGTATCTTAAAAACTTATTTTCAAAAACAAACTAATTTTATATTCTTACTAACATACCCAACCCTTTCCATTCCAGGCAAGGAAGGCTCATACCTCCTCGTGGTCCTTGCTGGACCGACAGTCTTTTAAGATTGTCTGACAAAATGAGTATTATTTGTAGACAATTGTTATAAAAATATTATGAGTTATGTTCTACTATTTGAATAATGAGTCAAATGTTCTTATTAATAACTAAAATTAACAAGTGTTAATTTGAAAGTATTAATTTGTTATTTGACAATTTTCAAATTGATACAAAATTTACAAATATATAAAAACCGTTTTTCTTTTGAAATTTAAAACAAAAATTAATAAAAATTTATGAACCCTTTTTATTTAATTCCACGCCAATGGTCGGCAATGCCATCAAAGGCATTTAAAAACCGACAAAGAGCAAAAAATTTCACATTTAGATTGGAAAGAGTAAACAAAGGAACAGAAACAAAGAGTCAGAAGGTCACCAATTGCGGACGGCACTCAGGTGGTAGGTGGAGAGCGAGTCATAGATAAAAGATGTCAGTGCCAGCTGTTACTTCAGCATAACCACAACATGTATAAACAAAAAAAAATACAACAAGTTCATCGACATAAAAAATGGTATATTGGTTGAACTGATGCAAAAAAGGATGTGTCGTACCTACATAAAGGAAATTGAATACTAAGAAAATTTAACGAAAAGAAAACATAATGAAGTTAGTGAGCAAATTACCTAGTTCTTTTGCTTTAGTTCTGTAATTATGTAAAGAATCTTTTCTTTAGAATTGCCAAAAAAGTATATAAAAACAAAGCTAATCTTATATTTAATACTGCAATAATTTTACAAGATGTTGCATCAATAATTATTACAAAATAACTATTTAGTACTTTACCACACACTTTATAACTGGTGGCTTGTTTCTCTGGGGTCTGTTTTACTTATTTTATTCGTTAACAAAACAGTGGTTGTTTAGATGACTCGTACTGGATGATTACCGGTATTCTTAGCACAAAACCATAAAAGTTTTTACCAAACTTAATGTTATATAGTGGATACTTCACGTTATGTACAGAGAACTATATGAATTTAATAACAAGTGTATCCACATTAGCCATATAAAAACACAAACGAACTAAAAAAAATCTGTAAAATCAAAAGGTTACTCTCCTTACGAAGTGGATCTAACCAACCTCTCTGCCAGAAAAAATAAGATTAGATATGGAATTCGATTGAAATCTCCTATTTATATTCCTTCTCATTTCGTGGCGTGATCATCCTATGCTTCTACTTGCCAAAAAGGAACTAAAAAGAAGATTTAGCATGGGAGCAGGTCTTCGTGTGCTAATCAGATTGTTGCTGCATTCTACGTAAAGAAACATGGATATTTTCCCCGAAACAATAAAAGAAGAGGGGTTGCTTACGTGTTTAAGGACGTGAATTCTATAAAAAAGGCTACTAATAACCTCCATGAATAGAGGCAAGAGGAAGAGATGGGAAATGCGTAAATAAAACTTAGTTTCTAAAAACGAAAGAAAGTTAAAAAAAAAACGAAAAACGTTGTTCTGTATCAAAAAATATGAATGAAAATAAAGGCTGAAATAAATATGTTACAGTATGACTATTCACAATAAAGAAAAACTAAGAGATAGTAAGTAAGCATGAGACTTGAAAGCTAGAGATTAAATGCATTACTCAGAAAAGGAAAAGAGTAGAAGAAGGGGGAGTGCGAGAGTACCACTGTAAATGAGCGAGAAAGAGAGAGTAAGGGAGAGAAAAATTATCTGCGATTTTCTTTTATTTAGTAGCGTTTACAGTTGGTTTTTCTAGATATGTGCATAACTTTTTTTTATAATTACTGTCTATTTAAATTATAAACAAAATAGATTAATGCTAAATTCTTTCACCAAACAAATAACTAATTTTCTATACATTTCTACATTTCTATACATTTTCAAATTTTCAATAATATATTCCATAAAAAAGGCTATTAATAACCTATATATGAATAGAGGCATTAGGAAAATATGGAAAATGTGTGAGTAAAACTTAGTTTCTAGAAACGAAAAAAACGTTAAAAAATCGAAAGACGTTGTTCTCTATAAAAAAACAGGAATGAAAATACAGGGTGAAATAAATATGTTGCAGTATGATTATTTACAATAAAGAAAAACTAAGAGATAAGTAATAATTAAGCATGAGACAGCGAGAGATTCCATTACATTAATCAAAAAAGAAAAAAGCAGAAGAAGAGGGAGTGTGAGAGTAACACAGTAAACGAGCTAGAGAGAGAGAGTAAGGGAGAAAAAAATAATCTGCGATTTTCTTTTATTTATTAGCGTCTACAGTTGGTTTTTCAACTGTGTGCATAACATTTTTTTATAATTACTGTCTATTTAATCAATTAACAAAATACATTAATGCTAAATTCTTTCACCAAACAAATAACTAATTTTCTAAAGATTTGCTCATCTAAATAATCCTTCAATTTAAAAATACTGTACACTAGACCTTTTCAACTTTTTAATCTTTTTTTTGCCTCATCGACTATTTAAAAGACACTTTATGCAATATTTAGTACCACGTGACGAGGGTAACAGCCCCAAAACAATGGAAAGCAGGCTGGGATTTCTCTCCCTTTGCAAAATCTCAACCAAACACACGTATGCGACGCGATGAATATAGAAAAAGACCAATGTAGGTTTGTGTCAATGCACTGACTCAGTCGGAGGTAAAAGGGATACTAGATAAATGTATTATAGGTCAGTTTTTATAGTATACAACACGTTTAGATAATGGAAAATGCTTTTAAAATTAGATGTGATATAAAAAGTGACACGTCTAATCCAATATTGATCAATGAACTAATTTGAAATGAGAACTTTTTTTCTTACATGAGATCATAATCAAACATCGATGAAATCGCAAATTTCAGCTTTTCTAAAAGAGTTTGCATTTCAGAAATTAATAAATATTTACGTTGTTAAACAAGTTTTATGCTTTATTGTTGCATCACAACACGATTTAAGAATGTATGTTTTTCTACGGTTATTATACAGATGTATCATTTTTTGACAGTAATCTCTAAAGAAATAGGGTACGTTGTTATATCTAATGGACAGCCTAAGTCTGACGTCACAGCGATGGGCGGATCTGTTTTCGGCTCCAAACATTCTCGTTGTCAATGTTAAATCCTCATAAGGAATTTTTCTTTTAGTGTTTTTGTAAATATTGTGATAAAATAAGACTTTTCAGTTGGATATATTGTTAAAGGAACTTGTTATTTAAGTGTTTTTTAATCGTTTTTGCCCAGGTGAGTTAATGTAACGTATTAATTCTGCTTTAAACTTTTTTGAGGTTATGTCTGTTTAAGTTTTGCAGTACCTTTTTGTTTGTTTTATTTTCAGATCCATTTGTTATTAAGAATATAATGGCTTTTAAATATGTTCTAAAACTTTCTAGCATCAATGCTTTTATAGATGACAACAAAATTATAAAAAAAAGGGTGAAAACGCCTTAGAATCCAGTCATGTGAAAAAAATGGACTTTGACTCTGATTTTCAGATTATCAGAGGAGAAATATTTGCCAGTATGAAAGACAAAAGTTACAAGGTATCTATGACTGCCAGCAACTTTGGAGCTATAATTGCAGCGTGTAGGAGTAACAGATTCCCAGTTAGTTTGTTCAACACATTTTTAGGTGAGTAACAAATCATATATCTATTACTTTTGTCATAGATGTTATAAATAATTTGATAATTGCTCCTCTGTGTAATTTTTTAAAAAGTAGTCTTTTCAAAAACGGTATTTTATTAATATATAGCATTTTCTTACTTTAGTTAAATTTGACACATTTTTTATTATAATTAATTTATTATTTTTCTAGGTGAATACAATTTGGATGGTATCAAAGCAATCCAGTGGGGTAGAACTCATGAAAAAGATACCTAGATCATTTGACGCAGGTTTATGATTTAAATATTCGGCCAACTGGAGTATGGCTAACAAATTCAGGACTTCCTGGTGCTAGCCCTGATGGAATAATTGATGAAGAAGAAGCCATTGTGAAAGTAAAATGCTCATATTCTTTTAGAAATGATCAGTTGTCCGAAAAATTGAAGAATTATAATAAATATATAATTTTTTATGACGATAAGGGTAACATGTTCTTAAATATAAATCACAATTATTATCACCAAATTCAAGGAGCTTTACATATTTAAAAAATATATTACTTATGTGTTTATACATTGAAAGAAATAGTTGTGACATTTGTAGACTTTGATGATTCATGGAATAAAACATTTCACCCTTGGAAAATTTTTACATAGAACATTACTTACCAAAGTTGTTAGAAAATTGAATAACTTAAGAGAATTGTAAAAATGCTAAGATAATTAGTATAAAATTTAGATAGAGCGTTTATTAATGTGACTTTAGATTATTCTACCGTGTTAGCAGATATTTAATATTTACTTTGTGCACCATTATTATGTACTTATGTTTTTCTTCCAAAGATTTTATATCAATTGATTTAGTAACAATGATTACTTGGCATTAAATATTTTGTCATTTAATGAGAGTTTGGAGTCAAAAAATACCGTAAAAGTGACGAATTATGGGGTCCTTATCTCGCTTTAAACGACAGTTATATTTTTCTTGCAAGCTAATTTATGTTATTAAAATCAATTTAAGAAATTTGTAAAATTGTTAAGATAATTAGTATAAAAATCATAAATAAAAAAATAAATTAAAAGTATTATATATATCATGTATATTTTAAAATAATCTTAAAATGTAGCCTATATGAATGTACAGATTACTAAATTGATAAAAGTTTTAAAACTTTTACTGTATATGTGCCATGCTATTTTGTCAATAAAGATTTTTTTAAATAAACTGTTTTAAATTGGTGTATTGAATGTACTATGGTTGTTTTTCTGTAGATGTTACACAAAACTTGTAAGTAAAATAAACTAAAACAATGCTTGTGGTTTAATATTTTTTAATTATTGTAAAAACTGTACTGTAGGAAATATATTGCTAAAATAAAAAATATTTGAAACTCCAAATTATATGTCGTCCTTCAATAATACTCAACTTCTTTAATTGGGGGATATTGAAAGTTTGTGAGGGCTGCACACAATTGAAAAATAATTGAAATTTGTAATATATAATATGATGGAACTTGCTGCAGAATTAAACTTAGGTTTTTTACAGCTCGCTTCCTAAAAAAAGTGGTTGATTAGACTAATGGATTTTCTGCAACAAAATTCATACCTTTTTCTGGTGATTTTATATTAAACTTCTTCTGAACATTGAAATTAAATAAAGTTGGTCCATTCTTTATTTAAGAAGTTATAATCACACACAAATTCACTTGGATCTCTATCTTTTCTTCTGTAAATAAATAAATTTAAAACATAAATCTTTTAAAGTGAATGTTAGCATTCTTTTACGTTATGAGAGGAATCCATCTATTCCTCTCGGTCTTGTTTTTTGGAAACCGAAAAAACTTACATGGATGCTTTAAACTGTAATGTTTACAGTCCGAAACAAAGCACATACCCATTTGAAGCAGTATTAGATCTTAAAACCCTAAAAACGAATGTATTTATACTCGAAAAGTCAACAAAAATTAAATAGACATAACCTCAAACAAGTTTAAAGCAGAATTAATACGTTACATTAACTCACCTGGGCAAAAACGAATAAAAAACACTTAAATAGCAAGTTCCTTTAACAATATATCCAACTGAAAAGTCTTATTTTATCACAATATTCACAAAAACACTAAAAGAAAAATTCCTTATGAGGATTTAACATTGACAACGGGTTTGTTTGAAGCCAAAAAAAGATCCGCCCATCGCTGTGACGTCACGACTTAGGCAGTCTATAAAGAAATATCTCATTTCTTTATCTGATAACACAAAATGTTCATTTCTTTATTGTTTTAACTTAATCAAGTATACTGTGACAATTATGTATTCATATATTTGACTAACAGTACAGATTGACAGTAATAAAGTAGTGACAGGTACAACAGATAGTTTTTAATACATTATTATTAGATTGTTATTTAAGTAAAAATGTTAAGTAGTGATAAAAATGAATTAGAATTAACTCCTCCAAACGAAGCTTGTCAGTATTTGATTCCCGAAATTTCAAAACATAAGTACCAGAATGCATATGAAAGTTTCGTGACCTGGCAAAAGAAAAAGGCAACAAATTCCGTTTCAGAAACTGTGCTTTTAGCTTATTTTTCTGAATTAACAAATAAATTAAAGGTATGATAACTGTAACTATTGTAAATAATAGTTAATTTTACTTAAATAATATAACTTATATCGTTATGTTTTGTTTTGTATTGGATTTATTTTTGAATTATTGTATTATTATGTGGTATAACCGTAGAAAAAGTATAGTGTTTGACTAGCAAGGAATAACTCATTTCCCACTCGTACGATTTGCAGCATTCGCCTGCGGCTCTTGCTGCAAACATCGTACTCGTGGGAAATGAGTATCATTCCTTGCTCGTAAAACAATATACTATTTCTTATTACCAAAGGAAAACTAAAATAACCAAGAAGGTTAGGTAGGTAACAAGACAACAAGGTAGATAAAAAATTAGTAATGATTATAAAAAGCATTATCAAGTATCTATGTGAGAATATTATCAAACATTAGCTTTAAAACAACACAAAATGATACAGTAATGCGTCAAATTAAATTGAATCTGGTTGTTTAAACATTAAACAGTAGGAAAAACAATTCACTATCGTATAATTTCCCATTTGCCTTAAATTAATCATTCTGAAATATTAACGCTTAATATGTTTTGATGCGTAATTTTCCACATGATTAGCAATTAAAAGGAAGTATAAAAATGTAAAGAGTTTGTAAAATATATTAATGTTTATATTACATAACAAAAAGGGCAAGTAGCGGTTCCATAGGATAGGAAAAATAATAGGCTAGCCGAGTAGCGACAAGTGTGTAAAACCCATTAAGGTAGAAACAGACTACTATCACGTCACGTTAGTTCAAGTGACCGCACGCGTACTCACGTCACGCCCAAAAATTGTGTGTTGTTTTGTATGATAGGTATGTATATTGAACGAAAACCATACTAAAGTCACCTCATATATATCATGTCACGTCACAGGCTTTACTTGTGATTTCACGTTGTTGTTTTCTGGACTTGCACATATTTTTACTCCTTGAGCTAATAGATTTTAAGGATTTTAACGTATTAAAGAAAATGGACCAAGTTTTAATAAAAAAAGTTCTGGAATATCAAGTTATATATAATCAAAAATCAAGTCATTATCGTGATCAGTATATTCAACGAAAAGCTTGGAAGAGAACTACAAATAACAGATATATTTTTATATTTAAAATTCTTTATTGTATTATTCATGATTGTATGATATAAAAAATATTTGATGTTATATATTAATTCTTTCTCTCTGAATACCATTTTTTGCCAAACAAAATTACCATTATCTGGAATAAAATAGTTCTTATAATTTCTTTGAACCTCGAAGACTTAGCAAATGCAATTTCTTCTAATTGGGTTCAAATTTAACAACACTTATTGAGGATGTTGAGTTAATTCGGTGTAAGATCCAAATATTTTATCTTTACATAACGTGTTATACAGGCAACACGATGTAAGCACAATTTTGTCAACAAAATCGGGTTGTACTATCCTCTATCTACGGTCACAACTATAAATTGGAAAAAAAGCTATTTATCTACTCTACCTCATATTATGTATTAATTTTTAGTTCGTGAAAACTGTCATTATAGACAGCAGTGCGTGAAGGATTGAAAGTGTGCGTGAAGTAACAATGTATTTTAAATGGGATTTACTTTTTCGCACTGTTTTTGACACACCTTCATATAATCAAATATCCTTAGCATTCGCGTTGTCATGGTGTTGCTATGAGAGCATTAAATTTCAACAAAAGTTTTTCTGACAGTTTTGTAGTTTAAATTTGAATTTGTAATTATTTTTTATTTGTTTATCGTAGATAAAATATTGTATGAAACTGTGCGTGAAGTGCTTTTTGCGCACTTACGCGATATATAGCACTCGCTTCGCTCGTGCTCTAAACATCGCGTGCGTGCGCAAAAAGCATACTTCACGAACTGTTTCATAAATAACTATTTTAACACATTAAGACAGTACTTAAAACTAATTTTTGTTTCAAAAATTTCATCATGCCACCAGCTACCTTACTCGGCTAAATCAGTTTCTCTTTCTCAGTTACCCTACAAACAATATTGTTTAAATTTTTAGTAGTAATAATGAAAAAATTTAGTTTTTTTAACAACACAAAGGAAAAACCGAAATAATGGTTTGATAAAGATTGTGAACAATAATTAAAAGAGCGGGCAAGGCTACGATTAAAAATTGTAGCAAATGGATCAAGAGAAGCATAGGAAAGAAATAAAACCAAAACAAAACACCACGAGAAAAAAAGGACACATTATGAAGCCAAGCTGATAAATATAGAGGAAAGCTATAAAAATAATCCAATTAGAAACCTGTAACAAGGTGGGGTAGTGCAGTGAAGGGTGGGATGGATGCAGAAGCTTGAGTGGCTGACCGCAACTAGGCTTCTGGATCCCCCCCCCGGATCGGTACGACCCTGGTGTAATAGCCTCCCAGTGGCACACCCCGGGCAACGGCAAGCTGGGAGAGGGCCTGATGTCCCTCCCTCATCTTACGGCAAATAATTACACAAACAACCCTAAGTGAAGGTGTGAGGTACCGTGCTGATGTACTGAATGGCCAACGGGTTAAAGTTGGTCGCGAACGGTCCCCTGGGGGCACCAGGCGAAACCCCCTTGTAATTAGCCTTACTCCGGCATGCGCGGCTCGGACTGTTTATTCCCTAGCTACTCGTGGGAACAACCATGGATAAGAAAAAACAAAAAAAAGAAAACCAGCGGGAATACACCGCAACAACACACCAAAAGAAGAAGAAGGCAGGAGGAAAACCCTTCTTCAGCCTCTCGGGATACACCCCGGGAGACAGCAGTGCTGATCGCCGGCACCTCAGAGCCTGGAGTGGGAACAAGCCACAAAGGGAAATCTGAGGGGAGGAAAACACTCCAGCAGGCGGCAGAAACACCAAAAAAGCAACCTCCGCTTCCCAAATTAGGAGAACCTGGAGGAAAGGACGATCCTCTGAGGCGGGGACTCAGCGGGGCCGGCTGCAAATGGTACCTCAGGTACCTAAACCAGGGAATGGCACCTGAAACAGCTAGGAGGAAGGCTATGGAGCATAAATCCAAAGAGCCTGTCCCCCAACAGAAACGTAAGCGGGCTGAGACCACCATCAGTCCCGCCCAAGAAAATAAAAAGAAGAAGGTGGAGGTGGAAAAACAGACCACCTCAGGTAAGAGCAGCTACGCCACTGCTCTTAAAACAGAAAAAGTGGCAATCCTCCCCAAAGGGTTCCCTGAGAATACCCTCAGTGCGGACGAGCAAACTTTGGTGGAGGAGGCGATAGTGGAGGAAATGTTCGCCGGATGGGAGCACAAGCTCCAATTCGGCGGAATACACTTCAAGCCGGGACTAATCATAGTCGACTGTGAAACACCACAGTCGGCAGAGTGGCTCCGGTTGAAGGTACCCCACCTAAAGAAATGGGAAGAAAGGGAGCTGACGACATGTAGGGGAGATGACATCCCCAAATCACATGTCATTACTGCCTTCCTCCCAAGGAGTAAAGGGCTATCAGCTGAGAAGCTACTTCAGCTGATTAAAGCCCAAAACGAGGGTCTGAGGACAGACCAATGGAAAGTCCTCAGCCTGAAAGAAGAGGCAGCAGAGCAACTCTTAAGGGCAGCGATAGATGAACTATCCTGCCAATCCCTCAAGAACAAGGGCTTCACCTTCTTCTACCGGTTCGGGAAAATCCCCGTTCACGGTTTAAGAAGGGAAGAAAAGAAAGATGGGGAAGGAAACCCAGAGGGGCAAACTGCCCAAGCAGAAAGTGGTAGTGGCTCACCCGGAGAGACTCCTAGTGATGCGGAAAGCATCGGGTCCTTCCACGTCGCCGATTTCTATGGCAAAGACTCAGAAAATGAGGCAGCCATGGAGGTCGGAGAAGTGCAGGACGAGGATGTCACCCTCTTGGGTGAGTCAGATGACACCCTCGTTGGAAGTGAGGAAGGGGTCCTCGACGAAGAGCAGGGGTAGGTACAAAAAAAAAAAAAATGGGAATAAATATTGCTCAGCTAAACGCCCATCACGCTAAAGGAGCTTCAGCGGTTATATCAAGGACGTTTATCAGCAACCAATTGGGAATTGCATTAATTCAGGAACCTTGGGTTCGTGAAGGGCAGGTGAAAGGACTGGCCAGTAGGGATACAAAGGTGATATACAATGTAAGTAATACGGACACACCAAGAGCTTGCATCCTGGTCAGTAACAGTATTAATTATTGTTGTGTTTCAGAATTCATGACGAGGGATCTCGTCCCGATTCAAGCTGAACTCGAGTTCAAAGAAAAACACCAAGAAGTTATGATAGTTTCATGCTACTTTGCAGGAGACGGGACTGCACCGCCTTTAGAACTGCAAAGACTAGTAGAATACTGTCATGACAAGAAGCTACCATTACTCATAGGATGTGACGCCAATGCCCACAACACCATATGGGGAAGCACAGACACCAATAAAAGAGGTGAGCAAATATTAGAATTTATTCTGAATAAGAATCTTATTCTACATAATATAGGGAATACCCCTACGTTTGTAACAAGAATAAGGAAGGAAGTGCTAGACATAACACTAAGCACATTTAATCTGAAAGATCATGTAAAAGATTGGAGAGTTTCGAATGAACCGTCTCTCTCTGATCACAGATTGATCATGTTCAGACTAGAATGCAATCCTTCTGAGCCTATACTAAGGAGAAACCCCAGGAAAACCAACTGGGAAAATTATAAGACTAATTTAAACAGAAACCTTGCAGGCCTTCGAGCCACAGGGAAAGCCAAAAACCACCTGGTATTGGAAAATGATCTCATAGAATTAAACGAGGCAATACTCGATGCCTATGAATCAAGCTGTCCTCTTCAAAGGACTAGAAAGTCAAACGACGCAATATGGTGGAATAGTCATCTGTCAAACCTAAGATCCGAAACAAGGAAGCTCTTCAACAGAGCCAAATGTAACGGAAATTGGCAGAGCTACACCGAGAAACTCACAACTTACAATAAAGAGATTAGAAAAGCCAAAAGAAACAGCTTCAGGAAATTCTGCGAAGAAATAGACTCTACACCTTCTGCTGCAAGACTACACAAAGTCTTAGCAAAAGGAAGAGTAGATACAGTAATGGCACTGCGAAAGCCAGATGGACGCTTCACAGAAAGCGAAAAAAAACGGGCAAAGCTCCTGCTAGAAACCCACTTTCCTGCAGGCATAAACACCACAGGAAATACGAGGTACAAAACTAGAAGACCAACCAGGGAAGACACTGCAATGGCAAAACACATATGCAGTGAAGAACGGCTGAGATGGGCTATGAACACCTTTCAGCCATTCAAAACCCCTGGGAATATTTCCTGCCCTACTACAACAGGGGCAGGAGGCAATCATTCCTCATGTGATCCGAATCAGTCGGAGCAGTTTTGAACTGGGATATATACCAGAAGTGTGGAGGAGGGCAAGAATCACCTTCATCCCCAAGGCAGGGAAACGGGACACCACACACCCTAAATCCCTTAGACCAATCAGCCTCACATCGTTTGTTCTCAAGACGATGGAAAAAGCTGTAGATAACTATATTAGAACAGAAGTCTTGGAGCAGGTACCACTGCACCCTCGTCAGCATGCATATCAAACGGGCAAATCTACGGAGACCGCGTTGATACAATTGACTGACGAAATCCAAGACGCTCTAAACACAAAAGAAACCGTGGTATGTGCCTTTCTAGACATAGAGGGGGCTTTTGACAATACTCCACACGAGGCTGTCAAAAGAGCACTCAGTGATAGAGGAGTAGATAGAACGACTTCCACCTGGTTGTCGCAATTACTGTCTACAAGAATCGCAGAAATGAAGGTAGGCCAAGACACTATCTCCATCAATACGACCAGAGGTTGTCCGCAAGGGGGAGTTGCATCCCCACTTATGTGGAGCCTCACCGTAGACAGCTTACTCTGGCAACTGACCGAATTAGGTATACCTTGCCAGGGTTACTCCGATGACGTAGTTATCCTCGCAAGAGGGAAATATGAAAACATCCTCTGCGACATAGTACAAAGAGGACTGAACACAGCAAAGCAGTGGTGTGATTCAGTGGGACTTAATATCAACCCCACCAAGACCACGTTAGTAGCCTTTACAAGGAAAAAGAAACCTAAACTAAAAACTATAAAAATAGGTGGAAATACCGTTGAGTGGAAGACAGAGGTCAAATATCTAGGGCTAATCCTAGATAATAAGTTACTCTGGAACAAACACGAAAACGAAATAATACACAAAGCTACAAAAGCCCTTATGGTGTGCAGAAACATTGCTAGGAAAAATTGGGGCTGTAACCCAAAGACATTGCAATGGATGTACACAGCAATAGTGAGACCTATCATCACATATGGGGCAGTAGCTTGGGGCACGAGAGCTAATCTGATCACTACGAGGACAAACCTCTCAAAGATTCAGAGACTAGCCTGTGCATGTATCACTGGAGCAATGAGAACATGTCCCACTGCTGCAATGGAAGTAATACTAATTCTCTCGCCACTGCATATTCAAGTAGAAAATGCTAGGAAGAAAACAATATATAGAATGATCAAAGAAGGAATAATCAAGAAAAAACCTCGATCACTTCAACTTGATCAAACTTGGGAAATGCCCCAAGATGACATGCCAAAGAAATTTAACTTTGTAAGGAAATTAACCACTAAACTGGGAAGCAAATCTGAATGGGACGAAAACACCATATTGGGGCTAAGCCAAAACGCCATAAAATGGTACACGGACGGCTCCAAGACAGATAAAGGAACAGGAGCAGGGGTGTTTGGACCTAGAACCAAATACTCAGAAAGCTTGGGTACATACCCAAGCATCTTTCAAGCGGAAATTCGTGCCATCGAAAGATGTATAGAATTTAACATTGAAAGGAACTATCGTAGACAGAAGATTGTTATCATGTCAGATAGTCAAGCAGCCATCAAAGCTCTGAACTCAGATACAATCAATTCAAAGATGGTCTGGGAATGCCTAGGCAAATTAAATGAACTAGGACAGAATAACACTGTTACCCTCCTATGGGTTCCAGGACACGTAGGAATAGAAGGAAATGAAACAGCAGACAAGCTGGCAAAAAAAGGAGCTGAAACCCCATACCTGGGACCAGAACCATCCTGTGGGATCAGCAGTAGTACAATCTTAGGAAAACTAAAAAAGAAAATGGATAGCGAAAAATCCAAGTACTGGAATGATCTAGAAGGACTAAGACAATCGAAGACGCTCCTGGGAAACTATAACCAAAAGAGATCTCACAGCTGTCTTAACCTGAGTAAGAAAAACCTCCGAATTATAACAGGAATCAAATTTTCAAATTTTCAAATTTAAAAATGTTTTATTGTTTAGCTTACAAATTATTTCTTAGAATTAAATAAGTAATATATTTTATTTCCCTAAACCCTGCTATAGGACTTAGTGTCCTTTTCAGGGTAGTGCTACAGTTTACTGTTTCCTGCTTTTTATTATAGGAGTTGTCCGTGGCAACTTTATCCTGTTTAAGAAAGACCATTTAGCAAGTTCTTCCTGCAACAGCCTATTTCTAGACTGAGACAGGTCGAACTTGGGTCGAGGGAAACCACAGAAAACCTCGGCCTACTTTCTGTACAATTAGTTACTAATGTATTTATTTTATTATTTATAATATATATTTAGAGTATTTTAATTATCTTAGAGCTAGTGGGGCCTCTTCAAGATGGTCCTGGAGCTCCTCTGGAAGTAGCTGTCCTGCAGCTTGGAGTAGCCTCAGCTGGGGAAGCGGAAGTTTCCTTTGAGGCTTCCTCTGGATGGCTCTGTGACCTCCGTTCCAAGGGGTTCGGAGAGTATCCTGAGCCCGGGTGTTGGGGCCTTGCAGGGTCCTGGTGGCATACCTCCGTTGGAGTTCCTGTAACCGAAGAGTAATTGGTGTAGTATTTTTGTAGTTTGTGTGAATATATGTGAGATGGGAAGGGTGCCAAGGAGGGAGGAATTGGCACTTTCGTAGGATTTTCCGCTCAGTTGCGGCCAGGCGGTTTTTCTGTTGGGAAGAGAGGGTAATGAATGGTATAGCCCTATAATCGACTATAGGTCGAATGTATGCGTTGTAGGTGTGGAGTAAAGTGCTAGGTTGACATCTTCCAAACCGTCCACATAACGCTCCAAGGAGAGAGGCTCGTTTCCTCATTTTATCGAGGGTGCGTTTGACTTCGGATTCCCAGTTGAGGGTGCGCGTAAAGCGCACTCCCAAGTATTCAATCTCGTCCATTACTACGAGTCTCTCACCCCAGAGAGTTAGGTTGATATTGTCAAAGGATTGATTTGGTCTACGGCCGTAGGAAGGGTGGCGAAAGATTATGGTTTGGGTTTTTTGTGGATTGATTGATACCCTCCATTTTCTGCACCAGTCTGTATATTTATTCAGTAAACGTTGGGTTTGGGTGTTTAGAGTAGCCGTAGTTTTGGCGGACGTGTATAGAGCTGTGTCGTCAGCATAAAGTTGAATATTTTTGATGTTTGGGACGTCGTGAGTATAGATAAGATAGAGAAGGGGGGAAAGTATGGAGCCTTGAGGAACTCCTGCTTGTGGCGAAAAAGGGTTGGACAGAGATTGGCCTACTTTGACGCGAATTGTTCGGTCGGAAAGGTAGGAGTTGATAAGTTTTATTATTTGTATTGGAAGTTCGATGTCATGTAACTTTCGAATAAGTCCGGCATGCCAGACTTGATCAAAAGCTTTTTGAACATCTAGAAATATTGCAGATGCAACTTTGCCTTGGTTGAGGGCGGTTGCTGCGAATGTGTGCAGTTCATTTATGGGGTTTTGTGTGGAGTGGAAGGGTCTAAATCCATGTTGAAATGGTGGGATAGTAGAGTTTAGTTCTAGGTAATCCCAGATTCTGTTTTTGAGCAGTAGTTCGAAGAGTTTGCCTAGCACGTTAATGAGTGATATGGGTCTGTAGGATTCTGTGAGAGTCTGGTCTTTTCCTGGTTTAGGAATTACGATTGTGTTTGCTGTTTTCCATGGGTTGGGAAAATGTGAAGTAAGAAGACATGCATTGAGAAGGTCTTGAATTAATGGGGCTATGGTGTTGGGTAGTTGTTTTAGAGTCTTGCGAGAAATCGAGTCAGGGCCAGGAGCTGAGTTTTTTCCTTGAAGAAATCCAGTCAGGATGTCTTCAATGGAAAAAGGGGCAAGAAGTGGGTTGTTGTGGAGTGGAAGATTGGGGCTATCTAAGATTTCTCTTGTGATTGTGATGGTTTCGTGAAGAAAATTGTGATCAAATGTTGGATCAAATGGCTCTTTGAAAACGTTCTGGAGATGAGTACGAAAAGCTTCAGCTTTTTCGTCGGTGGAGTCAAGTATTTGACCAAGTACCTTGATGTGGGAGTGGTTTTGTGTTTTTTGGCCAGTTAGTACATTAAGTTTTTTCCAGAATTTGGAACCGTCTCTGTGATCAAGTTTGGCCGTGGTTTGTTTCCAAAGGTCTTCTTTGTGAGCATTTAACCTAAGCCTTACTAGAGCGTTGAGACGATTCCATTCTGTTTTAATAATAGGGTCGTGGGAACGGATGTATTGTCGATAAATTTGCCTTTTTCGGCGGATGAGTGACATGATTTCAGGGGGAAGGGGACGGGCTTGGGTGTTGATTGAAGAGATGGGAACAGCTTGGTCTGTGGCTGTTTGTATGAGATTTTGGATTTGGATTGCAAAGTTATCGATGTTTTGTGGATCTAGGAGGAGGGGAACAGGGGGAAGATTGTTTGAGATGGTGGTTTGAAATTTGATCCAGTCAGCTTTTTGGAAGTTTTTGAATGAAATGAAAGGGGGTCTTGGAGGAGGGATCGAAAATATTGAGGTGCTAACTAAAAGGGGAAGATGATCGGAAGTGATGCTTGTACCAATAAAGCAGTGATTCACGATCCATTGTTCGCATGTGTTAGTGCACACGATGTGGTCCGAAATCGAAGACCCTTGGTGTCCGAAAAGGTTGGGTTTGTGTTGGCGACTCTGTAGATTGGAAGATCTATAAGAAGGTTGGAGAAGATGCGGCCGTTTAAATTGGTTCTTCGATCTCCAAATTGAGTATGTCTGGAGTTAAAGTCCCCAACTAAAATAGCTCGTGGTAATGATGAAATGTAAGTGAAAAGTGGACGGGACAATCTTTGCGCTGGTCGGTTGTAGAGTAAGAAAAACGTCGTGATGATGTTATTGTTGATAATATTTACAGCGATTACGTCAAGGTCTGAAAGGTGGTGAGGAAGAGTGTGAGGTTCGTAGGATAAGCCTCTTTTTATTAGTATTGCATTGCCTCGACTTGTGGCAGATTTGGGGATGGAGTGGGTGTGGTAGCCTGAGAATTTGGGAGGGTTTTTTGCTAGAGTGTCTGTCAAAGAAACTATAATGGGGGATCTTTCTAGAAGGAGAAGATGTTTCACGGAGTGGCGTTTGCGGGTGAGACCCGCACAATTTACTGTGGCGATAATTCCCTCCATTATATGTTTTCTTGTTTTGAGTAAGAGAAGGAAGCCTTGTTACCACTTCCTGTTATGGTTAGATTATAACCAAAAAGAATGGGAATTATCGTCTGTATGGTTTTAATTATTGATTCTCTTTCTAGGGGAAGCGCATTCATAAGAATGATAGTGTTTATTTGAATTTGGAGTTGAATGTCAGAAGTCAGTATTAAGGGGGTAATAGGTTTTGCGAGAGTCACTGGGGCAACCTCTGAAGGTTTGGAAGGGGTCTCCTGTCTTTTAGGACATTTGTGAGCAAATGCGGGGTGGTCACCCTCGCAATTTGGACATTTAGGCCGGTTGGCCTTTGGACAGGTCGAATGTTTGTGTTCTGCCCCACATGACGGACAGATGATTTTAGGAGCGGTACACTCGGAAATTGAGTGTCCGTTTTTGCTGCATTTAATGCAGAATTTGGGGATAGGAGGAAGAGGGTTTGTGTTTGAAGATTCGGCCGAATGGGTTAGGCCAAAGAAGTGGATTCCATTGGTAATGGCATTGATGTAGTGAGATTCTGAGGGGGTGATTACTCTTATGAGAGTGGTGGGGTTTTTGGTTTTGGCTGAAGTGATTCTCCAGCATTTGGTGTAGGAAAAGTTGAGTTCTTTGAGAATTTCTTCGAAATCTTTGTTTGATATATTTTTGTCTACTCCTTTAACGACGAAAGAGTGGAGAGGGGTTCTAGGGGGACGAGTGACGGTGGGTTTTTCTTTTGGGGAGGTAGTAAAAGGAATGACTAGTATTTTGTGAGAACCAGTGATGTGGCGAAGATTCTTTTGAAGAATTTCAGGGTTTTTGGTGCTGGAGGTGTGGAAAACTGCAGTGCTATTGTAACCTCTGCTCTTTAGCATAATAATGTTATTTCTAGCAATTTCGTAACAGTTGAGGAGCTTGTATAGAAGTGATTGTGAATTGTAATCTTTTGGGATGTTTCTTATTATCATTCTCTGGATTTGAGAACTGGGGTGAATTGTGATGTCTGTAGTGTTTTCCGAAGAAGTTAAGGAGGCAGAGGTTGTTGATTGGTTGGAGTTTTGGGGTTTGATGATGAGAGAGTTAACTGAAAGTTTTGTCAATGGGTATGGTTTTGTTTTTTTGGAAACTGTTTCTGAATATGTTGTTAAAGTAGAAGAAATATTAGATTTATTTAAGGTTGTGCTTGGAGTGTATGAATTTTGGTTGAAGCTTGAGCTGGAAGTGGAGCTAGCTGAGGTTTCCATATCAAGAAGAGCAGGGTTGTGTGTAAAATTATTTTTGTTTGAGTTTTTGGTGGTGCGTTTTGGTGGCATGTTGATTGTATGGATGAGTAGGAAAATGTAGAATAGATTGATGTGAGTGGAGAGAGTAGAAAGAGAATTTATGTGGAGTAAGTGTGATGGATGTATGTATTTTATATTGAATGTATGTATGTGTAGGTTGTGTATTAGTATGTGAATGTATAATTGTGTGTATTGTATTGATTTGTTTGCAATGTTTGGAAGTGTATTATGTTATGTCTATAGGTGTGAATGTTTGTGTAAATGTGTATATATTAAATGTATGAATAATTGGTGATAATTAACAAATATATAAACAGATAAAACAAAATAAGCAAGATAAATAATTTAAAGTACTTAGCTTTGATTAGAGTATGTTGATTATCTATGTAGTAGATTCCTAGCTGGATCGTCTTCGTCGGGTGGTGAGCAAGTGTGAATTCGAACCTTGTGAATACAGTGACTTGCTGTTCGAGACTGCTAATTGCTCTGGAACTTCTACTATTTAAATTTTCTTGTTAGCGGTGTTGAGTTGGAATCAGATAAATAATATTTTATGAAGACTATGAAATGTTATTTTTGATTCTAGATTATATTTTTCAGTTTTATCTATCAATATTTTTAAGAACTTTTGTAAATAATACAAATTCTAAATTAAGTGACAGTTTGTCATATAAAACCTTGGGCAAGGGAAGTATTACCGGTCACTGTCGATTAAGAGGACATATGAAGAAACTAGGATTAGTAGATGAAGCAAACTGCAGATTCTGTGAGGTAGAGGATGAAACCTCAATACATATACTTTCAGAATGCATGGCATTAAGTAATTCTAGGGTCAAATACCTAGGGTCATACGAAATAGAAAGGGAAGAACTACCTAATTTAAAACCCAACGATATCCTTAACTTTCTAAGGAAGATAGGACTAGAAGAGCTGCTATAAGTCTGAGGAATCATCAGAAATATAGCAAGAAAAGGGGGACACAATAGATCTTATAGGTCGCAGGTGTATCTGTCACCCCTAACACCATACATACCATACCATACATACCAACCTGTAACAAGGGATAAAAAATGAAAAAAGAGGACTCCAGTCAAAAACTGCACATTATAAAAACAGAAATGTAAAAATGATTAGAACGCTGGAAGTAGTACTTTAATTTAGATGAACTGACAGATGATAATAACGAGGAAACAATGGATCTAGCAAATTAAATACAAAAACAACAGAGCGAAGAACAGGCTTCAACTATAAGCTAAAGAACATTAACGAGAATAAAAAAATTAACAAAAGCTCAGGAAGCAAGAAGAATTATGTCGGCATCGCGCTATAGATGCTCTAAAATGCTTAAAGAAGCAAAACTACAAGACCACAATAATTCCGATAGTGACGTATGCTTTTGAAACATGGATAACAACAAAAAACACCAAGAGTTGTTACTAGTTTGGGAGCGGAATTTACTGCGCAAAATCTTTGGTGAAAAAGACTTAAATGGACAATGGTCGAGTACAAATAACAAGCTAACTGAGCTTCTTTAAGAACATATTAGCGGTAATTAAGGCGCAAAGACTTAGATAGTTGGGCTATGTGTAGAGAATGGTGCAATCTAGAATTTCTATAATGGTATTATCCATTGCTTTGGCAGGAAAAAGGCGAAGAGGAAGACCGAGATCGAGATGGAGCAACGAAGTTAAAGAAGATATGAGAAGACTAAACGTAACGAACTGGAAAAGAAAAGCAACTGACACAAGCGAGTGGAAAAGAATAGTACACCAAGCCATGGGCCTACTAGGCTCATAGTGTTAACATATATTTTAATTAAGGTAGATAAAGCTATAAAAAATAATAAAATGTAGTAAATATTTTAGAATTTAAGAGACACAGAGTAATAAAATCGATAAACATATTTTAATAAATCAGAAATATAAAACGAAATACATAGATAGTAAAACAAAATTATATTCTAAATAAAACTATTATTAAAGGTATCTCTATTAAACTAATTTTAAGTTTTTATACTGGCCAATCCTTTTAAAATAAAAGTATACCTGCCACTGCCTGTCAACTATATTCAGGTAAAACAAGTCGTTCAGCGGAAATTCCGAGTAAGTATTTAACTTCAAAAACCCCATTTAGAAACGTTTTCCCGGAAAATGTCAAATGCGGCTCCACTACAAAATTACAATGGCAGGTGCATTTTGCTTATTTGCTAAAATAGTAGTAATTTCTAAAGATGGATTAGCAATGCCAGTATACACAGATTGTTTATTGTTTTTTAAAGCATAGAATATTGTTGCCTCGCAATCGTAAACTAGGTCAATCTTTTTAGTATACAATCTGAAACATGAATACTTTTTTATTTTGTGACAGTTTACTTTAAAACAATATATTACTTGAATAATTTCAGTAATAAAAAAGAATCACATGTCGACACCACGTTAGCCAATGTTTATTACTAAGTAAAATATGTAGATATGTTGGTCAAAGATTACAATACGGGTGTTCTTTACAAAAGTATATAACACTACTAGGGCTAACTCTAAATAAAAGGTTACCGTGGAACAAACACGAAAACGAATTAAAAAAGGATGCTACAAAAGCCGTCATGGTGTGCAAAAACATTGCAGAAAAAAATGGGGTTGTAACCCAAGAACATTGCAATGGATGTACACGACAATAGTGAGACCATTCATCACTTAGTTTGAGGAACAAGAGCTAATCTCATTACTACGAGGACAAACCTATCGAAGATTCAGAGACTAGCCTGTGCATGCATCTCTGGAGTAATGCTGCAATAGAAGTTATCCCAAATCTTACAGCACTACACATTCAACTAGAAAGTGTAAGGAAGAAAAAATATATAGAATGGTCAAAGAAGAAACAATCAAGGAAAGACCTTGATCACTTGGGAAATTCTCCAAGATGACATGCCAAAGAAATTAAACTTTGTGGGAAAATTCACCACAAAACAGGGCAGTAAAATTGAATGGGACAATAACACCATATTGTCGGTGATTACACTTTCGTTCAAAATAATGAGTGTCATAAAAGAAGGCATACATTTTCTTTCAAGCTCTTAAAATTGAGGTATACAAGTTCGTCCGAAGGGTCAGGTGTGTGTGTGTGTGTGTGTGTGTGTGTGTGTGTGTGTGTGTGTGTGTGTGTGTGTGTGTGTGTGTGTGTGTGTGTGTGTGTGTGTGTGTGTGTGTGTGTGTGTGCCGCTTATCAGAGATGCGCTAGAGTCTTCTCCCTGTTATTTTATCTCTTTGAAGAAAACACCTTCTAGTCAATATCTTCACTTCTTGTACTTCTTCAGATTACATCTTCGCTCAAACCCAGAATACTTCTTCTTCTGCAAGAATTTAAGACGCCACCTTCTGGTCATTGTCTTCACTCCTTGTACTTTTTTAGATTACATTTTCTCTCAAAACTAGAGCATTTCTCCTTTTGCAAGAATTAAAGACAATACCTTCTGGCCTTCACTCCTTTTACTTCTTTAGATTACATTTTCTCTCAAAACTAGAGCACTTTTTCTTCTGCAAGAATGAAAGACAACACCTTCTGGCCCTTGTCTTTACTTTTTAGACTTCTTCAGATTACTTCTTTGCTTAAAACTAAAACACTTCTTCATCTGCAATAATAAAAGACAGCACCTTGTAAAACTTGTAAATTTTAATTTAAGTTTAACAAATAAATTTATTATACGAATACGAAATTATTACATTTAAAAAAACATAAAAAATCGAAAGGTATTCTATTAATCTTCATTTTCACTTTCAAATGCAAACTTGAGAAAAACTTGCTCCAAAGTTGTTTGACTAAAACTGTACTCTTCTATTTGCAATCTGGATTTAACTATAAAAAAAGTAAGCTGAGTTAAGAAACGTATATGGGTGGTTTTGTGACTGCGGATGACCGTGTCCTTCGAGAGTATGGAACACCCCGTGTTCTTGCAGAAGAAGTAATTTAAAGAAGTCCAAGAAGTGACTACAATGTCGAGAATGTGTTTTCTTACAGAAGAAGAAGTACTCTAGTTTCGAGCAAAACAGTAGTCTGAAAAAGTCCAGGAAGTGACGACGATGACCAGAAGGTGTTGTCTTAAATTCTTGTACAAAAAGAAGTGTTTTGGTTTTCAGCGAAGAAGTAATCTGAAGAAGACCAAAAAGTGAAGGCAATGACCAGAAGGGGTTGTCTTTACTTCTTGCAGAAGAAGAAGTTCTCTAGTTTTAAGCAAAGAAGTAATTTGAAATAGTCCTAGAAGTGACGACACTAACCAGAAGGTGTTGCTTTAGTTCTTGTAGTAGAAGTGTTCTACTTTTGGGCAAAAAAGTAATCTCAAGAAGTCCAAGAAGTAAGTAAAGACAATGACCAGAAGTTGTTGTCTTTATTTTTTACAGAAGAAGAACTGTTTTTTAGAGAAGGAGTAATCTAAAGAAATAAAAGAAGTTAAGACAATGACCAAAAGGTGTTGTCTTTAATTCTTACAGAAGAAGAAGAAGTGATCTAGTTTTGGTCGTGGAAGTAATCTAAAGTAGTCCAGAAAACGAAGACAATGATTTTCTTTTTCCCTTACCTATGCATTGTCCATTAACTTCCCATTGTTAGTGCCTTAAAAAGGAAATAGTGACGTTAATTGAAGACACGACCTTCTGGTCATTGGCTTTATATTTAGGAGTTATTCATCGAAACTGAAGCACGTTTTTTTCAAGAACAGAGGACAACACCTTCTGGTCATTGTCTTCACTTCATAGACTTCTTTAGAATACTTTTTCGTCGAAACCAAAGCACTTCTTTTGCAAAAATACAAGACTTAATTGTCTCTCTCGATGGACACGTTCATCGGCAGTCACAGGATTACTCCTGTATGACTTTTATAACATTTGTTTAATTTTTTAAGAAACTAACTCACTTTTTTCTAAACTGTCGAAAGTTTTTGATAATGAAGTAACGGTACTTTGAGGGATACTGAAAATAAGTCGATCTGAGAAACTTTCTTCCAAAACAGCACTTGGGAAGAGATCGAATACAAATTTTTTACAATTTTCAAGTTTCTCATCCGAATCATTTTCTGTTAGTAGCTTTATTTCTAATTTGTATCCTGCGCCGTAAAGATTTTTAAGGTGTTGAGTGGAACCAATACATCTAGATGGAAAAAAAAGTTAGGTATAAAAATGTATTTTATGTAGTTTTTTACCTTAACTCTCCTTTTACCATTATTCCAACTCTTGAACACAAAGCATCAGCTTCTTCCATTGAATGAGTTGTTAATATAGCACCTCTAGAACCCTAAAAAATTAGTTTTTAGAAAAACTTTATATATAACATCAGCTAGAAATTTTTTTTAAAATTATATTAAAACGATTTTCGTGAGTTTTACAGGTTTGTAGATGTGAAAAATATAAGTAAAAGAAAATCATCAAAAATACAAAAATTAACCAATAACTAGGTATAGATATTTCTCCACCAAATTTAAAAAGTAAAAAAAGATCTTTCACATACCCTAAAACTAGCCAGCACAGTATTCCACATGAACCTCTTACTTTCAGGATCCATTCCAGTACTCGGTTCATCCAAAAGCACGATCTTAGGATTACCAACCATTGCCATAGCATAACTTAACTTTCTTCGGGTACCACCAGAGCATTGTTCAGCTTGTTTATTAGCGTGTTCTTCAATTTTAAGACCTTCTAAATATAAATCTATGATTTTACTAATTTCTTTCGGTGGTATACCACGAATTGTTGCGTATATCTTTAAATGCTCGCGAACTGTGATATTTTTCCATTGAGCATCATCTTGTGGACAATAACCCAAGAGAAAAAAAGCTTTGTCTAAACTTGAAGTTATGTTCTGACCAGCTATTTGTACCTATAATAAACAAATTAATAAAAAAAGCGTGTAAAAGTTGGGGAATTTTATTCTTATATTTTTTTCTTAACCTATATCTTTGATTTAGGCTCGACAAGATAATGTCAGCAATGTACCATTTTAAAATGAGACTGACATGGGAGTTGCTGATAAATTTAAAATAGAAGAAGATAAAGAAATTGAAATAAACAAGAACAAAAAAATCTTGTAGTTCTTCGTAAAGACTACTTGGACCTAAAGGTTAACCAAGATATTGGAGAAAGCGGCAGAATTCTTAAAAATAGAGATTTTGTAAGGAAACTAACCAGATTTAAAGATTATGTTATGTCTGTAGTAGTTAATATACTTTAAACAAAAGAATAATTAAATTAAGAAGTAGCCTTAAATAGTCCAAAAAGGATCTTTGGCTAGCAGCAATGGAAAAACAAATGAAATCTCTTGCTGAGATCCGAACATGGCATCTGGAGAGCTTACCTCATAGGAAGAATGCAAATCCTTGTAAATGGGTATTTCACGTTAAGTCTAGATGGTTCTGTTAATAATAATTATAATGCAAGACTTTTGGTTAGAGATTTTTTACAAAGAAAGGTTGTCCTTAATTCTTGCAGAACAAGAAATGGGAAGTTGGATTGTAGCATAATTTAAACCAAAATTAAAAAAAAAAATGGATCTATAGTTGGAGCGATGCAGATCATGGTGGAGATCTAGAGAAACGACTATTTACGTCTTGAATAATCTGAATCAATGAGTCAAAGGCAAACCTCAGTGGCAATTTCAAGAACAAAAGTCGAAATCGTAGCTGCAAGTGAAGCAACATGAAGATTAATTTGGCTAAAGCGTTTGCACAAAGAAATTGTAATGTTAGATTAAATAATTAAAAAAGGAATGTCAATTTAATAATAACTTACTCGACCTCTTGTTGGTACTTCTTCTGCTGTTATTATTCTCATTACTGTTGTTTTACCAGCTCCGTTATGGCCAAGAAGCCCAAATACCTCTCCTGCGTCTATAGCTAGTGATATAGATTTAACAGCTATTTTTTTAGTTCGTTTTCCCATTGAATACTCCTTGTGGAGGTTCTAAAAAAAATAATTAATAATGTAATCAGAATGCGGTCACATTTAGATCTTTTGATGTTTATTTCGACAGTGTTAATCAGTATTTAAGACAGCCATTTGGATCTAATAAAGTATCGAATTGTCATTTTTTTTAAGGAAGAGATGAAGTAAGGTCTGTATCTTCAAGAACTGCTTCTTAAATAAGCAGTAGTGATTTTTGCCAGGAAAACCGACGTAAATTGGGTTGACTTTGCCCCGATGCCTTAAGCCCACTAAAAGACACAAAATAGGACCGTAGTCCGGTTCTTTTGATCATTATTTGGACAGTGTTTGTGATTATTTAACAGTTTTTTGTCGATCTAAAGACGTATTTTACTGTCCATATATTGGTGAAGAGGTGAAGGTCTGTCTCTTCCAGAATTCTACATCTAAATTAAGCAGCAACGATGTTTGCCCAAAAAATCCAAAATATGTTGTGTTGACGTTGTTATTAAGGATAACGCCTTCTGGTCATTGTCATCAGTTTTTTGACTTTTCAAATTACTTCTTCGCTTAAAACTAGAGCATTTTTTGCAAGAATTAAAGATAACATTATCGTCACTCCTTTATTTTCTTCACTTAAAACTATAAAAGTTTCTTTTCTGCAAGAATTAAAGAGAACACTTTGTGCTTATTGTCTTCACTTCTTGGATTTCTTCAGATTACTTCTTGGCTTAAAACTGGAGGGCTTCTGCTTTTGCAAGAATTAAAGACAACACCTTCTGGTCATTGTCTTCACTTCTTGGATTCTTCAGATTACTTTTTCGCTTAAAACTAGAGCAGTTTTACTGCAAGAACTAAAAACAACACCTTCTGGTCATTTCCTTTACTTCTTAGCCCTCTTTAGAATATTTTTTTGCTTAAAACTAGAGCACTTCTTTTTCTGTAAGAATTTAAGATAACAGGTCATTGTTTCTAGTTCTTGGACTTCCTCAGATTACGCTTTGTCAATATGAAGACGTATTCAACTGTCCATGTTTTGGCGAAGAGGGAAAGTTCTTTTGTCTCTTCTGCATCCGAATCAAGTAGGTAGTGTTGACTTTGTCCCGATACCTTTAGCCTACTAATAGTCCCAAATTAAGACCGTAATTCGGATCTTTGGATCATTATTTGGAAAGTGTTCATTATTATTTAAGACTGCCCTGTCTATCAAAAGACATACAGAACTATCAACTTTTTGGCAAAAAGGTGAAGTTATTTTGTCTCTTCAAGAACTTTGGCTGTAAATTACGTAGCAGCGATTTTTGCTTAGAAAAACCGAGATAGGTTGTGTTGACTATATCCCAATGACTTACGCCCCTTAATGGATCCAAATCAAGACCTAAGTATGCTTCTGTTAAGAATACTGACGTAGAATTGAATAAAAATCCTACCTCTACAGCTATAACTGGTGTGTGATCAAGATTTCCACTCATTATTGCAACAACTTTAGCTCGCTCTGCTTTAACATCTGCATCTTCATGATTACCAATATCATCTGCTTCCATTGTATCTTCCGTTATGTATTTTACCGATTTCTAAAAATGATTATCGATTTATTGATAGAGATTATATCCTTTGATTCAAATTAACCAATAGAACGTCATAATTTTTTGAAATTGGACCAATCAGAATCAAATATCAGCGACTATTGCACTAGAACAATATCAGCGACTATTTCTCTAGAGACATAGTCACGTCAAATATAAATGTCAAATATTTGTCAGTTTAACAACGACTCAGAAAATAATCTTCCTAAATATAACACGACCTTGATTAATAGTCTGCTAAGGCTCTCGGGCGCTAATCAGATTATTAATGTCAAATTATGCCTTAACAAATTGATACATACTAAAATATTCCCGAAATCTAGATACCACAAAAATAGCCGACTATAATCAAGGTCTTGTTATATTACCCTTGATAATACAAAAATTTGTCTACTTACTTTTATTTTAAAAATATTAATAATTTTACCGCCATTTTTTATCACATCTGCAATTATTACCAAAAAATACCACATCGGTATATGAACTAATAAAGCTATTAACATGATGGTTATATCCCTGTTCCAATAAGTTGAGAAATCATCTTTAGAACATTCTGGATTATTATCGCAACTGCTTGAAGTAATTTGAATGAAGTGGATTATACCGAAAGGTAAATAAGAAACATCACTAAACGAGAATATAATATGAAGAACCCGTGAACCTACAAAAATTAACAGTAAATAATTATTTTGTAGTACCACAGTTTTAGATCGATACACGAAAAGGTGTCGGTAGCGCGATTTTAAATTAACACACAAAAGGGCATCGCTTACGCGCCTTGATCGATTGCGTACCATACGAGATCAAGTAGTTGTGTTTAACACATACCAAGCATGAACATTATCACCGATCCATCTACGGTAGTTCAAACTAGTTGTATTCTTATCCTCAAGAGAATTTGAGCGGTGCGTCTACGGCTAACAGTATTACAACATAGTCTACAGTCATTAGCTTCCATGACAAGAACATTAAAAAGCTAATTCTTTCGAGGAACTCCTCCACTAAGATTCGTGATACCACTTTCATGACATCCAGGAAACCTGCTAAGTATATAGTGTTTGTTACACTACCACCATACTTCTTAACAAGACTTCTGACATCATCAATCATCGTCAAAAAATACAATTTTTAGCAACGTCCTCACAATGACTCCTTCACGGAGTGTCACCACTTTCATGGAAACCCAAGAAGCCTACTAAGTGCATAATGCCTGTTGCACTAAAACCAGAACATTCAACAAGACTTCTAACGACATCAATCGCCACAAAGGCGAAACGATGTCAGAATGATTGTCAGTCCCTTGACAGGAGATTGTAGGCTCAGGAAACACATGAGTCAGCAGATGAAGAAATCTGTCGATACTACCAAGAGGAGGCGGAAACCGCATATCATGTCCTATGTCAATGTGAAGGCCTTGCAAAAACGCGGTATCTAGTACTGGGAGAGGAGAAACCGACTACACCAAGATATGCGGAGTGGCCATTGAAGTCTCATTAAGAGGGCAGGGTTGGACAAGGTTCTCTAATCCTATTCTTGAGATAATGGGTGGTCACAATAGATCGCAAAGGTCGCAGTGTTACAGGCTAACAGCCAACCCAATAGACATATAATCTAATCTAACTGTCTGCGAACTCAACAAATACGTAAACGTGATTAAACAACACTCTGAAGATCCACGACCTTTCACCATTTGCTAACAGCATCACCTTTAACGGAGATGAACGCAACCTTCTAAATAATTTTTATAGCGATACCTTCTTATGTGTTAATCTAAAACCGTGTTTTATTTAGCAATTACTACGTTTATATTCTTACCAGTGGTAATTAAAAGCACATATGGAATAACTCCCATCATCAAACAAATATCTATCATCACAGGTTGAGCTGTTTCCGATTTATTAAATAGATAACTAAGGCATGTGGTAAACAAAATTGATGCAGGACAATATAATGCAATTAATATTGCTAGTGTTACTAATGAAGGAGTTGACACAAGTGTATTTGTTTTAAAAAGTATTATTAAAACTATTAAAGCTGTACATATAAATACCATTATTGCCACTTGGATTATAAAGAAACTAATGAAATATATTGTAAACGATAATCCATTAACACGAAGTTGATTCTTGGCTTTTATCTGAAAATAAAAGAAGATTGTTTATACCTGAACAGGATCCAAGTATATACGGAGAAGATTTGGATAAATCAGTGTTTCTGGATAAATTGGACTCAAATTGGATTTTAATGAAAAAGTTTCAAAGCCTCTATTAGAAACTTTGTGTCCTCAGTAGATGAGTCTTGTTTAATAAAGTTACCGTTTCTTAACGTTGTCAAATAGAAGACTCAATTTGGATTTCAATAGCAGCTTTGCCATTCTCAGTTGAATATCAAATGAGTATGTTCGTAACAAAGCCACCATTCTCAAGATTGAATCTATTTACAGCTTTTGCACTGTGTTTAAAAGTTTACTTTTCATTAAAACAGTGAGCTTTTACACTAAACAGTCGCATGAGGTTGATAGTTATCATTTTTTAAGCTTTTGAAGCATAAGAAAGTTACTAATTTTGCAAACGAAAAGAAAGACCTGACCAAGATCCTCACCATCATCATTTTTAAACCAGTCCAGTCTTACCATATGATTCTGTAGGATTTTCTTTGAATATTTTAGCAGCCAATGTACTCTTTAAAGTGAGATTTTATCTTTCCTTTATGGTACTTGTTTCCTATCAATCTTTTCGTTGTAAAGCTTACCAAGGTTTCCACTTAAAAGCAGTTCTAGCTCAAAGAAGGCTCTATAATTTGAAAGTCTCTCTTCTATTAGCTGTAAAAGTATTTAATAACTGGTGTGTTCTTAGCCTTAGATCTGTATAAGATTTTCTTGAACAACTCTAGCTTAAAGAAGGTGGCATTTTACTATTCAACTCTCTCTCTTTCAGTACTTTTTAACTTTCTTTTACAATACCTGTTTGCTATTAATTTCATGGTAATATTAAGCTTTAAATCGAGCTTACCAACTAGTTATGGTATCACTATTAAGCAACCTAACTCTAGGAAGAGATTCTTTCACGATTGGCAGCTATTAATACGGTTCTTCAATCTTCTATGGGTTTTGTACAGTTTAACAACTGGTATGTTCCCACCCTAAGATCTCTGTAAGATTTTCTTGCACAATTCTACGTCAAAGAATACATTGTACTCTTCAACTTTCTCTTTAAAGTGATTCTTAACTTTCTCGCATGGTACTTGACAAGTATCAATCTCCTGTTACCTTTAGTCTTAGACGGGACTTACCCACTGGTTAGGATAGCACTCTTAAGCCACCCAACGCTGCAAAGAGATTCTTTCGCAGTATTCTCTATGAGCCCACCATCTTTATTAGGCTGCGACCCAGTTCAACACTTAATGTGTTTTTACCCTAAGATCTTTGTAAGAGTTTTTTGCAAAATTCTACCCCAAAGAATACAATTTACTCTTTAAACAGATTTTTAACTTTCTCACACGTCAGTTGTTAGTTTTCAATCTCTTGTCATCGTGAGCTTTACATGGGGCTTACCTACTGGTTATGGTAGCTCTCTTAAACTACCAACGATACGAAGAGATTCTTTCGCAATTGGCTGTGTTCACTATGAGTCCACCACTTTCTATTGGATGTGAACCAATTGAACAACTTTAGTTCAATTCTAGTTCAAAGAAGGCATTGTACTGTTTAACTCCCTCTTTGAAGTAATTTTCCAATTTTTCGCACTGTACTTGTTCGGTATCAATCTCTTGGTCATCTTTAGCCTTGGATGAATCTGACCCACAAGTTAGGGGAGCACTCGTAAGCAACACAACTCTAAGAATTACTTCCTTTGTAATTGGTAGTTATTACTATATTCCCACCACTCTCTATTGGCTATCATCTGGTCTAGTGTTATCTTAAGATTTCTTGAATAACTGATGCTTAAAGAAGGCATTATACTCTTTAACTCTATCTTAAAATTGTTTTTTAACTTTTTTACGGTAAAATTTAGCTATTAATCTTATAGTAATATTTATCCATTTATCAATAGCACTTTGAAGCAACATTACTCTACGAACAGATTCTTCCTGCAGTTGGCAGTGGTTACTACACCCTTTATTGGCTGTAGTCCTGTTCATCATCTAGTCTATTCCTACCCTAAGATTTCTTGGACAACTTAAACCAAAAGAAGGCTTAAAGGATCAGCTTTTAAATTTTTGACCTACCTCTCGATCATACACCATATCTGATGCTAACAGAATTGGACAAAACAAAAAAATCATCCCTATCAGAAAAGATGCTCCATCAATTCCTGAAGCATTCTTGGAAGTGGAATGTGTATTTTGTTTAAATGGTTGTGTTAATACGATAATTGCAGTGGATGTGTTTAAAATCCTGAAAATGATTTGTTAGTATTTAAAAAATGCTAGAAAGCTTCCAAACTTACTGAGCAATTGCATTATTGATTACATTTATTAATAAAGGTAAGCTGTGTTGTAAAGTATCGTTATATATAATTGAAATCTTTGGTTTGGTATTATTAATCCAATTGACATTTAAAGCTGCAATATGTGGATCCAAATCTAATCAACTAGAGAAATTTCCATTAAATTCTGTATCAACATCAGCACCACAATGTTCAAGTTGTGTTTTGAACGCTAAAGGAGTTGTTGCAGTATTAACAGTTATTGGTAAGGGATACATTTTTATATTTAAACTTATTGGTGGTGATTCTGGAGTTTTATCTACTGTTGGTCCTAAAGTCATACATAATCCTAGTAATGTAAGAAATATTGGAAGAAAAAGAATACAAAACAATTTGTTTGAGTCTCGTTTTAAACGTAGAACTCGTAATTTTAATAAGGCTTTTAAACTTCGAGCTACGTTTGGGGTGCATTTTATATACTCCAGTCTTCTAAGGTTTAACTGGCTCTGTTGGTTTCCTGTTAGAAGATAAATTAGGTTAGAATACTGTATAATAAATATAGTACGAGGGTTGTCTTTTTAGTTTTGCATATAGCCATAGAGACAAGAAATTCATACTTAAAGTACTTTATTAAATTTCAAGAACAATACACTTTTGCATACGTTCAAACTAATTGGTAAAACCGTTACTCCAGTCTTCAGTTGGTGTTCAGAAGAACTCAACAAGAAATGGGGTTATCAAACCCTCCTTCGGGAGCTGGATAGTATATAACTGTTATATACCCCCAACGTCAGTAGAACAGCGTTTGAAAACTATATAGACGATGTGGGGGTGGATTTAAGAGACGAGAGAGGTGAAGCCTTTGTCCTAGGGGACCTCAAAGCAAAATCTCCCGTGTGGGGAAGCACTGCAGAGGATGGAAAAGGAGAAGAGGTAGCTGCAATCACTTAACATGATGGTAGCCATCTATGTAACCGAACTCATCCTCTGTAGAGGTGACCAGAACTCATTTATTGATATCATGGCCGCCAAACAGGGGAAGTTTCGAATGGTACATCGTCTTTGACGTGAAAGACAGTATTAGACGCCCGCGTGGGATGTGGAGACAAATATTCACCGACGAGACCACCCTGGTGAATAGGATATCCCTTACAGTCAAGGGAAACAGGTCGGTGAAAGAGTTAATTGGTTGCTTTCAACGAGCCCAAAGTGCAGCCTAAAGGGTAGGCACCGACAAAGGGGATTACCGTATTGGTGAAACGAATTGATCGCAAAAGAAAGGAAAAAGGAGCTCATCAAGAGATTTAAAGGAAAGTATAAAAGCCTAAGAAAAATTGCTAGAAAGGAATATAAGGAACGAAAAGGCCGCTGCCTGGACGGAACTTTGCACAGAGCTTATGGAGCACCCTTGGGGTACGGTTACCAAATTGTGGCCCATAAACTTAAACATACGTTAACACCTTACGACATGCCACTGGCAGTGCAGCTGAAAGTGGCAAGGTACCTCTTTCCTATCACCAAGGAAGTGCCTTTGCCAGGAAAAGTAAGATGCGAGGAGCCTCCTCCATTCACAAAAGGGAAACTGGCCAAAGCAGCTGGTAGGCTCAAAAATCAAAAGACCTGAGTCCTTGTATCGCAATGAAACTCTGGATTTATGTCAACAAAAGACTGACGTTAGATTTGTGTCCGAAGATTCTACTGGTGCTGCCTTCTAAGCGGCTATATGCAAAACTTAAATGACAACTATTGTAGAGAATACCTTGGTCTTCAAGTGGTGAATTTGATAAATCAGAATTGTTAATATCTCTTCTAGGAGCACGTGTTGATACCATTGTTCTTGTTAGATTGCTGACTTCTACTTCCTCATCTTTTTGTAACTGCAAGAAAACCTCTTCCAAACTGGTCATTGAGACACCATAACTTAATATACCTAAAAAATATAACAAATAATTTCACGCAAAAACGCCAAAAATAGATTCAGAAAACGTGCAATAAAATCGTGTCCTTGAAGGTTATCCTAGAAATTCCGTTCATGTCTATACATAAAGAGAAAAGCTATTGTCTAAATTGACAAATGACAAATGTTCAAATTGACACATGTCAAAACTGGAATGTTGATGTTAAAAATGACCAATAAAACAATGACATGTCAAAAATGGCACATAAAACAATGAAATCTAATCAAAAATGACATATATGACATAAAATGTTGTCAAAATTGACATATAAAATTTGATATGTAAAAACGCTGTTAAAATTATGTCAAATTTTCTTTTTAATCCACAATCCATCTACAAATTCAAAGGTGCAGTATATTACAAATAAATAGTAAAAACCAACCTAATTTATTTTTATCCTTTTCAATTGTAGAAAATAATGCAGAAAATTGTTCGACAGAATTATGAGGTAAAATAAAACTTAATTCTTTTCCATGAGATCGTGCGAATTCTGCTTTAGGAACGTGAGATGTGATCACTTTATGTATTACTTTAACAGATACGTTATTATTATCTAAGACTAAAGTTAAGTGATAACCAATTCCGAATTTATTCTTCAGGAATAAGGAACTGCCACAGCATCGAATTTTACCTTTTGATACCACTGCTTTTCGGTCAGCTAAAAAATTTTAAATTAGATTTTTGTAATTTGTAGCATTTTTAAAAACCAATTCACTAAATTATTTTTAAATGTTTCCTTTTGATATATAAGCCGACCCTGTCGTTAAAAACTTTCAAATAGGTCCTATAATCAGTAAGGATGGCCTTCGTGATTAAATAAACGTATGACTTACAAACGATGTTCATATAATATTCAAAAAGAATCCAGAAAGATTGTCCAAATAATCATATCCCTTTTCTTAATCACGTGGTTCATAAAAGTTTATTTAATGACACAACCTGGAATTGCGCGGCACTTCGAGTAGAGTGATACCGTAGTCAGAAGAGGGTTTTGATTCTCCTGGTTTTTTTATCTTGTTTGCAAAACTTACAAGTGTATGTGTTCCGGGTGCGATTGTTACAAGAAAGGATGGTAATTTTCTTTGAAATGCTTTGACTAATGCCACCTTCAACTGCATGCTGAATGAGACAATTTTTTGGAAATTAAGGTGGATACTACGTCTGCTACTCTAGAAGCATTCCGGTTCCAATTTGTAAGTTTTGTTTATCTTTAAATAATTACCAGAAAAGAAAGTACTGTTTATTTCTTTGGAAATTGAATTTTCCTATGTTCAATATATACCTACCTACTATGAAGCAATAGTGCAGTGCCGTCTTTAGTTAAAAAGAAAACGCTGTTTCGTTTTTTTTTTAATATTTTTGTTCTCTGTATTTTCAACTTATCTGTTTTCATAATTATCACTGAATATTGTAAGTACTCTTATAACTCGAGATAATTATAAATCAAAATGTGAATTTAAATTTTTGTCTAAATTCATTGATATTTCACTTTTAGCTTAACCAGGGTTCACATAGATAACGATAAAAATAACTTAGCTGTTACCCCAAGTGTATAAAAGATGATTATGGATAGTCACTTAATGTGAGTAAATTATTATCTATTTGTAGAATAATAAGTATGATTACAATGTGTAGAAACAAGAAAATGACGGTAAAGAAACATTAAAAAAATGTCGTATCAGCAAGACTCAAACTTTCAACCTTTTCCTATTGGCCATTTTCGATGTGGTGTCATTGTTTTATATGCAATTTTTGACATGTGTCATTGTTTTATACGTCAAATCAGACATATCAACGTTTTTGACATGTATCATTTTTGACAACTATTGTTATTAAAACAAGTTTTATTATTGTCAATTCTGACATTTGTTATTGTTTAATGTGTCAACTATAGTCTATTTAAATATTATTCGTAATTTTTGACTTCTGTCATCGTTTCGTACGTCAATTATTCTTTCATTTATTGAATATTCTTAGTCGTTACTTGATGAAAATCCATATTCAAAGAATATTAAAATACTAAAAGTATTGAGATTTTCACAATTTTTATTTAAAGTATGACGCGTTTCACTATCTTACAGCTTCTTCAGATACATTTAAACTTACAAATTATGGTAAAAATAAAATGAAACAATGGCATGACATAATGATGGTCGAAAGACATTGTATAAATAAACTGAAATAAAACAAATGTACTACAAATTGCAATAAGGACAAAGTTAATAATAATAAATTTTTACGATAGTAGTAATATATACAGGATTAGTACATAGACCTTTATGTAAATAAATTTAATAACCGTTATATGTCATACCTGTATATGTCATTTTTGAATAGTTTAGAGTGTTACCGCGTAAAGGTAAAGTTTCAAAGTTCGAGTCCTGCTGGATTCGATATTATGTTAAATTTTTCATTTTACTTTTTATATTTTAAAAATTGGTAATATTAACGTAAATTTTTACCTAAGATATCTGCTTCATCCATAAAATGTGTAGTAAGTAACACAACTCGTCCTTTTTTGTTATTTTGAAAAACATTCCACATATGTCTTCGAGAGTATGGGTCAACTCCAGCAGTTGGTTCATCAAGAATCAAAATCTATATAAAAAAAAATCGTAATAGGTTTTGGAAATCAGCACACCATTTTTATTGAGAAAATCTAGAACCACACGTAACCGTATAACAGTGCAGTACATAGGTGTGTAGGACCTGGCTCATGAAAGATCTAAATCAGCATAAGAGCTTTTTGTTTAAGTTTTGCAAGCATCTTACTTTATAAGCAAGTATGGAACGAGCGGAAACCTCCGTTTTTCATTGGCTAAAAACACTGATAAAACGACGTTTTTTAATGAATAACTCCCAACTAGATCTATTTGTCGCCTTCAGTCGTTTGTTTTTATAATACCTCTTCGTGCTCTACAGCTCCAACAATTGTCAGCGATAAAAAACCTATACTTTCAAAAATAATAACCCAGGTAGGTACACAAATTTATTAAATTTGATAGTACGGCTCAACTCGAGCTGTTGGTTTATCAAGAATTAAAGTCTATATAAAAAAACAACTCTGGGAATCACCAAAGAGAGGAAGCATAGCTTTCTTATCGAGAAAACTGATTCTAGAACCGCAACCGTATAACAGAGCAGTATATTTATTTGGTGTCAGTAGCCGAGGAGCTTAAAGTGGCATGAGAGCTAGGGTAGGCCCATTCCGGGCAAAATAAGGTTCCATAAGCCCTCTCCTTTTACAAGCGCAGACTGCGCTGCAAGAGAGAATCTATTGCTGATGGAATCTTTCTGGCGAAGTATACGCTACAGGTCATACTTTGCATAATGAATGAACTCCTGGATAATCAGAGTATCCCTAACACATGGAAAAATCCAAGGTAGCCCTGATCTTGAAAGGGGGAGAAGCTCTGCCTGTAAAATGCGGGCCCATACGTCTGCTGGATACCCTGGAGAAGTAGAGGTCAATACTCGAACCTCTACTTTGGAACCTCCTTCAGGACGGGGTGCTGGGGCCAGTATATTTATTCGTTAACCAATGTTTACTCATAAAAGATCTAAATCAAGATAAGAGCTTTTTGTCAAGTATTTTACTTTAGCTGCACGAGTGGTCAAGTGGAAACCTGATTATTAAAAAAATGAGCTATATATATATACATTTGTTCCAGTTTTTACCTTTGGATCTCCAATAATAGCTATGCCAATGGATAATTTTCTTTTTTGTCCACCACTTAAGTTTTTGCTTCTTGTATCAGCTTTTTCAATTAAATCAAGATTATTTAGGGTTCTGGAAACTGTTTCGTTTAAATTACGAACACCTTTTATGGCAGCAAAAAATTCCAAATGCTCTTTTGGAGTTAAGTTATTAAATAAAATATCATGTTGTGGACATACTCCTGTCATTCTTCTAATCTTATCCATATCGTTTGAATTACTAAAAAATATCCACCATAAGAGTTATAAGTGTATTAAGAGCAGAAAGTGTTACTCTCTGCTCAAATTATACACAAGTTTACATGAAATTACAAAAAAAAGGTTAACAATTTATTATAGCATGTCTATTTTGTGTTGCCTGGATTGTGAAAATAACAACTTTTAATATCGATCAGAAAAAAAACTGTTTTAGTGCTAAAATTTTGCTACATTTCCTTACCTCACATCGTATCCAAAAATGTATGCACTGCCACTGCTAGGTGCAGTTAGTTCAGTTAGTATATTAAATAAGGTAGTTTTTCCTGCACCATTATGACCAATAATTGCTGTAATTTGTCCTTCATAGATTGTTAAGTTGATACCATTTACTGCAGTAACAGCTGGTTTCTTAAATTTCTGTTGACAAAAAAAGTATCATAAATATTAAGGTTTCTGCAAAGGACAACAATTGATCAAAAGATGATTTTCAAAGGAATTAAAATGCCTTAAATTAAATGCACAGAAGCAAAAAGGTTAGTTTGGCTATTCTAAATAACTCTTAGAGCTTCAGAAACCTGAAGTTAGGAATTCTACCATCTCTGAGCAAATTAACCCACTTATGATCTACAATCTACTACGCTTTAATATAAAACATTTTCATTTAAGTCAGGACTGCTCTTGAGGTTCTTGTTCTGCTCAAGTCTTTCCTTCTTCTGGCTGTTCTTAATATGTTCTCTTCTTTTTTTATTCAATTGAAGGAAAAGATAAACATCTGCTCTTATGTGTTGTTCTGTTTGCATCTTTATCATTTTAGTTAAGAATGCTCTTGTTGTTGTTTTGCTGCTTGTTTACCACAGTTGGTTATTATGTTCTTATTCTGCTTTCATTGTCTCTCATTCTACAGGAGATGTCAAAAGCATTCGAGTCAGAAATGCTTTTGATCGTTTAAAGTGGTTATAATCGTTACCAGCTAGAGGCAATAATAATGTATAATTTTTTAAATATAAGAGATATATAAAAATAATTGGTTAACTAATTTTAAACGTACTTTAAAACTTTTTTCTAGATCAACTATTTCAATGGCTTCTTTTCCAATCATATTTGCAGGAATTGTTTCTATATCTGAGTTTTGTTCTTGTGATCTATCTGGTAAGTTTTTCTAAAAGTAAGTAAATTATAACAAATTTTATTGTTTTCTAATCAAAAAATTTTTTTACCACTGGTGATTTCGAGTACCAAAATGATGGTGATAAACAAAAAAATATTGATCTTCTTACTCCATATTTACCTGTAAGTATAGAACAATAAAAATGATAGTTTCAAAGTATAGAAAGTATTAGAACTTACTTGGAATCACTTTATCTAAGTAGTAAGCAATAATTCCATATAATAATATATCACAAAAGAGTATCAAAATACTTCCTCCTAGAGGAACATCAGGACCGTCCCATAAATTGTCCATAGAAACTCCATTTCCTAATATATCTAATAAAAATGCCTACAAATGTATGAAAATTTAGCGCAAAAAATATGGCTGGTTGGGGAAAATACACGTGACAAACTTTTTATAAGGATTTTTAAAAAATATTTTTTTGTATCAAAATTTTAATTTAGAATTTTAGTTGGTTTTTAAGATATTGCGAATTAATTATAAAACCTTCTTAGTCTCTCCCTTAAATTTTCATTATTACCCTTTAACCAATTTTTACATAATTTTGTATTTAGACAGAGAAATCTTTGCTCTTTCTAATGCTGTACTCATTTTTTTTTTATTTCTTTTGTCGTTTATAAGATATACGAGGAATGTCAATAATTTTTTTTCAAACAACATACTCAGTCTCTCCCATTATTTTAACGTAGTTATCAAATTTAAAATTTAATTATTTTTTGAATAAATATTGACAAAACTTTTAAACAATAATTTGCAATAATTGATAGCTTTTACCATAATAAAGATATACGAAGTGTTATAAACTAAGTCCTTCAAAGCTAATTTAAGAATTAAAAACATTCTTTGTCTGTCCTTTAAATTTCTATTATTTACCTTTGTCCCATTTTCAGAAAATTTTGTAAGAACACAGGAAATTTTTGGCTTTTCTAATGGTCTACTTAGTTTTTTTATACCTTTTGTCGTTTAAAAGATATACGAGGTAATGTCAATATTTTTTTTCAAACAACATACTCAGTCTCTCCCGTAATTTTAATGTACTGATCAAATTTAATTATTTTTGAATAGATGTCAAAGATAATAAAAGTATAATACTATTATGACGTTTTACATAGTCTTTGAAAATCAAAGAACATATAGACCGTTTACTTAGAACCAACAACTACTTCCCTGGCTAGATGCCACGACGGACATTGAATTACAGTTTAAAGTTAAACGGGGTTAGTATATCTGCAAGATAGAACTAACCATTTTAGTTTGCAATTCGAAAGGATATCACTTGTAGACCGGTTTCGGCGTATTGCGCCTCATCAGTACAAGAAAGATATTCGTCCAGAAGCTCTAACAGCATCTAGACTGGAGATATGTCTGAAATCACACAAATACATTATCTTTAGTAAAGAAAATGTTAAAAGTGCGATAATAGCGACATCTCCATAACTAATTGCAAACCGAAATTCTATTTGACAAAAAACCTCTCGGCTTTGTAGGGTTAACTACTTGATTTACAGTTTCCTGCTAATCAATTGTTATTTCAGTAAAACGTTTATCAAATAGATGTCAAAGATAATAATGGTATAATACTAATATGACGTTTTACAGAGTCTTTGAAAATTAAAGAACATATAGACCGTTTACTAAGAACCAACAACTACTTTCCTGGCTATATGCCACGACGGACATTGAATTACAGTTCAAAGTTAAACGAGGTTAGTATATCTGCAAGATAGAACTAACCATTTTAGTTTGCAATTCGAAAGGATATCACTTGTAGACCGGTTTCGGCGTATTGCGCCTTATCAGTACAAGGAAACTGTAAATCAAGTAGTTAACCCTACAAAGCCGAGAGGTTTTTTGTCAAATAGAATTTCAGGTTGCAATTAGTTATGGAGATTTCGCTATTATCGCACTTTTAACATTTTCTTTACTAAAGATAATGTATTTGTGTGATTTTAGACATATCTCCAGTCTAGATGCTCTTAGAGCTTCTGGACGGATATCTTCCTTGTACTGATGACGAGCAATACGCCGAAACCGGTCTACAAGTGATATCCTTTTCAATTGCAAACTAAAATGGTTAGTTCTATCTTGCAGATATACTAACCCCGTTTAACTTTGAACTGTAATTCAATGTCCGTTGTGGCATATAGCCAGGGAAGTAGTTGTTGGTTCTTGGTTCTTAGTAAACGGTCTATATGTTCTTTGATTTTCAAAGACTCTGTAAAACGTCATAATAGTATTATACTATTATTATCTTTGACATCTATTTGATAAACGTTTTACTGAAATGACAATTGATTAGCAGGAAACTGTAAACCAAGTAGTTTAATTATTTTTTGTATAAATATTGACAAAAGTACATTCTTTTAATCAGTGATTTTAAATTATTGATATCTTTTACCATAATAACGATTTACGAGGTGTTCGAAGCTTATTTTAAAATAAAAAATATTCTGTCTCTTCCTTAAATTTTTATTATTTACAGATTTTTAATTGTCATAAAATTTTGTACAAACAAACAAAAAACTTTACTATTGTTAATGGTAAACTAAATTTTTTAATAACTTGTACCATATAAAAGACATACGAGCTGTTGTTTGTTACTCCTACAAAGCTTATTTTAAAACAGAAAACATTCTGTCTCTCCCTTAAATTTTCAATATTTAAATATTTTCGATTATAATAAAATATTGTGACAATAAAGAAAAAACCCTTTCTAACAGTAAACTTAATTTTTTAACCCTTTTTATTTTTTATAAACAAAAATTGAAATTTTTATACCTTCTACTATATAAAAGATATACGAGGTGTTATAAATTAACCCCTACGAAGCTAATTATGAAACAAAAAACATTATCTATCTCTCCCCTAGATTTTGATTGTTTTGTACATTTTGTACCATATAAAGGATATACGAGGTTTTATAAAGCTACGAAGCTAATTTTAAAACAATATCTGTCTCTCCCTTAATCTTTTATTATTTATACAAAATTTTATTTTAATAAAGATAAAATTATATTATTTCTAAAAGTTAACTCATTTCTTTAATAATTTTTATCGTTCAAAAGATATACAATCTAATGTCAATATTTTTTTTTGTCAAACAACACACTAAGTCTCCCCTCTAATTTTGAAGTACTTATTAATTTTAAAACCTATTCATATTTATATATATAAAAAAGGATGTGTTTTTATGTAAGAAATCGATGAACTCAAAAACTACTGGACCGATTGTTATGAAAATTGGTATATATATATATATATATATATATATATATGTTTTTTTCCACGGAGAAGGTTTATATGATATGCTCAATGATGCCACTCACCACCAGGTGGCGCTGCAAAGTAGCAACTTCTGCCCCGTTCAACCGATTGTCATGAAAATTGGTATATATATGTATTTTTTCACGGAGAAAACGAATATGCTATGCCCATTGATGCTACTTGCCACCAGGTGGCGCTGTAAAGTAGCAACTTCTGCCCCGTTCAACCATATGTCATGAAAATTGGTATGTATATGTATTTTTTCACGGGGAAAACGAATATGCTATGCTCATTGATGCTACTCGCCACCAGGAGGCGCTGCAGAGTAGCAACTTCTGCCCTGTTCAACCGATTGTCATGAAAATCAGTATGATGCTGTATTTTTAATGGTTAATATAAATATGATATTCGTATTAATGGCAGTTACCACCAGATGGAGCTTCCATTAAACGAGCAACCACTACTTATTTGATTACTTTATATCACGCCACCGTAAGGTGGCGCAGTTAATATCACATATATATTTAAACGAGCAATCCTTATTTAAGTATTGTGACGCCGCCGGAAGGTGGCGCAGTTAATATCATTTATATTTAAACGAGAAATTCTTACTAATTTAAGTGTTGTGATGCATCTAATATATTTTATCGATAAACTACAAAATATAACGAAAAAAAAAAGTATAAACCTGATAACTAATGAGAAAATATGACGATGATTTGCGGTACGAAGTCCGCCGGGTCAGCTAGTTTTGTATAAATATTCATAAAATGACATGTTTTTAAAAAGAAAATTTAAACTTTGTCTATCTAGTACCATATAAAAGATATACGAAGGTTATAAAGTAACTCCTACAAAGTTAATTTTATAACAAAAAACATTTTTCGTCGCTCCCTTAAATTTTTATTATTTGCAGTTATTCAATTACCACAAAATTTTGTGATGGAAAAGAAAAAACTTTACTCTTTCTAATGGAAGTCTTAGTTTTTTTCGTTTAAAAGATATACAAGGTAGTGTCAATATGTTTTTTTAAACAACATATTCACTCTCCCAAGCAGTTTGGAAGTAGGTATGTACTTATCCATTTTTAATTATATTAATATTTTGTATAAATATTAATAAAAGTACATTTGTTTAAACAAACACTGAAATTTTTAATATCTTATACTATATAAAAGATATACGAGGTGTTATAAAGTAACTCTACTCTTTCTAATGGTATACGTGGCTTGCTAACGCATATTCGACATTTGTTCTAATCGGTGATTGATAAACAAGAAGTTGACATTTGTAAGATTTTTATACTGATTTAATCCCTAATTTTTGCCCCACAACGAGTAATTATAACCACAAAAAAATTCTTACTTTTTCCATAGCTAAGCCAAATCCTGCTGGACTAAGAAACGATAGAAGCCAGAGAAATTTGGTTTCTTTATCAGCAAGAAAAAAGCGCGTAAAATATAAAACAGCCATAATAGACGCTAGAAAGGTACCCAAAACTCCAGCGGTCTATAAACAAAAATCTGTATACTATTCATAAATGTTTCATTAAAAAAACGTACCCTTGCTTTATTAAAAAATGGAGTAATCATGAAAGCAAACATGATAAGGGACAATCCATAAAGGAATATTATAAGAAATATAATCAACAAATTGCTGCATTTAAAAGCTTTTAAATAGTGGAATAATAAAATGGAAGCAATTGATAATATTAATAGAAAACCTGCGTAAGTTATAAACCAAGATAACCTAAAAAAAAAAATAAATCATATGATAACAATATTTTGAAGTTATACTTCTTTTGGCGCGTCACGAACACCATTACGAAAAACCGACACCATAAAATTAGCTACTAAAGGCCGTTACACACTACCTGATTTGTCGGACCGACAGGATACCTGACCAGATCAGACGTTGCGTACACACAGTACGACCACCACACGATTTAGTCAGTCTAGTTCGTGTCCACTTGTGGTGTTCAATGAAAAAAAAAACGAGTGTTCACCCGTGCATTAAATATATTTAATCAATCTATTATGGCTATGCTACACACTATATGATTTGGTCGGTTGGTCGGTCGGTCGGGCGATCAGATGGTTTGGCCACCTGACAAAACCCGACAGGATTGTCAGGTGGCTCGTCAGACGACACACGTCTACATACGACCTGATATGACGTCTGATCTGACAAAATTATCCTGTCGGCCCAACCACATCAGGTAGTGTGTAACGGCCTTAAAATATCAAATTAAATCTCTACTTATTTTATATTTTTTTTTATTTTTTTTTTTGTATTACTTAAATTAACATTTTAATATTTTCCTGATTTCTATTATTATTTACCTATTTTTATTATAATTCTACTCTAAACGACAGTAAAATGCTATAAATGTGAATAGTAACGACTTAAGGATATTAGGTATAACCACTTGTAGCATTTCAAAAAAACCTCTAGCTTTGATTTCAAGTTAATTTAATTCCGATATATTTTAGTATATTTTTGGGTTTAAAGTTGGCCAAAAAGGCATTGTTAGTCTCAAATGTTCTAACATTTGAAATTACGGTTTCTGATTGGTTAGTCGATTGGAAACGACTCAAAAACCTCCGATCCCTTGTGCAAGATACAGGAAGTAAAGTATCGCGCCACTTGCTAGTTACCGTTACATTTTGGAACTTTTGACATGAAGTATGTGACTTTATTGTTAACTAATAACTTACTATTCTTTTATTCTTGATTACTTATAATATTACCTGTTAAATTATCTTCAAGGTAATAGTATTATACGTTACAAGGTCGGTAGGTGACTTATTACAGTACAAGTTAGTTTACGGACGAGGCGACGTAGGAGCCAATTCCGGAAATAAAAACGAGTACTGTAATAACACCTAACGACCATATATCGTATTATATTTTATTTCATAAATTAATAAATTCATAAAAATTTAATAGTAGTTCGTAACTTGACTAAAAATAGTTCGTAACTTGATTAGTTAGGTCAATTTACCTTGAAAGCCATCTGTCACTGTCAAATAATGTTTTTAGTATTAAGATTTAATTGTTAATATAAAATTGACTTCTTTTTAAATATGGATGTAAAAGTAAGTAATTAATTATTTTCATTTTATAGTCATTATAGTATTTTTAAATGTCAAAAATTAAAAGTAATTGTCTTCCCTTAGGCAATCAGAGCAGCGTGGCTAGGCAACACATTACAGTACCTGATACCGTAATGTTTTACTTACCGGCGCCAAATTGATTATAGGGAAGTGTATTTACTGGACAGGATGAAATAAATGTAATTAGTTAAACTTTAATATGTACATCTTATACGATCACCTAGATAATTAGTAATGAAGAACCCATATAGGTGCGTGCCTATCAGAAATTGGTTATAGTGGTTTCTACTATTTATATATTCATATATTGTACACTATAACTTATTTCTCTTTTTTTAGAAGACATACCATACTAGGGTATTACAAATTATTATCATCGTGTTACGCTTGTGACGTCAAAGAAGTATAACTTCGTACGTGTATGTGTGTTTTTTTTAAAAAAGCTTAAATTTTACCAGTAAACAGAATCTTTAAGTCCCATAATTTTCATTCCTTCTTTAATTTGCCTCTCTTTTTCACCTACTATTATGATAATTAAATATGGCATAAACATAGATATTGCAAGAACCAAATAAATTGGGATCAATATTCTAAAAATTATCAACGAAGTGCCCGTGGCTCGATGTTTTGGCATAATTTCTAATTGAATATTAGGATTAACTAATACACCATTTTTTAGGTTATGCTAAAAAAATATAAAGAAAAAATTATCAAATAAACAAATAGATATTCATTTTTGTAAAGTTAAACTTTTTTAGTTGCTTAATATAGTTAGTTGGATTCATTTTAAAAGCGTTCGAACATAATATCATACTGGAGATACTCGCACCGTATAAGAATCGTGGTGACAGCTATTTAAGTTTTCTTTTATAAAAATATTTTAATATTTCACCTGCATTTTAGTATAATCTATTAACATTTGAAGAGTCACAAATCCCGAAAAATAATAACTATTTACTGGACAAGTATCACACATTTCTAATTTTGAAATTTCATTTTTGTTGCCTCTGCAATTCTCTTCATCAGAATAAAACAAATAGGTAGGTGGGGTTGAAATAAATGATGGATTTGTCCGAATATTGTATCTAAAAAAATTAATAGCTATGATTTTATATGTCAGAAATGACACGTGTCAGAAGTCAAAATTGGCGTATAAAACAATGACAGATGTCAAAAATGAAATATAAAATGCTAAAATGTCAAAATTCACGTATAAACAATGACGACAACGTATTAAAAATGAAAACATTTAATTATTGACATACGAAACCATGACAGATGTCAAAAATTATAATATGTCAAATTTGACGTACAAAACGTTGATATGTCAAATTTGATACCTGTCAAAAATTAAATAATACTTACATTAAAAAAGATTCATTTAGAGGATTCTCACTATCAAAAATGACAGCAATACGGAATGATTGTGGATCTTCATTGTATGCTTTTGTAATATTTTGCTCGGTATCATAAGGTTGCCAATTAATGCCTAATTCTTGATCAGATATATTTTTCCAATATAAATCGAGTTTATCTAAAAAATCCTAAAAAGAAAAGATAAAAAAGTAAATTAAGTAAGTTATATTCGAGTTTACCGATCCAGCAAACTCCCAAAAAAGGAGTTTGGAATGAGTTGTACTTTTTTTTAGAAAACTCCTGTAGAAGTGGTTCATCCTGGGCAGCAGGTTCTTCGATAGCCGTAGTTGTCATCATATTTAAATTCAACGACCACAAAAATCATCGAGTCACAAATTTGGGCTGATTTTGGATATATCGAAATTTAAAAAACTCTAGAAGACGTTGTCAATTCTAATCACCATATGTCACGGTAACCATCGCCATAGCAATATTTGTGTTCAGCTACCCTGAAAACTTTCGACTAACGAGTTTGAACTGAATTCCATGGAATTTTCATAAAATTTCAGTAGACAAGTTCAACCAAAGCACCAGATGCTTTGATGGCTGTCGTTGTCGTAATCTTTGCATTTAGCGACCCGAAAATCTTTGTGTTACAAGTTTGGGATGATTTTGTATCGAAATTTATAAAACTTTAGAAGACGATGTCAAGGCTTGTCACCAGGTTCCTGATATTCGTTTTCAGCGATCCCGAAGAACCTCTGAAGAACGTGTTTCGGTTAATTTTGTATCGAAAACAACAAATCTCTAGAAGACGATATCAACCTTGGTCACCAGGTGCCTCGCCATTGCTAACCCGAAAACTCCCTAGAAACTTGTTTGGAGTGAAGATTTTTTTATAAAACTTCAGTAGACGAGGTCCATTTTGGACACTAGGTGCTTTATGATAATCGTGTCCATTCCCGTAGGTGAGATATCCTGAGCACTAGGTGCTCAAATGACCTTCAATGTCGTGATATTTGTATCCCAAAAACCCCAAAGTAAAGACTTTGGGCTGATTATATATTGAAATTTTTACAACTCTCTAAGACGATGAGGACATCATGTGCCTTGGTGACAATCGCCATAAAAATATCCGTGTTCAACAACCCGAAAAATTTTCAAGAAACGAATTTAAACTCAATTGTATAGAATTTTCATAAAACTCCAGTAGACGAGGTCATCTTGGTCACCAGGTACTTCAGTAATCGTCACCGTCAATCAGCGACCCCACAAAACCCGAGTAACGAGTTTGAGCTATAATTGTATCAAATTTCTATAAAAGTCCAGAGGAAGATGTCAACACTGGACACGAAGTGCTCTGTGAGTACACTTTTATAGTAAAAAATCTTAATTTTTAAATAAAGAGAAGTATTTCAAACTACAATCAAGAGAAAAGATGAATTTTATGCCGACAACCTAAATGAATGCTTTAAAAGGCTTTAAATATTTGAACTTATATTGATAACGGTCTTTCCAAATTGCTTGAGTTTGTTCACAAACATCATGATAACAACAAAAGATAGCTAAAACTAGTTTCGATAACACCTCATACCTTTTGTTACCAAAAATTTACAACAAGATCACACAATAGAAGATTTTTGGGCATTAATAAGTAGGAAGATGAATCGCATAGGTTGACAAGTTCAACATAAAAAACAATTGAGAAAGATAGATTTAAATTTCGTACAGGAACTCATGGAAGACATTCGAAGAAATCTGCGTCTGGTAGAGCAAAATGGACCACTCTACATAATTAAGTTATACGAGGGTTCTGTTTTTCGTTTTGTGTAGGTATAGCCATAAAGACAAAAAAGTACTGGGTTTCAAAATATGGCCCACCAATAACGACAAACGATCAAACCAATTTGTAAAACAGTTACTCCAGTCTTCAGTTGGCACCTGCAAAATCGCTGTTTTAAAGGCATTAATGGAATCGCTGTCCAGGCAATGCATTTTTGATATTTGGGAACGTAAAGATGTCGTTGGGACTTAGATCGGCACTATACAGTGGATCGGCTATAGCTATATGCAAAACAAAAAAGACAACCCTCCTATTAAGTTGTTTTTTTGTGTTGTAGATATTATTGTTAAAAAAATCCAATAAATCTTTTGTGTCCAAACTTTTAGGTATTTTAAAAATATTAACATACTTTAACTCCTGTTGTGTTTGGTGCAAAAGCAACTGGACCTAAACCGTACGTTGTACTAAACTCGTAAATATTTTCTTCACCTCTTGGTTCTCTAATTTCCGGCAAATCTGGATCTGGCAATGACAACTTAAGCTGTACTAATGATAGTAAAAAATACATAGGAAATATTATTTCCTAAAAAAAAATTAAAGATAGTATTTAAAACAAAATTGATAAAAATTAACGTACACCTGCGGTTTTCAGTTTTTCCCTCACTTTTAGAAGAAAATTCCGTTTTAACATTGCTTTTAATTGGGCAAAAAACAGTCCTTTCCGGTTATCTGCCATATTTACTTAAAATTTAATAACGTGAGTAATAAAACCTGTAAAAGAAAACTTTTAAATAAATCTCACATGCTTGGCACGTCTTAGCCTTTTCACAAATTACACGCTTGCGAGTGCGGTAGTGTGTTGCGGACAAGCAAAAATGGCATACGCACGCGTCGAAGTTGTTTGGCACGAGCGAACTCGTGAGTGGCACTAAACATGCACCAACGTGCTCAGACAGTCCAAAAGAAACTTCTAGCTGGAATCCACCAAGGAAGTCATCTACCAGTTCAGTGTTCGTTACACTCAAAGAGTTTTGGTGCTCCCTAATGTTTTGGCCAACCATTTAAATGTGACCGATGACAACGAAATCCCTAGACTGCTACCGGAAAAACAAATGTTAAAGAGAGCCTGGGAAAGATTACTAGTTGGACGAAGACCCCTAGGATGCCCTAGAATGAGGTGGCAGGATAACATACAAGCAGACCTAAGAAGTATGGGGATTGAATATGACCTAACCTTAATGGAAATAGTACAGTCGGCCAAGACCCACCCCGGGTTTAGAGCCAAGCGGCAAAGCATAGCAAAGCAATAAATAGGTACACTCGTTGTCACTAAAAAACACTAAATTTAAATTTAGCTTGTTTTTTAAAAAAGAGTACTCACTGGAGGTATACTCTACATGTCAGTCTCACATTTGTCATAGCAAATTCTTATTGTCCTACCGAGAGATTGTAGAATCCATTAGGTGTTAAAAAAAAGATTCTTCAGGGAAGACAAAACGTTACTAATTATGGAAATCAGAAGCCATGATTCGACAGGAGAGAAGGAACACATTTAAACCACGAGGTCTCCCCGGTCGTTAGCAATCTAATTTAAGAATCTCTACATGGAATGTCAGAAGTAAGTTTGCAGCTGAAAAACTAGACAATGCAATTAAAGAAATAAAGAAAATAAAAATTGATCTGTTGAATTGAGATGGCCAAAGGCGGTAATTTGTACAAAGGGAGAATGCATTAAACTATTCTGGGAACAGTGCATTAAACTATTCTGGAAACAGTGCAGAAGATACGCATTACAGAAATGGGGTTGATTTATTGGTAACATCAGAATTAAATCAATATATAACTAGAAAGACAGATTAACATTTATTGGGTTGGCTGTTAGCTTGTATATCTGCGACTCTAGAATAAGATTAGAGCACCTCATCTAACTCTGCGTTCTTAATGCATCAATTTCTCAATGGGAAATTAGATTCCTCTCGGGCCGATTCATCAGCCTTCTTATTACCCCGTAACCTTGAGTGTCCTGGTATCCATAACAGTGGTTCTGCTAAGTTCAGCTAACTCATGTGTTTTCTGACCCGACGATGTCCTGTCAAGAGACTGACAATCATTTTGACATCGTTTCGCCATCGTGATAGCAGCTCTGCGCAGTAAACTTTACCGATTGTTGTTTTATGATGACTTTGGCTTGTTGCTTGCCAGTGATCTTTCCCACCACTCCTGAGTCTTCTCTAGCCTCCATTTCTCAATAACTGCCTTTCTGAAGGTGTCTGCCGAATGGTTCCGTGCTAATCAGTAAGATTAGCTTCTTCCCGGGTGAATTCATATGTCTTCTCATTGCTCCGAAACCCTGAGTGTCCTGATATCCAAGCCAATGTCAAATAATTCCGACTTGCAGATCCACAATAGCTATGAGCTTATTTGTGTCAAAATTATCGCCTTGTTTAATGATTTTATCTATTCAAAAACCGTTGACATTAACATTTTTTTAGTTTCTATTGATTCTTGTTTATATACATACATATTTTTTAATTAAATAAACATTAGACTTACCCTGGTAACAAAAATTTGAGCATTTTGAATTTGAGTGTCACAATTACTATCGATAACGCATGATTTCTGACCCTGTTTCTGACTAACAAAGTAAAATAAATAATAGAAATGCCATAATATATGACGGATATTTCAGTTATTAAATTTTATTTACCAGTCAATAAGTATGGTTATTATGATTTAAAAAAAAATAGTTATCTACTCAGAGCATTTTATTTAAATTTAATAGTTGGTATACTTTATACCCGTACCTACTACTAAAAATTTTAATTTTACTAAATTTATAAAAGTAAGCACTCGTTTCCACACCAATAAGGAAGTAGAATGAATAGCGCGTTCAGAATCTCGAAACTCACAACAAGAACCATGAGTCTTAACAAACAAGCCTCTTTAATCCAACAAAAAATCATTCTATTAAGGTGACCACAGATGTAAAGTCTAGAGAATATTTTTTTTAAAATCCCATTTCTACTACGAGAGCATCTCTTAGTTATCCTTGAAGACTTTAAGAACTTCTCTAAGAAGAATAGGTATCTTAGATACTGAAGAATTTATCTTTGGTAATATTCTATGAAATACCCTAGGATCATTTTTGGAATACTCTATTTCTTGAAGACAATAACACTATATCTTGGATGCTTTGGAAAAAATATTTTGGATACTTGAAAATAACTATTTGATCAAGTGTGGCATGCAGCTCTCTTGAAAAAACTGCCTTCATACCAAACCTTTGCAGATGGCTATCCAACTTTCTCCTGAACAGGCACATCCAAGTTGCCGACAATCGCCAGAAAGTGTTGTCTTTAATTCTTGCAGAAGAAGAAGTGCTCTAGTTTTGAGCGAAGAAGTAATCTGAAAAAGGGAACTTGCTATCTTTAATTCTTGTAAAGAATATATAAAAATAATCTGGAGAAATCCAAAAAGTGAAGACAATGACCAGAAGAAGAAGTGTTCTAGGTTTGAGTAAAAAAGTAATCTAAAGAAGTCCAAGAAGTGAAGACAATGAGCATCTTTAGTTCTGGCAGTAGAGATGTTCTAGTTTTGAACGAAGAAGTAATCAGAAAAAGTCCAAGAAGTGAAGGCAATGACCAAAACGTGTTGTCTTCAACTCTTACATTAGCACTGCTCTAGTTTTGAGCCAAGAAGTAAACTGAAGAAATCCAGGAAGAGAAGGTAATGGCCACAAGGTGTTGCCTTTAATTTTTGGAGAAGAAGAACTGCTCTAGTTTTGAGCGAAGAAGTAATCTTAAGACGTCCAAGAAGTGATGGGCCAAATACACTCGCTGTAATATGCAATTTACTCCACTCGTAAAGTAATATACTATTACGAGATCAACAAGTAGCGGGTGTTTAATAGAACTTAACTCTGTGAAATTAAAGGATCGGTGTATGACAGATTATGTTCTAAATGTAATATCAGTTTTAGTACAGTTTTAGGTGAGCGGTGACCATAGAGACATTCTAATTTTTTTTTTGTTTCAAAAAGTCTTGTTTTACATTATCAAATACTAGATTTGATGGTTATCATATCTTCTTCGTTTAATAAGTAACCTAGTCTTGCCCCTTTTGAATTATGTGATATTAATATCTAAACCTATTTATTGCGATTAATTATTTATCTTACTAATACATTTCTATTTACTGCCATTTACAAATTTTGGAATTAAAGCACAATTTCAATTAACACCCAGTTTCTGTAGCTGGATATTCTATGCTTTTGCTGTTGGTCGCTGGTTATATTTGAACAAATAGCTTTTATCAATTCTGTTGGATTTTCATCGGGCTTGCGGTTGATTGAAAAATGGGTGATTTTTCTGTAGTATATTAACTTTGATAATCTCAACACAAACCCTAATTGTGTTTTTTTTTTCTCAAAAATATTTTAGAAATTTTTAACGATTTTACTTTATTCTGCTTCCCTGTAACTAAATAAGCATCTTACCTTCATGTCTACTTAATTATTTGATCCTTCTTTGTCACGTTTGTATCCTAATTTTGACCTAGTTGTCACAGAAAATGTAAGATTCGAAATTTAGCGACCCTTAAACCCTTTGTTTTATTAAAATCCGTAGCTTGCTAATGGCATTTCTAAATCTGGGACAAAAGGTCACAATTTTAGGCACTTTGTAACAGAATTTATATACTTTAATAAAAAATAAATTTATACAGCAAAACGTTCTTATATCTTATTTATATGTTACTATAAATACAATTTGAGATCGACCTGTGGTCAATACAGAATAATAAAAATATATAGTTGTCAAAATACATAGGTACAAACTTTTAAGCACGACCGTTTTAATTTTTCTGCTCATGAGAATTAAATATATTATTATTTAATAGATTACAGTGGTTGAAATTGCATTTCAATTACTAGAAATTGAAAGTCTCAGAGTACTGGGACTTCAGCGATTTAACATTTCAATTTTAATAAGAATGATGTCAGTTACTGGTGGTTGGTGTTTAGTTCGTTAAAATAAGTGAAATTGATTTAGAAAACATTGATTCAGAACCAGAAGAAATTGTAACAGAGGCAGAAAATGCATTTTCAAGTTTAATTCCTGTAAAATCCTACCTTAGTGGTTTCTTCAAGAAGGATTAAATGGACCATATATACATTTTTGAAGAAGTTGTTTTATATAATGGAAAGTAATGACGATAATATATATACATTACCGGAAATTTTTAAAACAGCAGTAGATGCAAATTTATGTTAAGTACCCAAAAAGTCTAATAAAATATACGATAAGGTCTACAATAAATTTGTCATTTGGTAAAAATTGCAGAATCTAAGAATCAGTATTTATACAGAAATGTATTTCTTGTTTTTTCCTGGAAAAGTTCAAAAGCCACAATCCGGCGTTTGTATGGTCACATTATTTGATGTTAAAGGCGACTTGTATAGAAAATATGGTTCACTACGTACTACAAATTTCAACCACAGAATTTTTTTTGTATATAATAATAAAATAAAATCCTCCCAAAAAACACATTTAGTCATATTCTATTAAAAGACCATTATTTTAGACGATCTGAATCTACACAACTTTGATACAGTCACAATTACTGAATAACATTTTTAAAATACCTTGTAGAACAATTCGACTTCAATCACTGTTTATTGCCAACTATTACAATTTCAAGTCTTATGTATAAAATTATTTCCTTCTAGAAGCGTCTTTAAAATTACATCTAGAACAGAACACTCTCGAATTATTTGGACGTTCCACCAGCTACTTGAATATTCGAATGAGAGAGAAAGTAATGTCAAACCCTAATGGAAGCCGGTCCTTTTGGACTCTCGCCAAACATATCAACAACAATTTCACAACTAGTTCGTTCCCTCCACTCACATCAGATGACGGTTCAATAGTTACGTCCTCCACATCAAAGGCAGAACTCTTTGCCAAAATATTCTCTTTGAACTCGACACTTAACCCACCGGACAACATAGAGCTACCTTCTATTCCACGGGCTCCCCACACAATGAAAAATATCATATTTACGGTTAAGCGGGTGCAGAGAGTCCTTGCTACTCTAAATACCAACAAAGCAAGCGGCCTTGATGAAATACTTGCTTTACTCCTAAAATGTTGTGCTCCTGAACTAGCGCCAGTTTTCACTAAGCTATTTCAACTATCATATGATACTGGTATTTTTCCAGAATCCTGGAAAACAGCTCGAGTACAACACGTCCCCAAGAAAGGCTCTAAAACCCAGCCTTCTAATTACAGACCTATAGCTCTTCTATCTGTTATTAGCAAAACTATGGAGAAATACGTCAATCACGAGATCCTGAGCTACCTTGAGACAAACAACCTTTTAAGTGACAGGCAATATGGTTTTCGCCAACAAAGGTCAACAGCCGATCTACTAGCATATGTAACTCATGTCTGGAGTGATGCCATCCACCGCTATGGGGAGACTCAAATAGTATCACTAGACGTCTCAGAAGCATTTGATCAAGTGTGGCATGCAGTTCTTTTGAACAAACTGCCTTCGTACGGACTCTCGCAAAACCTTTGTAGATGGATATCCAACTTTCTTTCCAACAGGCACATCCAAGTTGCTGTAGATGGACATTCTTCCAACCTCTACAAGATCAACGCTGGAGTTCCCCAAGGATCGGCTCTAGCTCCTACTCTATTCTTATTACATATTAATGATCTACTAGAAGCCACTAATAACCCGATACATGGTTTTGCAGATGACAGCAACCTACACTGTAGCAAAGCGCACAACCGTCCCATACCTCTAGATATTCTGGAAGAGGACAGAAGATCCACAACGGCTTCTCTCAATCAAGATTTGAGAATTGTAGACGAGTGGGGAAGAAAGAATCTTGTTAATTTCAACGCTTCCAAGACAAAGACATGTTGCCTGTCCAACAAGAGGCAAACATGCGACTCATCCATTACAATCAACGATCAGACACTAGTAGCGGGCGACTTCATTACGCTGGTTGGTATAACGATCTCCCAGGACTTACTCTGGAACGAACATATTGAATCCATAGCAACTGCAGCAGGAAAGAAATTAGGCTTTCTGTTTAGAGCACGGAAATATTTTTCTCCATCCAACTTGGCTACTCTTTACAAAGCCCAAATACGGCCTAATCTTGAATACTGCTCGAATGTCCTATGGGGTTCGGCGGCTCCGACAAGGCTCGGAGTTCTGGATGCAATACAGAGAAGGGCAGTTCGACTAATAAACGACACCAATATCACCAAAAACCTAGCCCCATTATCCCACCGAAGAGCAGTGGCTGATCTTTCCTTGTTTTACCGATACATAAACGGATTTTGCTCAGAAGAACTCCGCTCTATAATGCCTCCACTTGCCAGACCAGCCAGAGCAACGCGACGTGCCAACTCCATGCACCCTTATACTGTTCAGTGCCCGACATCGAGAACGGATCGATTCGATCGTTCCTTCATCCCCAGGGTCTCTAGATTGTCGAACTCCTTACCTCCCCACGTCTTCCCCACTCGTCCTAACTTGCAGGCCTTTAAATCCCAAATTAATAAATTACCTCTTCTGCCCCAATAGATGTTGTTCTCGGTACATTTGTATTTATGTCTATACCTACGAGGACATCCTTAATAAAAAAAAAAGATTTTTAGAACGACCATTCGATCACACCACTGTCTATGCGACAGGTCCGGACCGGCAATATCCTTAACATAAAGCGAAATATTGATTGGAAGTCTTGTGATCACTTACATCCCTCAAAAGTATCATGTAAAACGCTATATCACAAAGTTAAAGGAGAAAAAACTTTACTGCTAGCTTATGCATTTAAAAATTTGTTCTTCGGGATTTAGAAATGCTGTTCTTAACATTAATTAAGAAGTAGCAATAATTTCTTAATGTTTTATAGCTCGAAATATAAGCGATATTTCAAACGTTTACTGCCCTAATATTTATTATTATAAATAACTAAGAAACATTAACTTAATCCTAGATTAAACACTACAAGTACTCGTAATCCAATGGTAAAATATTGTGGACAATCAAAAACGTGCCTGGTTTTCAATATAGCAGATTTTTGGATAAAGTAGAACACTAACTAAGAGGTAAAATTAAAGCATCAAAGCATCAAATAAAGAAGGGAGAGTAGAACACAAACAAGGAATACAATACAAGTCTGAAGTATTAAAAGACCAACATAGAAGAGTAGAAAAGATACATAAAAAACCTAGGATACAAGAAATTTCCTATACTTTCTATTTTGTCATTACAGCCAAGAATAGTTTTGAACAACTGGAAAAAATTTAAAATGTGTTACTAGCATCCTATTAAACCTTTAACATTCAAGCCAGGTGTATAAGAAACCACATTGGATTGGTATTCTTTACTGTATTAGATGATTACCATCCATTGTAACAGATGTTATAATATTATTAAACAGAAAGACAAGTTTGTATATGTATCTATGTGGTTAATTAGGAGTGACAGATACATCTGCAAAGATTTATTGTGTTTTCCTTTTTTGCTATAATTCTGACGTTTTTCTAGACTTATAGCAGCTCTTCTGGTCCCATCTTTCTTAAAATGTATAGCATATTGTTGGGCTTCAAGTTAGGTAGATCTTTCTGTTCTATTTCGTATGATCCTAGGTATCTGACGCTAGAATTACGTAAGGCAATACATTCTGAGAGAAGGTGTATTCATCCTGTTCCTCACAGAATCCTGGTTTTGCAGGTGTTCTCTTAATCGGCAGTGCCTGGTTAGTATTTCCGTTAGAATACAGACGTTGTTTTTACTGAGATTTAGACAGCTGAAAGATCTGTTCTTGCTAAAGATTCCCAGGAGCATCTTCGGTTGTCTTAGTACTTCTGGATCGTTCCAGTACCTGGATTTTTCTTTATCCACTTCTTTTCTTAGTTTTTTTAAAACTACTGCTAATTTGTCAAGATGGTTCCAGTCCAAAATATGGGGTTTTAGCTCCTTTTTGCCAGCTTATCTGCTGTTTCGTTTCTTTCTATTTCTATGTATCCTTGAACACATAAGAGGGTAATAGTCTTATTTTGTCCCAGTTCATTAAGTTTGCCTATGAATTCCCAGACCATCTTTGAACTTATTGTGTGTCAGTTAAGTGCTTTGATGGCTGCTTGACTACCTGACATGATTACAAACTTAAGTCTACGATAGTTCCTTTTTATATTAAATTCTACACAGCATTCAACGACACTGATTGCCGCTTAAAAATGGTCCAAAAACCCCTGCTCATGTTTAGTTTAGTTTAGCTCCATTTTGGTCTCTTTGTCCCATTCAGATTTACTAACCAGTTTGGTAGTAAATTTTCTCACAAAGTTTAATTTCTTTGGCATGCCAAAATGGGGCATTTCACAAGTTTGGTCAAATTAAAGTGATTGAGGTATTTATCTGTATTGTTCCTTCTTTGACCATTCTAAAAAATTGTATATTCTTAATATCGTAATGTTATTGAATTCATTCTATAATTAAAGCATTTACAGCTGGACAAAGCAAAAGGATTGCTCCCACGCTATTTATATAGGAACCCTAAACATAAAAACAAAACAATCCATAAAATTGGAAAGGTAACAGTTATATTATTTTATGTATTTATTAAAATAATACTCGTCCAGAGATTTGGTTTCGCATTAAATCGAAAAATTAATTTGCTGTAATCGTAATTAATATAGCATAGCCGTTCATGGGGCGAATAGGGGATATACAGAATAGAATAATTGGTATTTAATAATTATTTGTATTGCAAGAATAAATATTTATTTTGATAAAGGTATAACATTTACAGGAAGTCAACTCGTATTATTTTCAGAAAGTTTCATTAACATTTAAAAGTTTTATTTTGAAATTCTTTGTAAAAATCACTTTGGATTATAAATATTCATCTCTCACGGTGTTCGATATATCTTTGCTAAGGCTAAACGAAAGATCAATTGGGCCTCTTATAAATTGCACAAATACCGACCCTTTATTTGTTTTATTAGAAACCTCGGCCGATAAATCTGCCCTAAGGCCCTTTATGTTTTCCACTTTTTTCTTCTTTTCATTAAGTAAAGTGGAGGACTGGAATGGACAACATTGATATAAGGGTAAAGACATGTTTTTTTCTCAGGGTGAAAGGTTCTTAGTGTTTTTAAACCCTAAATTCAACAATATTTATTCTAAAAATAAGTGCTATTGAAATATGTGGAACGCAAGTTGATGATTCGGTTAATCCAAAAGCAGTGACTATGGAAATCATAAACAACTTACTCCAATGCAATATTCAAGACGGTGACATCCAAAAATGCTACAAAAAATCGACGAAAAAAGGTCCAATTATCATAGCAAAATTCGCAAATAGTAATATTAAAAATTGTGTGATGCAAAAAAGAAAAGGAAAAAAGCTGGATAGTGCTATGTTAACTCATCTACCAAATATTCAAAAAGACAACTCGAAAATATATATTAATGAGCAACTTACATCTTTTAACAGAAATCTATTCAATATGGCTTATAAAGTAAAAAAAGAAAAAGCATATTTGGTCTAAGAATGGAAGGGTATATGTTAAAAAAGATGAAGGTATGTCAGCAATACATATTTGCAATGAAGATATTGTTAATTCACTCTAACTCTCCTTTATGGTGAAAGTCTTTTATACGCTAAGTGATTTTTCAACAAACAACTCTAAATTTAATATTTTGTACCTCAATGCTAGATCCATTCGAAATAAAGTTGCAGATATTGAAGTACTGTTAGAACTGGTAAAACCTGAAGTTGTCATTATAACTGAAACCTGGCTTAATTCCAGTGAAGAAAAATTCTTCAATTTTCCTAATTTTAATGCTGTGTATGCTAGTAGAGATAAGCAAGGTGGTGGTGTTGGAATTCTGATAAAAACCTGTTATCCATATAAAATAATCTCTAAAGTTGAAGAAAAATGTTCAATGCTTTTTATCCACATAGAAAAAATTAATTATGTAATTGGTGGTATTTATCGCCCTACAGACTATGATATCAATACTTTCTTCTCCAAACTAGATGAGAATCTGGAAATATTAAATGAAAATGGGAAGAAGTGTTGGATTTTTGGTGATTTTAATATTGACTATCTGGTGAATAATGTGCATAAACGGAACCTTGAATTCACAATTTTTTTTAATGGATTTATTAATATTAATGAGGATATACCGACAAGAGTTACCCCAACCTCAAAAACTCTGATAGACTACACAATTAGTAATAATAATGAAACAACTGATCTAGCAATTGTCGATAGAAATATTAGTGACCACAGATATTAAATCTTGCAGTTTTTAACAACAAAGTCTGTAATTAATAGGAATTGCACAATTAATAAATTCAATAGGGCTAAATTTAGTCAATTGCTCCAACATATCAGAACAACTACCTGGCATGTCCCTAGCATCCTTTGTGACGAAATTCTAAGATCCTTTAATTGTTGTGTAGAACAAACAATCAGGAAAAACCGATTTAGAGGCAATAGTGCACCCTGGTTTAATGTTCAAATATATAATTTAATAACTAGTCGGGATTACCATTACAAAAGGCATAAAAATTTCCCTGGCAGTGATTACCTGAAAAAGATGTATAAAAGTTTTCAAAATTCTGTAAAGTCAGCTATTGAAGAAAGGAAAAGAGAGTATTATCAAAATCAATTAGCTAGTGCTGGGAGTGATCCAAAAAAAATGTGGAAAACTATAAATACCATTATTAGTAACTCTAAAAAGAAAAAGTGTTCTGAAATCTCCTCATTGACAATAAATAACTCTGTAATTAATGACTCAAAGTCGATTGTGGAAGAACTAAATAGCTACTTTACCAGAATAGGACCTGAACTTGCCCAATTATGTGAGCCTGTTGAGAGGGCACCGTCCTGGTCATATAATGTAAATAACTTTAACTTGCAGCCAACCACTACTCAAGAAATTAGCAGCATACTTCTATCACTGAAGAAAGATAAAAGTCCTGGAAAAGACAATCTGACAGCTGAAATACTAAAGGAATTCAATAACGACATATCTCAAATTTTAAGTACTCTCATTAACTTATCTTTTACATCTGGCTCTGTACCAAGTACACTTAAAGTAGCAAAAGTTATTCCAATATTTAAAGGGGGTTATTGCTCTATGTCCAGTAACTATAGACCCATCTCTCTTCTTTCTGTCATATCCAAAATAATGGAAAACTGTGTGAATTCAAGGATACGTAGTTTCCTAGATCAGAATAATTTCTGGTTTTCTGCTCAATACGGGTTCCGACCAAGATCTAGTACATCTAATGCTGTAGTGGACTTAATAACTAGTATCCTGGATAAGAGAGATAAGGGCTTTGGATGTATATTTATATCATTGGATTTAAAAAAGGCATTTGATACCGTGAATCACTGCATGTTACTTAGAATCCTGGAAAACATTGGAGTTCGGGGCAAGTCACTTAAATGGTTTAAAGACTATTTTGAAGGCCGCATCCAATATGTACATTCAAATGGAGTGGATAGCAATATGTCAGACATTGTATGTGGAGTACCACAAGGATCAATACTGGGACCAACTCTGTTTCTGATTTATATCAACTCCATTTCTAAACTGCCACTAAAAGGTAAGATTGGACTATTTGCAGATGATACTGGTTTGACGTTCTTTGGCAAAGATAAGGAAGAGATAAGGAATGATGTTGAACACGATCTGATCCTTATAAAGGATTGGCTTAGTTACCATAAACTAACTTTAAACATAAATAAATCAAACTTTATGGTAATATCTAATGATAACGAATGGCATCAAATTGATTTATCTATTGGTAATGAACTCTTAACTAAAACTCATTGTATAAAATATCTTGGTCTATTAATAGATGAAAAATTGTCTTGGGAACAACACATTAACTACATTTGCAAAAAGATAGCACCCGTTATTGGCATTCTTGGAAGAATATCATATCTCTCTGTGCACTACAAGAAAATGATTTATAACTGTCTTGTCAACTGCCATCTGACATACTTGACACTTATCTGGAAATGCACGTTCAATGTTAAAGTTCAACCACTTCTAGTGCTGCAAAACAAGGCAATAAAGAAAATCTTTAATTTGCCTCGATTACACCCAACATCAGAGCTATATCTGCCTAATAAGATAATGGATCTTGAGTCAATACATATATATCAAGTGTGTACATATATACACAGATGTCTGCACTATGAAATGAACACAAATATACACCTTATTACCAACAGTGAAATTCACACCTATGATTTGCGTAACAGGAATGACGTGAGAGCACTGCCAATGAAAACTTCAATGGGACAGAGAAGTCTAACAAGTAATGGTATCAATATATATAACACAATTCCGGAAAGAATTCGAGGTCTACAAACAACTTCCTTTACGAAAGAATTAAAGAGACTAATATTTGCAGGTTTCTTCGCAAATAAATAAACTCTGAAGAACTTAAGTTTATTTATTTACAGAAATTTTTTTTGCTGTTACTTTTATACTACAAATCTTCGTATTCCTCTTCTTCATATATACTTATTGTTAATATTGTTATCTTTTTAGTTTTATTTTTATCTTATCTACTTTTGATCTGGAGAGCTCATATAGCTCCTATAGCTCGAGCTCAATTATACGCAGTGTTTACTATTGTAATGTTGCTCATTTGTAATAGATTACATACTTGGAATAAATAAATAAATAAATAAATAAAAGTTTATACAATATATCATTTTTTTCATTTCATAGATGTAGAATATTTATGAGTTTTAAAAATCTATGAAACGACATTTGGCGGCACAGTTTCATTACAAAAAATCATAATTAATAATTTACATGTTATCGTTTGATTTGTTAATTATTTATAAATAATGACATTGTTGATTAGAGCACCCACTGGATAACATAATATTAGTTGTAGCATTCAGCCAAATGTTTATCTAAAAGTTTCCTAGCAACATCTAAATTATTACTCAATTTTTCATCTGGTTGACAGATTTATATAGACGAACATCATGACTGATGATGATATGGATGATGAGTTAGGTGGAGAAGGAGGAGAGGGTCTAAAGGATATCTATCCATATGGAGAATACGAAGGTGGAAGAGATGATCAGTTAGATCGACATGGATTTGGTAGTGCCCTGTTACCCAATGGTGACATTTACGAAGGAGAATACTATCATGGAAAAAGACATGGAAAAGGAATGTACTGCTTTAAGAACGGTTCTAGATATACAGGGATGTGGCGTAAAGGGTTAAAGCATGGTAAAGGAGAGTTTATTTACCCTGATGGTTCCAGATATGATGGAGATTGGAAAAAGGATCTAAAACAAGGAAGTGGTATTTATATAAGTAAGCGTTAAATTCCTACAATAATGAAAAAATACTTCTAGGTATTTACTATTTTCAAAACGGTGATACTTATGAGGGTTGTTGGTATCAAGGGTTACGTCACGGCCTGGGCACTTATATTTTTAAAGCTGTTAATGTATCTTACTATGGCACATGGAAAGAAGGACGAATGGAAGGACCTGGAATATATAATTATGCACAATATAGGTATTTATTTTATTAAACCACTGGTGTTCTCATTAATCACATTATTAGAGTTATTTGATTATTCAAGAAGAATTACATCTGCTACTCTGGCACATTTCTTAAAAATATTCCAATAAACACATCTCCGTAAGAAAAATTTTAGTTTTAGTTACTGTAATCTTTATCTGTTTAGCTCTTTATTATATATACTTTTTCTTAGATACCACGGCAACTTTGAGAAAAATCTACCAAAAGGACCAGGTTGTTTCACCTTTGACTCAAAATACATGCAACATGGTTACTACATTAATATGCGTGATCCAAAATTCGACTATGTGGGTGCAGATGAATTAGATTTAGTAGATCCCAACACGGAAGATCGCGGAAATCCGAGAGGAATCGTTCCTATTTGGCGAGCAAGAACAATTACTGAGTACAAAGCAGAGTTATTACCACCTGAACCAGTTCCAGTGCCAGTGAAGGAAGAGGAAGATTCATTGCTTGATATTATAGATTACTTACAGAAACAATACGGTAGAGATGGTGGGGCAGCTGAGGAAAGGATCACTACATCGCCTGTTCCACAAGATTTAATTGTCGACTTACCCGATATAAATATATTTGATTTATAAGATTTTTTAAGTAATATGTTTGTTTTTAAATAAATTATTTACAATTTTTGTGGATGGTTAGCTAATCTATTACAAAAAATTCAATCGTTTGTAGTATTTAGAGAGTTTTTGTTTAGTGGGTGGAACAATTCCACAAAACGAAAGATTCGCATGAAAACACAGCATATATCACAAGAAAAGATTTTTAATGTTTTTATAATGTTTTTAGGTGATATATAACTACATAACAACATAAAGCAAGTCGGTTAAGTAGGGACTAAATATAAGTTAATAACCGACATAGATCTCACAACTTTTACCGGTAGAAGAACTGAGAGGGGAAACGCACAAAGTTTAAAATCGAGACAAACAAGATAAACTAGGAAAAGATCAAGATAAAATAAAGAAAAATACAAAAGAAGATAAGGAAGAGCTAAAAAAGATTTTAAAAGAAAATGCAGAAGAAATAAAAGTAGATATCAATAACTTTAAAATAGAACTTAAAAATGAAATGAAAAATATTTTCAAAGAAGAAACTGTTAAAATACAACAAAAAGTAGACCAGTTGGATGATGATGAAAGCAAGAAAAATAAAACTAAATCGTTGATGAAAAAATGTATAAATATAATGATGATGATGGTAAAAACAATAAGGAAATACAAGTTGTTTTTAATTATAAATTATCTTCTACACTTATAATAAATCTGTAGAGAGTTCAATTCTGTACATGAAATATATTTCCAAAATAACTATCAGCAGGTGATTGGGGATCGATACCGATTCCAAAAATGCAATCAGTAAAATTTTTGTCAGTGTCTGTCTGTCTGTCTGTCTGTCTGTCTGTCTGTATAACCGCTATAGAAACAAAAACTACTCGACGGATTTTAACGAAACTTGGTGCAATTATTTTTCATACTCCTGAGCAGGTTATAGTATACTTTTCATCACGCTACAATCAATGGGAGCAGAGCAGTGAAGGGAAATGTTGGGAAAACGGGAGAAGTTACTCCATTTTTTAAGCTTCCGTCACGCGTGTAACCTTAATAGTTAAAGCTATACAGAAATCATCTTATTTTTATAATTTGGAGGTCAACTGTAAACGGATTTTACAAAATTTCACCCACAGGGGGGTTGCAGGGGCGTGAAAAATAAAAAATAAAATTAAAATTAAAATCTAAAGTCCTACAGGTTTGAAACTTTGCAAAATAGTTATTTTTATAATTTTGAGGTCAATTGTGAATGGATTTTACGAAACTCCACCCACATGGGGGTTGCGGGGGAGTGAAAAAAAAAATTGCAAAATAGTTATTTTTATAAGTTTGAGGTCAATTGTGAACTGATTTTACGAAATTTCACCCACAGGAGTGTTGCGGGGGCGTGAAAAATAAAAATAAAAATTTAAAATCTATAAGACCTACAGGTTTGAAACTTTGCACAATAGTTATTTTTATAATTTTGAGGTCAATTGTGAACGGATTTTAGAAAATTACACCCACAAGTGGCCATGCGAGGGCGTGAAAAATAATCTATACATATAATAAATCTTTAGAAATAAAAATTCTGTACATTAAAGATATTTAAAAAAATAATTAGGATCCAAAAATGTGGTTAGATTTTTTTGTATGTCTGTCTGTATGTTTGTGCGCGCATCACATTAAAACTACTGATCCGATTCGAATGCGGTTTTCACAGATGTATTTGTGTTCTTTCAGCTTAACATCTGGTATATAAAAATTTCTCCCCAAACCCCTTTAACGAATTCGGAGGAGAAATTTTTATATAACAATCAACACGCACGCGAACTACGTCCCGGGTACAGCTAGTGTTATAATAAACAACCAAATTATAAGAATTATGGAACTAAATTAACTGAATCTCAGGAGAAAAAAGGTAGGAAGGAATATAAAAAGTTTAAATATGAATATGAAAATAAATATCATTCATTAGAAAAATATGAAGTCAACACTTATATGATAAAAATGAAACTAAACCAAAAGGGCAATTTGAAAGTGAATATCTCCAGTATTTATAATCCGATTTAAATAATTTGCATTCAAAAGAGAAGAGTGTCCGTTTGGTCCCACAGAAATTTGGTTAAGGTCTGGTCATCAATGTGAAAGATATTTCAGAAAATAATACAAAAAGTAACAGAATAAGCTCTGAAGTTAAGTTAATATGTTAATAATGATTTATAACATAAAAACATAATAGTTAGCCTGATACTATCCCACTCTAAAACCAGAGGCCTCTTCTTACAAGGAGAAGGAATGCGTATTTAATCACCACGGATGGGTAATTTTAGACAATTAAGTCCACGTTACATTAAGATGCTTTCCTTTACCGTACTTGCATGGTGTCTTTAGACAGTTTATTTATGTTTTCAAAAAGTCACATTGGTACATGTCGTGACTGTTAAGGATTGAACCTACAACCTCTTGCACGAAATTCGGAAGATTTTAAATTATGAATTTGCACCCACATCTGATAAAGCCAAGTAGCAACAAAAAGGATAAATAAAAACTTTAAAAAAAAATTCAACCGCATTTCGTGGTAGGTGTGTTTTTCGACAGTATTTACATCTAAAACCAAATAAGTATAGAATAAAGATTTATAGACTTCTAATCTAGAAGTTTATGTTAGTAAGCAACCTATGAGACCCATTGCTCAGAGTAACAGCGCAATGTCGGTGGTTGCAAGACTGACTAAACTAATATAGTAGGTAATAGAAATGTTACCACAGACAGATATATAGTTCACCAGGTTTAAATTAGCAAAGGAACTGCTCAATAGAGAATTAACAACTACAGGAACGATCCGAGCGAATAAAAGGGAATTTTGTCCTGAATTTCTTAAAAAAAAATACCCGAACCATTGGTTCCAGTATGTTTGGATCCAGACAAGATTGCACTCTGGTTTCTTACATTTTAATAAAAAATTTTTCTTAAAAAATTGAACCTCTTCAAAAAAAATGCACTAAAAAGCCAGAAATAAAATCTTTATTTCTTAAAAAAATTGGAACCAACTAGGCATCTGATTTCGATTTTCTTGAAGCTGGCTTCAATGGCAAATTACCCTCTATTTAAATCTTAGCTATTAAATATAGATTTCGAATGTTAGTAACTCAAATTTTTTACAAAGATATAAACCATTGGAGCCGACTTCAAGGAAATCAAAATCAGATGCCTACTTAGTTGGTTTCAATTTTTTTAAGAAATAAAGATTTTATTTCTGGCTTTAAGTGCATTTTTTTTTTGAATGCCGTTCAATTTTCTTAAAAAAGTTTTTATTTTATTATCTTTAGTTGCTACTTGGTTTTGTTATATGTGGGCGCAAATTCATGATGTACTATTTAAAAACTTTCAAATACCGTGCAAGAGGTACTGAGTTCAATCCCTAACACTTCAGACATGTACCAGTGTGACTTTTTGGAGACATAAGTAAATTGTCTAACACCTTGAAACACCAAACATCGTGATGAAACGTGGACTTAATTGCCTGAAACCACCAATCTGCAGTGACCAAGAGAATTGATTTAATGCTCATTCCTTTTCCTTGTGAGAAGAGGTCTTTGACTTTAGAGTGGGACAGTAACGGGCAAATTATTATGTTTTTATATTATACATCATTATTAACATATTTACTTAACTGCAGAGCTTATTCTGTTGATTTTTGTGTTATCTCTTGGAATATCTTCCACATTGATGACCAGACTTTAATTAAATTCCTATGGGATCACACGTACACTCACATTCTTTTGAATGCAACAAGATTTTTTAAATCGAATTATAAATACCAGAGATATTCGGTAACAAACATAAAAAAATATGGTAGAACTCAGAACCTTCTCCTTTTTTGAAGTCGGTAAAAAATAAATAAGAATGTCCTTCTTACCTTATCATTATGCCGACCAGATTAATTTGCAAACAGGCAAGCCAGACATAATTATGGATTATAATCAGACCAAAAAAGTAGTCGATTTTGATTTCGATTGATTTTGATTTGATAAAGCGATTTTTATACCCTTAATGGAATATGATTTGAAAAATTTTTAGTTTCAATCAATTCAATTTCAATTCAATTTAATTTATTTATTTAATATACACCCATTTTTATAAAAATACATATACATTTTGTTTTTATATTTACAAATTATTTATATACTTTATAAAGGAGCCAGAAACAACCTATAGACCTAGGCGGAATGCCTGTATTGTCTTTTAATGTTTTTCCCGGTTCCTTTGTTAATTATGTAATGATTTTAACAATTTTTGTAAAGTAAGTAGGTATCATTATACATAATATATTGGATAGATGTGGAGAAAGATGCAAACACAAACTATTTTCAGACAAGCCAGGAGGTCAATCGGTAATTAGGTACTTAAGCATTTATACCATAAAGCCGAAAGTGCCAAGAGACGTTATAGATATAGACTTATTATGACAACAATTTGTAGAAGGCGTGAGGTGAATTTATTATATACTTTTTTATTTCTTCTTTAAATCGTTTTTTATTTTGAATTTTCTTAAGGCAAATAGGGAGAATATTGAAAAACTTTAGACCAAAGTAATAAATGGTTCGCTGAGTTAATGATTTTTTAAATAGAGGGACACATAATTCCATATTACTGGTCGCACGAGTTAAACGCGAGTTTTTTGAAGGATATTTTTCAAGTGAATTATGCATTTAAATTAAACATTGATAGGTATAAAGTAATTTTAAGTTCATGATTTTTGTTTCTTTATATAGAAGTTCTTTGGAATGTAATTTGTTTTTCTTAAAGATAATTTTTAGTAATGTCTTTTGGATTGTTTGTAATGTTTGAAGTGTAGTGTTAAAGGTTCCTCCCCAGGCGGTGATACAGTATCTTAATATTGATTCAACTAAGGAATTATAAAGAATTATTAAATTTTTACGGGACAGAATATCCCTGAGAGTATAAAATTTATATATTAAGGCTCTTAGACGCTTACTAATATGCATAATATGGTCAGACCAACGCATATGTTGATCTATAATGAACCCTAGATACTTCATGGAGTAAACTTTTTCAATTTGTACACAGTAACAGTTGTCATTATTGCAATTTAAATTATGTAGTTTTATATTAATGCCTACAGGTTGATTTGTAGTTAATGCTGAGAATGTAACAAATTTCGTGTTGTCAACGTTGAGGGTAAGTTTATTATGATTTAACCATGTTCGCAACTTAAGTAAATCGGACTCAGTAGAGGTTTTAAATTCATTCCAGTCCGTTCCAGATACCAGTAATACTGTGTCGTCAGCGTAGCAAATTAGATGCCCATTAAAGTCATTTAGATGAGTGATGTTGTTAATATATATTAAAAAAAGTATTGGGCCTAATACAGTTCCTTGAGGAACTCCGATTTTTACTTCCGAAGTAGCACTTATTTCACTCCCAATTTTTACCCTTTGTGTTCTTTTTGTTAAATAGTTTGCTAGTAAATTATATGCAGTACCTCGAATCCCATAGTTGCTTAGTTTGTTTAAAAGGATCTGATGAGAAACCGTATCAAAGGCTTTGGCAAGATTAAGGAAAACTGCTATACTTTTCGATGATTCATCCAAAGCCTTTATTGTTTTTTCCAGGAAATCAGTTACAGCGTTTTCAGTGTTGGAATTTTTTACAAAACCATATTGTCTATCTGTTAATATATTGTGTTTATTAAAGAAATTCATTAAACGTTTTTTTAGAGCCTGTTCGAAAATTTTGACAAAGTTATTTATTAAAGATATTGGTCTATAGTTTTTAATTCTACTTGGATCATTCGATTTGTAGATTGGAGTGATTATAGATTCTTTCCATTCTTTAGGAATTTGACCACTTGCGAAACATATGTTCATAATATGTACCAGAGGGGTTGTTATATGTTCATGAATTTTTTTTATAGTAGTTGACGTTAGTTTATCTGGACCAGGAAAACAGTTATTTTTTAAGTTTGATATAAACAGTATTACTTTATTTTTATTAACAGGTTCAAGAAATATTGAGGCCTCATTTTTATCACCTCTTACAAATTTATTTGGTAAGTCAGTATTATCAATTTTGGCCGCCATATCAATTCCAAGATTTGTAAAATAGTTATTAAATAAAATGCTTTTCTCATTATTATTAATTATGAGCTTATTGCTCTGTTCTTCAACTATAGAGATATTCTCCAATTGTTTAGTATTTTTTTTGTTACCTGTTATGTCGTTAATGACGTTCCATATTTTTTTAATATTGTTACCGGCTTGACTAATTTTACTTTGATAAAATTCATTTTTTGTTTTTCTTATTAAAAGGTTTAATTTATTTCTATAGGTTTTATATTCGTGTTCTAGTGCAATTGTGTGATTTTTTAGTAGCCTTTTTTTTAACATATCCCGATGTTTAATTGAACAAATAAGAGCGTTTGTTATCCAAGGTTTTATTTTATTAACTTTATTGTTATTTTTAAACACTTTTTTATTACTTGATGTACTGACGTAAGTGTTAAGTTTTTCTATAAAAAGTTGATATGCAGATTGGGAGTCATTGATGCGGATAACATCGTCCCAAGTTTCGGTTGCCAATTTATCTTTTAATTTAATATAGTCAATAGTATTTACCATTTTATCAATACTTTTTATTTCATTATTAAGATCAGTAGATTCGGGAAATATATGTACATATGGTGAAAAATGATCTGTCATATCTGTATGGAAGACTGCCGGCTTGAAGTTAACAAGTTTTTGTATGCTATTATGCGTTCTGATAAAAATATGGTCCACGGTTGATTTAGTATCCCTTGTAACCCTTGTGGGTGCATTTATGTATGAAAGAAAACCGTTTGAATTTAATATATTTAGGTAACTGTTTGTATCGTTGTTATCTCTTTTTAATAAATCTATATTTATATCTCCCAGGTACCTATATTTCAAGTTTCTCCTTTTCTATATCATTTAAATAAGTCTCCAAATTATTAATATATTGTTTAACATCAGTTGAAGGTGGTCTGTAATACGCGGTAAGACCAATTTGAGTTTTTTTCGATAAAAAATTTAATGAGAAAGTAAATCTTAAGAAACTGGTATCGTTTACGGTTTTAATATGAACTACAGCAGATAATTTTGTTTTGACATAGATTATAACACCGTCACTTTTATTAATAGTAGATTTATTATCATAAATAGTATAGTTAGGAAGAGAGAAATCGTTTATATTGTCTATATTCCAAGTTTCAGATAAGACGATAATATCTAAGTGGTCTTCTGCCATTTCAACATATACTACAAATTCATCAAAATGTTTTCGCAAGCTTCTTATATTTAAATGAATAATACCCATACCTTGCCCATCCTTGGTGGCTACCTGTTGAAAATATTCATTAAAATCATTGTATATTGCTGTGTCTATCTCCACACTATTGTCTAAATCATTCAAAAATTCTAACATATGGAAAATTCACTAAGATCCCTGAAATCTTAGATATTTTAATTAATACAATAGAGAGAGAAAAAGAAAAAAGAAAATCACAAAATAAAGTTAATACCCTAAAAGAAGATTTTTGCAAAAATAAACAAATTATTAGATATTCACCCAAACATACAGGTATATCTGCACAATAGTACATGAAAATTAACAGAATTCTTTGTTACCTCACTCACAAATGTCTTTAACCATTTGTTCATTCTTGATTATCGTGATTTTGTTGTATAAATTTACATAGACCTTTCCATTTTCAGACCACACATTCCGATAACCCAGTTTATCGCTTAGTTTCGATATCATTTCCACTCTTCTGCCTGGTTAAATCTTCTTTGATTACGATGCCAGTTCCCTTTAGCAATTTCTTCTTTGCATAAATTGATTGTTTATTTTCGATATTATTGAGCTTGAGGAAAATGGCTCTATTTTTTTTTGTCCTTATTTCCAATTCTGTAGCACAGTTGGATATCTTTATCTTCTATATTTAAAGACATTTTAGAATTTATAATACCTATTATTTCTTTTCTGGTGTTCTCTCCTTGTTTTTCTCTAACATTAAAAATTCGTAGATTACATTGCCTTGCCGCTTGATCAAAAAATTCTTTTTTATTTTCCAATCCATTAATTTTGTCTTCTGTTACTATCTTTTTATTTTCAGAATTCTCTTTCATTTTCTTAAAATTCTTCTCGAGCTCCGCCACTGTGCGTTCGATCTTCGAATATTTTTCATTAAAAGTATTTATTTTGCAGTGACTTTTTTTGTTATCTTACTGATAAGCTGGTCATTTTTTAAAGATGTACTTACTGCTTCATTTACATGTGATTTTATTTCCTCGCAAATTTCTTCACTTAACACCATTATTTTCTTGAGATTTTACTACTGTTAATAGAGCACTACTTTATTTATATGATGAGCACAATTTTATAATTTATTAAAACGTAATTTTACTATATTTTTGATAATATAGGGACCTCAAGTGACACACAACCTACTCACTACTTGCCATAGGCGTAGTTAAATGTCTATAGTGTAAAAAAAGTTTTACTTTTACCGTGGTTTCATAAAACCACACAATGCTTTTTCCTTTTTCCCTTGGCCATTTCGTCAATTACATATCTTTTATATTGTAATTTGTGGCGTTTTGCAATTTGCAGTAATTCCGTTTTCGGCATGGTGGCGCCAAAAGAAATATTCTTGCTCTGGAGCCACTCTTTAATATCTCCTTTTTTCCATGACGTCGTTGGTAACTTTTATACCAGTCTTAAATGATAACTCGCGTTATCTAAGACAAACACTGCAGCACTTGGCAAAAAGTCCAATAGCTGGGAAAAATTATCTTCAAAAACATCAGAGGTCATTTCCTCGTGGTAATCTTTGGTTGTTTTTGATACAAAGTCTAATAACCCATTTTCTATAAAACCATCTTCACTGCCAATGTGTGCGACCTTTTCCTCGAGGATCATTCAATCCTGTTAAATATCCCTTCAAAAATGCCTGACGGGACATTGAAATATTGGTGTCCATTCATGCTTTAGAAACAAAGTGTCCTCCATTCAACCATGTTTCATCTAAATAAAAGATAGTAAATTAAAAACTAGTAAGTAAATTTCTACTATTAATACTAATAATATTGTTATAATAAGTATATAATTATATTGTGGAAAACGTAGCTTAGGTTTGTTTAGAACCATCTAAAATAAGAATGGAGAATGAAATAAATTTAATTTAATTCTTATCCAGTCGGTAGAGTGTAAAGCGTCCTCTTTATGTATTTTAGCATTTAGTTGTCGCCTTGTTCTGAACCTTAATGAAGGAGCATCAAATCAAAGAAAACACTGCTTAATTATACCTGGCTTGCTTTCATCCTGTAATTGTCGCAACTCAGAAATTTGTTTATGAGACAAAGGGTAAGCACAAAATATGGAAACTATGTAAAGCTTAGGTTTTACAAAATATATTCCTACCATAAAAATAGGAATTAAAATAAAAGTTATAAAACTTATCGTATTAACTGTAAAATATTTTTTGTCATTTTTATTTATATACTAGCTGTACCTGCAACGTAGTTCGCGTGGTGTGTTAATTGTATATAAAAATTTCTCCCCCGAATTCGTTAAAGGGGTTGGGAGAGAAATTTTTATATACCAGATGTTAATTTGAAAGAAGACAAATACATCTGTGAAAACCGCATTCGAATCGGCTCAGTAGTTTTAATCTGATGCGCGCACAAACATACAGACAGAAAGACAAAAAAAATCTAACCACATTTTTGGGTTTTATATCGATGTAGTAACACCCCCCGCTAATTATTTTTTAAATATCTTTAATGTACAGAATTTTCATTTCTACAGATTTATTATATGTATAGATTATTTTTCACGCCCCCGCAACCCCCATGTGAGTGGAATTTCGTAAAATCCGTTCACAATTGACCTCAAAATTATAAAAATAAGATGATTTCTGTATAGCTTTAACCAATAAGGTTGCACACGCGACGGAAGCTTAAAAAATGGAGTAACTTCTAAAGTTTTCCCAACATTTCCCTTCACTGCTCTGCTTCTATTGATTGTAGCGTGATGAAAAGTATACTATAACCAGCACAGGAGTATGAAATAGTTATTTACGTAACGAGTTATGAAAAGTCCAATTTTGTTTAACGAGTGTGATGTTGCAGCAAGAGCGTAGCGAGTGCTGCAAATGAACACGAGTTAAACAAAATGGCGTTTTATAACGAGTTCCGTACAAGATTTTTTATAATTTTGACGAAATTCCATAATTAAAAAAAATCATAATTATCTAATCATAATTAAAAACAATACATCTAGTTCTCGTGTTTATTTTTCATTGACACCTTTCTAATGACAATTCTATTTAATACAGATATAATTAAAAGGTAAGTTTCTGATTTAAATATTAAGTATACTTATTTAATTTTTTGTTTAAAAATGTCTGCTTTTACATATTTCTTTAATAAAGTTAGTATAAAATAGTTCTTAGTTGTTTATATTTGCTTTTTATTTTTCGTAACTTCTTTTGAAATGAACTTTTCAAAACTAGTTACGTAAAGTTTTACTTTTCAAAACTAGTTATGAAAAGTAATGACTTTCAAAACTGACAGCAGTTTTGAAAAATGTCACTTTACTTGTCAAAATTATAAAAAATAATTGTACCAAGTTTCGTTAAAATCTGTGAAGTAGTTTTTGTTTCCATAGCGGTTATACAGACAGACAAAAATTTTACTGATTGCATTTTTGGCATTAGTATCGATCCCTAATCACCCCCTAATAGTTATTTTGGAAATATATTTCATGTACAGAATTGACCTCTCTACAAATTTATTATAAGTATAGAAGAAGATAGATGATATAATAAAGAGGTATAACGCATATATTATTACTAACACCAACTATTTATCTTATATAACTCAATACCACACTAAAGTATGCTATAGAAATATGTGAGCCAAGTTTCTTCGAATATCTCTCTTAAGGTCCTGAACAGAATTTAGAAATGTTTTTCTCAGTTTTTCGTAAATTCGCCTTTCCATTTGTTCTTCATCCCAAGCTTCCCAGTCTCCATTATAAATCTCTAGAGAGTAAAGCTCAAAAATCCTCTATTAAACGAGGCTGCGGTAAGTTTGAAGAAGTATCGTTTTTGAGAACAATTGGTGTAAAGGTGATATCGAAGCCAGTTTTGTATACCTCTTGAGTAATCGCATCATGATAGGTCTAACCAAAACATGATATCGTCATAAGCTTGATACTTGTGGACAAACGAAAGGTCGACATACACCCTTGTTAGTAATTGTGCACCAGGCAAGGATTCTATTTGTAAATTTTATTTAAAATAACGATTTTTTCATTGACAAAGTGTGCCTGCCTCAGTTGACGACTGCCTCTTGGTATAAAAAAAAAAGTGCATATTGGACTATTTTGGACATTTACGTCTCTTTGATATTTAAGACCATTATTATACAGCAAAATTTTTTTATTTTTGTTTGTTTTAAGATCAAAGTTTTCTAAAACTCGGTGTGCTTCGTTTTTTGAATATTAAACGGGAAAACAGATTTTCTTGCAGCACTTATATTTCCTGAGATACACTGTATATTTTTGTGAAGAAGAGTTTCCATATAACCTTTTAAAAGTTCTTTATGGATAATTTTTGATGGTCGTTCCTTATTTCACTTGCTATGCGCTTTAAGCTGTTGTTTATCCTTTGTCTATCCAGCCGCCTATAACTCACTAGATCATGATTATGATTTTCTTTATTTTAAGAAACGCGGGACATTTTTTTGAAGCACTAATTGAACAAACCCACTTTTCAACTTCATCCACTAAGTTCTTTTGATATCTATACTTAAAGTTATTTATAGCAGACCCGGCGAACTTTACACCGCCTAACACTAATGTTTTTTCCAATATTTTTTTCTTTTATTTTTACGATTAATTTTTTGTATTTTTTAGAAAGTTTTTTATATTTTCGCCGTGTTCTGTGTCTCTGTGTCATTCCGTGGAATTTGTAATCGAATTTAAACCTATTTCCCGACTACCTAGAGCTCTGAAATTTTCAGGATAGCTAAGAACTGGATGACAATGCATGTTTCAAGTGTGTTTAGGCATATACATAGATTTCGAAATTTATACCGAATTGATATTAAACATGATCTAAGTTGTGTATAGATAATATTATTTTGAAAGTTATTAAATACATCGTTCGTGGCGTAGTTGGTTAAGCGGCGGATCAGTTCACTTGTGACAGTTCTGATATGTTATCATAATGGGATCGATTACGCGACAGAGAAGTTTTTTTTCTTTTTTTTTGTATTATTTTAACTGGTAATAAAATAAACTGTTTTAGAAAGTTTTTAGATACAACTACCCTTGATTTTTTTAACAAGGAATAGTATATTCTGTAACAAGGTTAGAATGAAAATTCGATACGAGTGGAGAATTCCGAACGCGAGCGTAGCGAGCGAGAGGAACCACGAGTTATCGAATTTTCATTCTAACCGTGTAACAGACTGTATTTTCTCCACGACCATATAATAATTCTCTTTATTTAAATTGAAATATGTAGCCAAACAATTAGAACGTCGCACTGACAAACTGAGTGACAGTTTTGAAATTCGCAGGGCAATCTATGTTTTTTGTTGAGCAATTACAGAATGTTATTCCGTCACTAGTTATAGAATGGAAATACATGCAAAACACATAAGAAGCAAGTGTTTCAGAATGAATATTCTATCTCAAGAGTGAGAATGAACACTTTCTATTATTAAAAATGAAGTCGGAATTATTACATTCATTAATGGTCGTGGAGAAACAATCTTCTCTATGATCAATCACAGCGTTGTATGACTTAATATTTTTGCAAAATCAGGGATGCTGTGCATTGTTGAGATGACACTTAAAATATGACCTATAAATCAGTAAAAAACTTTCTATTATAAAAAGTTCTTTTTGTAAATTGTGCTTATTATCATATTTTCTCGTTAGTTACCAGTTTTTACTATTATTTATAGTATAGCAATTTATCGGTTAGGTATATTATATATGAACTGCGCCACCTAACGGTGGCGTCATAGTTCTTAGGTAAGTAAGTTTTGCTCTTCTAAATATATGAAATATCAACTGCGCCACCTTGCGGTGGCGTCATAGTACTTAGTTATGTAATAATTACAGGTGTAAATTTATAACATCTCAAATGCGCCACCTTAGGGTAGCGTCATAATGATTAATTTTGTAGTAAACGCGTCCTATCGCTGCAAAACTCAAAGTGCTATAGGGAAAATCATAATAATAATAAAATAATGTATTTAAGCTATTTAATTGGATAAGGATTAATGCTTTATTGGTTAAAATCGCTTCGAAAATTAGCCATTATTTGTGGTAAAAGGTAAATGACAAAAAAATGTTATTGTGGGATATCCATAAGAGATAGACATATACCATCGCGGAGTTTTCTGTAGACCTTTTTATTGTGTACAAATAATTACTACATTATTTTGATAAATCTCGTATGGTTCAGCCTGAGTTTGCAATGTAAGCGGAAAAAAATTGATAATTAACGACATCACATTAGAAACCTCAAAAATAACAGTATTTCTCCAGTATTTAATGGATGTTATAATACATATAAACCTCCCTCTTGAATCACTCTATCTATTAAAAAAAACGCATCTAAATCCGTTGCGTAGTTTTAAAGATTTAAGCATAGAAAGGAACATAGAGACAGAAAAAGCGACTTTGTTTTATACTATGTAGTGATGAGAAGGGGCTTCCCTATTTCGCTTTTAATTACTTCAAGATTCATTTTTACTTTTAACTGTTTACGCCAAAAGTGCAAAATTTAGACCAATTCATTTTGCAGTAATTTTTACAGATGCAATTTAAGTATAGTTTGGAGTTGTACTGTGATCTGTAAATTTTAAACCGAAAATGTTGTTGTATTGTATGGAAAATGGATAAATGAACATATGTATTTTATTTCGGTACATTTTATCATAATTTAGTAAGTCCAAAGTATTGTAATTAAAAAAAGTTTTTATATTTACCTACTTCTTATGTTTTTTATGCATTCTAGACAGATAACATCAGAAGTTATCTTGTTTTAATTTAAATGTCTCGGTTTTATGACTACTTACTTATACTTTCTAAGAAAAAATATAGATTATATAAGATTATTTGGAAACATGCCGTAAGTACTTCAATACACGTGGGTGCTTCCCACAAATTATCTGTAAGAGATATATAATCCTTTTTTATTATTTATTGATATTATTAAACCGGTAAACATCAGCAGTGTGTAAAATATGTATTTGAGATTTTATGGTGAAATAAAAATATAGCTATTACAAAATCAACATGTTTTTCTCAAAGTATATAACAAAAAAAACACTATGGATAAGTGTTTCCATTGTATGTGTTATAGTTGTAGTAGTACCTACTACTGTCGTACTAACCCACAACAAGAAAATTGAGTCTAACCCTACAACTACAACTGAAAAACCAAACTTACCAACTACGAAAGTATTCTCTACATCTACTGATGGTATGTCTAATGTCTATTAGTTTTTACGTATTTTAAATTCTAAAGCTGATTATTATATTAACTAAATAATGATTATTTTTATTATTTTAATTATTTGATTATTTAATGAGTCTCTCTTTGCTTAAGATGAACTAAGATTTAGATTATTTTACGGTGCTGCTACTACTGCATTGTATTTTATTGATTTGTATAGTATTTAGATTTTTCTTCGTTACCTAAGTTATTAATAACATAACTTCTAACTTAATCAAATATTCTGACATAAATTACCATATGTTAAATGTTTTTAATTAAAAAATAGTAGTTTACGTGACAAGTCCCGAAAGTGGTCTTTTACTGGACGAGTGGACAATTGCAGGGCGAGGCGCAGGCGAGTCCTGCAAGCCTGTGAGTCCAGTAAAAGCACTTTTGGGACCTATTACGTACAATATTTTTTTAAACCTGCCAGAATTTAGTAATTTCCAGTTTATTTTTGAGTCAGAAAATCTCATTTTGACGGTCCGGGCCTGAAAATTATTGTGATAGTCCGGTAAAAGCTTTTACTGGATTCATTTTTATTTTCTGGCCTGGTCCGACAAAATGAGATTTTCTGACCTAAAAATAAACCGGAAAGTACTAATTTCTGGCCGGTTTTAAAAAAATGTTTGTAAAGAGCAGCATGGTTTATATTTTCTAGTTTCGCCACAAATCACCATTTTGATAGGTAATAGTAATATTAAGATAAAAAACTTGATTTAATTTTTTTACGACAAATTTTGCATAACTTACCCTCTTTTAATTTTGTGCTATTGATAACCCTACAACATTTACTTTTACAGCAGAAACAACTATACCCACCACAACAACATACTCTACAACTGAAAAAACCCACGCTACAACTCAACAAACAACCTCTACAACTAAAGAAACAAATTCTAGCACTGAAACAACAGACGCTGCAACAGAAATAACTATACCCACAACAACAACATACTCTACAACTGAAAAAACAACCTCTACAACGAAAGAAACCAACACTAGCACTGAAAAAACAGACCCTGCAACTGAAGAACCAAACTCACCAACTACGAAAACATTTACTACATCTACAAATGGTATGTCTTATGTCTAGTTTTTACGCATTTTAAATGTAATTAATAATAGTTACTTAATAACAGTTATTTTTATTATTTTAATAGATTAAGTGTTTAAATTAAATTATTTAAAGAGTCTCTTTTACTCTCTTTGCTTAAAATCATCTAAGATTTAAATTATTTCACGGTGCTGCTACTTCTGCATTTTATTTTTTTGCTTCGTCTAGAATTTTGATTTTTGTTCGTTATACCTAAATTATTAAATACATAACTTCTAACTTAATCGAATATTTTTACTTTTGTGTTTTTTGATAGATTACCATGTTTAGATACATTTTTTCAATTAAAACCATGTTTGTAAGTAGCTGAATGGTTAATTTTTTCTACTTTCGCCACACATTATCATTTTAATGGGTAATAATAATATTATTACTAGAAAACTTGATGTTATTTTTACCACGATATATTTTGCACAACTTTACCTCTCCTATTTTTTTTGCTGTTGATAACCCTACAATATTAAATTCCACAACAGATACAACTATACCCACAACAACACCATACTCTACAACTGAAAAAATCCACACCACAACTCAAATTACAACCTCGAAAACTAAAGAAACACCTTTTATCACTGAAACCGACGCTACAACTAAAAAAACAGACCCTGTCACTAAAGATCCAAACACACCAACTACGAAAATATTCTCTACATCTACAGATGGTATGTCTTATGTCTTTTAGTTTTTACGCATTTTAAATTTTCAAGCTAATTCATATTAGTAACTTAATAATTTTATTGTTTAAATAGCTTTAGTGCTTAAATTATGTAACAAGTTTCTCTTTGCATAAAATCAACTCAGATTTAAATTATTATTTCTACAAGCATGTGTAAAACAACACTTTCCCGCACGCAATTTAATTCAGAAAATATAAATATTCTATATAGTAACAAGGTTAGAATGAAAATTCGATACGAGTGGAGAATTCCGAACGCGAGCGTAGAAAGCGAGAGGAACCACGAGTAATCGAATTTTCATTCTAACCGTGTAACAGACTGTATTTTCTCCACGATCATGTAATAATTCTGTTTATTTAAATTAAAATATGTAGCAAAACAATTAGAACGTCGCACTGACAAACTGAGTGACAGTTTTGAAATTCGCATGGCAATCTATGTTTTTTGTTGAGCAATTACAGAATGTTATTCCGTCACTAGTTATAGAATGTAAATACATACAAAACACATAAGAAGCAAGTGTTTTAGAATGGATATTCTATCTCAAGAGTGAGAATGAACACTTTCTATTATTAAAAATGAAGTCGGAATTATTACATTCATTAATGGTCGTGGAGAAAGATCTTTTCCCGCATGCATTTTTTTTAATTAATTAAATATGTTTTCCGATAACCTTTTTCAGAAATTATTGTATTATTACCTTTATCTTGTTGGACTACATACAAATAGTAAAAAAAATTAAGATTATTTTACATGATAATAGGGATTTTTAAAATGTTTTTAAAAAAATCATAATTTATTAAATCATCCCTGTAAACCTTACTCAAAGCAACAACAAACTCACCTGTTTAAGTAGGGTTACTATAGCTACAGTTGTGGATTTATTGACACTATGAAAGAGTTAATTGTCACAATCGCATCTTTTCAAATATCTAAATAATTTTCGAGGTGATTTTGCTTGTAGAAAAAATATTGATCCTAACTCTTGCGAAAATTAATTTCCCGCACTTAACTGATTGCCCGAACTCCGCTTCGCGTCGTTCGGGAATCGGCAGTTCGCGTGCGGGAAAGTTTAACTTTCCGCACTTGTTAGGATAAAAACTATTACGGTGTTGCTACTTTTGCATTTTATTTTTTTGCAATGCGTAGCATTTAGCTTTTATTCGTTACTTAAGTTAGTAATAAAATATCTTCCAACTGAATCGAACATTCTTACTCTTCTGATTTTTCATAGATTACAATATATAAATACATATTTTCAACGAAAAAATTGTTTGTAAATAGCAAAATGGTTTATTATAACTACTATCGCCAGAAGTCGTTATTCTGATAGGTAATAATAATATTAAGAATATTAAGATAAAAAACTTGATGTAATTTTTATCACGATATATTTTGTACAACTTTCCCACTCCTATTTATACAATATTTAATCAACACACAGAAAGATATCACTCCTGTTCTCGATAAACAACTTTGATGATCATATGCTTGCACATCTTATTTTCCCAAATTAATTTAATTGAATATGAGGAATATTTCGGTATATATAAGCAAAAATATCATATGTGTGAGTGTGTCGGTTGTTCTGTTTGTGATAATTGTGACTTGGATTTCAGTTTCTATAGATCATACATCATCTAAGGGTAAGAACAATTTGGTTGGAAAGAAATTGATATTTACCAATTCAAAATATTTTACAGTAATTGTTATAAAACCGATTAGGTACCAATAAAATTTTCCACTTTTAGCGAATGTTGAAAAATGAGTTCGAATCTTGATACATTACTACAATTTCTATTTTCACTTGATGTAAATCATATTTCTAAAACTTTAATTTATTTTCTCTTATAATTATAATTAATTGAATACTTACCAGAGTCACTATCTACATTAAACAAATTTCATATAAAATTTTATATATTGCAAAAATCCCTCTTTCTATTTTTTGTATTAAGAAGTTGATAATTAATAATATTAATAATAATAAATTTATTAAAACTTTGTAAAGGATTTAGGTATTAAATAAGTCTAAAAATACTTCAAGTTCTGTTAAGCCAAATTAATAACAGTTGGTTAAAAAGTTTTGAAATGGACACCTATTAACGAGTAGAGGAATCAAAATTTATACGCTATTTTAATATTTTATCTTCCATTTGAATACACCAAAAATTCTATTTTAAATTGTCAATTCATTCTTTGTTTACAAGCCATTTGAAGTTAAAGTGTTAGTGTAGTTTTCTTACAATGCAAAAAAACGAATATCGTGCATTGATCAACTCTTTATTTTGGAAGGTTTATAAGCAATAGAAATTCATATAAAAATAAGGAAAGTGTTAAAGAAATCTGTTCCTTCATTTCCTACTGTGCATCGGTGTGTTTTAGATTTTAAACGTGGTCGTACCAGCGTCGAAAATGAACCACGTAGAGAACGTCCAAAAATTGCAACAACACCAAACATTCATTGAGCCAGTCTATATTGTTTATAAAGATCCAAGTTTGACTAAGCATGAAAATACTAATACCATATGCATTTCAGATAAACGATTACTCCAAATTTTACACGAAGAATTACATATGAAAAAGCTGTTCGAAAAGTTAGTGTAGCATTCGTTAACAATTCAACAAGTACTGAATCGTAAACTTAAATCTCCCATCATGAGACTTAACTAAAATAAAAAGGTTTATTTCTAAAGTATCATTGATATAAATCTGTTTAAGCTATAGAAGACTATATTAAATAAAAAAAAATATAATCAAAAAATACACATTCTTTAGGTTTTGTTTTCAAAACTTTTCAACCAGCTAATAATTGCTTTTGGTTTGTGAATTTCATAGAGAATAGAAAATGAGAATATTAATAATAAAAAAATGGTTATTTAACAAAGCCTCTTTTAGGAGCAATTGTTCGTAAATAAAAAAAATTGTAACTCTGTAAAAATCGGACATAACAAGTTCGTCGTGTGTTGATATCTTTTGAATCCGCTCAGTGAAGGGTATACAAGTTTGGGTTAACAAGGAACGTCAAAGAATAGATTCTACCTAAAAAAGTATTTTTTGAAGCTTTTTTGGGTTTTATTTATTAACATAAGAAAGTTAAAAAACAATTTTAGATACCTATCTTACTAAAATCAATGCGTTATATTCAGACAAATTCCAAAATTTAATTGCATTCATTATTGTTTACAATAGTTTTGTGATATCTGTATTGATTAAGATTATTTTTTCTACAATTACTAAATAAACTAGGCTTTTTCGCTTGGAATTGACAATAAGCACAATTTACAAAAAGAACTTTTTATAATAGAAAGTTTTTTACTGATTTATAGGTCATATTTTGTGTCATCTCAACAATGCACAGCATCCCTGATTTTGCAAAAATATTAAGTCATACAACGCTGTGATTGATCATAGAGAAGATTGTTTCCTTGTTAACAAAATCAAGGGTAGTTGTATCTAAAAACTTTCTAAAACAGTTTATTTTATTACCAGTTAAAATAATAATTACTGTTTTCACATGTAAGAACAAAAAAAAAAGAAAAAAAAAATTCTCTGTCGCGTAATCGATCCCATTATTATAACATAACAGAACTGTCACAACTGGACTGATCCACCGCCTAACCAACTACGCTACGAACGATTTATTTAATAACTTTTAAAATAATATTATCTATACACAACTTAGATCATGTTTAATATCAATTCGGTATAAATTTCGAAATCTATGTATATGCCTAAACACACTTGAAACATGCATTGTCATCCAGTTCTTAGCTATCCTGAAAATTTCAGAGCTATAGGTAGTCGGGAAATAGGTTTAAATTCGATTACAAATTCCACGGAATGACACAGAGACACAGAACACGGCGAAAATATAAAAAACTTTCTAATAAAAAGTGGATATTTAACGATAAGTGTCACTTTATGCTCTATCTAATCATTAGCAATATTTTTCTCCATCCAACTTGGCTACTCTTTACAAAGCCCAAATACGACCTAATCTTGAATACTGCTCGCATGTATGGGGTTTGGCGGCTCCTTCAAGGCTCGGAGTTCTTGATGCAATACAGAGAAGAGCAGTTCGACTAATAAACGACACCAGTATCACCAAAAACCTAGCCCCATTATCCCACCGAAGAGCAGTGGCTGATCTTTCCTTGTTTTACCGATACATAAACGGATTTTGCTCAGAAGATCTCCGCTCTATAATGCCTCCACTTGCCAGACCAGCCAGAGCAACGCGACGTGCCAACTCCATGCACCCATATACTGTTCAGTGCCTGACATCGAGAACGGATCGATTCAATCATTCCTTCAACCCCAGGGTCTCCAGATTGCAGGCTTTTAAGTCCCAAATTAATAAATTACCCCTTCTGCCCTAATAGATGTTTTCGGTAAATTTGTATTTAGGTCTATACCTACCTTAATTAAAAAAAAAAACGTAAATTACGGTACGGGCTTTTTAAAATTTACACAATATTTTCACATTTTTGTTGCTATTTTTGCAAATTTAGTTTTAAAATGTGGGAATTTATTGCTTGTAATATACAAAAAAAAAATACCTCCCGAAACCAGAGATCTGGCAATATTGCTTTGTAACGTGGTGCACTGCAAAGACAATAGGTAAAAGGCAAATATTCTGAAAACGTATTAATTGCCTAGTTTTCAGATAGGCCAAAAACATTGAAATCTTCATCACTCTGGTCGATTTACTAAATGCTAAAAGCGGGTCTAGAAAAATTTGCCAGCGGACGATTTGCCGAATACAATTGGCCGACGGGAAGATTCACCAAATGGAAAATATGCCGAATGGTTTTGCCGAAATTGCAGGATACCTTAATCTACTAGACACCACATTATACAAAGAAGACTGCTTCCGAAAAATGTCGACCACTTTATTTATTGTACAATTAAAGCCACATGGAGGTTAGAAAAGTTCTACAGTCGCGAAAGGTTATATTGATGATAAGATTAATAACAAAATTAAAACAGCAATAAAAAATTTATCAGAGTCATCGAATACACATCCAGATGTACAATCTATTTACAGCAATTCAGAATTTACCATATCAGAATAAAGTCACAACACGCTTTCCAGATCGGGTATTATTAAAGATTGTACTGATTGCACTTTAACTTCAATATTACCAATAATAATGGCACCTTTAGCGTGAAGAGAGTGTCCCTGTCTATACCTTTGCTGCTTTCTTTTATATGAAGTTCCGGTTGACTAGATAGGGAAGTAAATGTATAACTGTGGCTAAATGGGTCGTGATATCCAAAGCCAAAAAAAAAGTAAATTGTCTTCGTTTATTGTGTTATTTGTTCTTTATAATAAATTTCATATTTGAAAATTATTTCAGTGTATTAAGTGTTTGTAGAAAATTTTTGTATTTACTACTAGCAAAATTTGTCATTATTGCTCTTGTGTAATTACTGTGTTCCGTTTCGCGCTCGCAGTAACACACCTACTTTTTAGGTTCAGTAAATTATCTCATTTTTAGCATACTGTGCTTAGTTATTTACTGAGTTTTTTTAATAACAAATGGCTGCGAGTGTTTTTTGAGACATTCGAGTGGTTTAAGAGTTGCGTTAATTAGTAATATATAACTTTTTTAGACAAAATCAATATTATTTTATGACTTGAAATAACAAAATGGTACTTTAATTCTTAAAACAATATATTAGGTATGTACTTTTGTTTTAGCTTCAAGTTCCAGAGTAACCACAACAACCACAACGACAACAGAATCTCCTGGTGAGTAAATTTTAGTTAGTTATAAAAAGATGTCAATTTTTCTATGAATTCACATTTAGTAGTTAATGCTTCTTTGCAGTATCCATATATATGAAATTTGTGAAAAAAAAAAACTAAAGTAGGTAATTATTTATGTAAACGGCTCATTTTAACACCCAGCGTATGGTGTTATTTCTATGTCAAAAGTGCAAGTGATAAGTTTAATTACATAAAAAATATAGAATAACATTCTCTGAATTATTAAAATATGTATTTAAAGAAGTTATAGGCAACTTCATACTTTACATTATAAATTGTAAAGTTTGAAGTAGTAGAGGAAAACCCAATAGAAGAAATGATGCAATTCAAATATCTGAGAATAAACATGTCAAGTATCCATGACCCAATTAATGACTGGAAGAGCCAAATTGACAAAGCATCTGCACTATTACGAACGTATTATCATATCTATAAATACGCAGAGATAACAAAACTTGTATCGTAACACTAAGATGAGAAGGTAGTGCTAGGAGAAATGTAAAATTGATGAAAATCGAAAAATCAGCCTGGAAAGCAATCCACTTGGTTCAAGCCACCCCGAAAATGTAGCAGAATTAACCGTTCGATACATACAAATATTTAAAAAGTATAAGAATGAGAGAATTCTAAATGAATTTTACTCTGCAAATGTTATACCATTTTTTTCCAATGATCAATCACGAAGTTATGGCAGTTCCATGTTATCCATATAAATCAACCAATACCTTGGGAAAAGTTTTGCACTCGTATGGATTAGATTCTGTAACAACTTTAAAAAAGGATTTGCTTCTTATATTAGAATTTTAAATGTTAAACCAAGTTATGTTGTCGATGACATGGCTGAGCAATATGCACATAATTCGTTTACCACCTTATCATTGTGTATTTAACCCCATCAAGTTGATTTGGAGCAACATTTAAAAATGTGACCATCTCTATATCAGGAAGTGTGATTGACACTATAAGAAAAATGGTCACAAAAATTTCCGTGACCCGACAAAACAGCCCCGACAAAAATGGCCCCGACAAAATAGCCCCGACAAAATAGCCCCGACAAAATAGCCCACCAACAAAATAGCCCGGAACAAAATAGCCCGCCACAAAATAGCTTTTTATAAAATATTCCCCGACAATACAGTATTTGGAATGTATATGTTCAGGAATTCTATATGAAACTGAAAGATAATATTAAAAACACACAGATGGCCCCATTTAAAAACAAAACAAAAAATGTTTTAATAAAAAATGCATTTTACAGTGTAAAAATGTTTCTAGAAAAAATTACTTCTCAGAAAGGTAGTAAAAATTTAATAAAGAATGGCTATCGCTATCGAAAAGCCACAGTTCATGGCAACGGAGATAAGCAGAATCCAAATGTAAAGGACGTATTAGTGTTATAAGCGAAGTTTCGACAACCATTACTAATCGCATGCACGCACCAAATCCTGCAAAGAATTTGGCTCTAGAACGATGCATGGCATAAAAGAAGGAGCATCACAGGGATTAGAAAAGCCAAGACAAATCATCCAAGTTTCACCAAGAAATTGCCACTTGAAGCGTCTGTATATCTGCCGAACTACATTGCGTCCCAAAGAACCGTAGAAAGGGTGCAACAAGCAGCAAGGCATCCATATCCAGCAATACATCGTATTGCAGATATAGTTTTTCCAAATATATTACAAAACACAACAAGAGGCGAAAATTTTGTTTTGTGGGATTCTGGAGCAGATGATCCTGACCTCATTTTCATCTTTGGAACAACTAGAAATTTAAGGATTTTGGAAGAACATCATCACTGGATGGTATGGCATCGTGCATTTTAGCAAACTATTGATTGCCATCATCACTACTAGGTGTTAGTTATTTTAATCACTTTTATAAAATTTACTTTATTCTTAAAATTATTTAAAAAGGTCCTTGTATAAAAAAATACTAGTGGGAGCTATTTTGTTGGCGGGTTGTTTTGTCAGGGGCTATTTTGTTTGCGGGCTGGGCTGTTTTATCGGGAGCTATTTTGACAGGAGCTATTTTGTCGGGGCTATTTTGTCGGGGCTGTTTTGACGGAGCTATTTTGACAAGGTACCAAAATTTCAATTGAAGTATGGAATAACTGCGTTGGCCATGTTCATGAAATACTTATAGAGTACTTACGGTTCATTTTTTTGTTATCGATATGAATGACTCATCTAGTGAGGATAATAAGAGAATTAGTTTTTTTTATTTCTTATGTGATTTAGAATTTATAGCTGTATCATTTGGTACTCATTTTCATTGTATGTTCCTTCTCGAAATATGTAACCTTGACGTGGTCAAAATAAGGCTTACGTGCTTTAATCATTTTAATTTTAAGTCAGACTAATACATCTTAAACTGTAATTAATCTTTAAAAAAATTTTAAATATTTGTAAATTGTAAATATGGAGTATCTGAATAATACAAGCAAAGTTTGATCCCGCACCAGGCAGTTGAGTAAATTGTTTGTTGTTGCCGAAAAGCAAAAGTTATCTTTGAACAAAACTATTGTTCTAGCTTACGTATATTTTATTAATTTATTCACAAAAAAAAAACTTTTTTAAACTGCATGACATCTGTACCATCCAAGAACATACTATTTACAGAAAAGCCCCAATAAAATCCAATTGAAACTACAGAATAAGTATAAGATGTTTTACGTACTACTTCACAGTGGTGCCACTTGCACATGAGAATACTAAAATTGCATAATTACTTAAACTATTTATAATTTCTTGTTTTAATTACAGGTAATGGTTGTGAAATTAACCCTTCAGCTATTAAAACATCTCCAGTGCTGTTACATAGTGGAACATCAGATATCATATATCCAGAACCTGGATCAAATACTACAAAATTTACAACAAATCAATTGGTTGATTTTGCTTGTCTAGGAAATAAACTAAATTTAAATGGTCAAACTGTAGTGACAGCAGCTTGTATGAATAAAGAAACATTTCGTATTAATGGACAAACAGTAGAGTGGAAAAATCTGAAATGTTCAGGAAATGTTGTACCAAATATAACACAAGTAACAGATTTAAGTGAAGATGACACGATGCAATCTTGTTACAATAATAAAGAACAAAATAATAGTAATAGAACAATAGCTACGATAGGATTTAATTTACCGGATGGACGGAGTATTGTTATAATAAAAATATGTTTTGATTTCGATAACAAGATTACTTTATTTTCAAATTACATTTTAACTAGTGCTATTGGTAGTAGTTTTAAAGATGTCCAAACTTACAGATTCAGCCAAGATACTCCAATTTATAAATATTCAGTATCATTACGAAATTGGTATCAAAATAATCAAACCACAATTAATAGAATATTAGGTTTTTCAAATGAGTCGACCAACTATGTTAATAATATTATTTACATAAATACAGGACATATCGCAGCAAACACTGATTTTATGTATTCAGCGTTACAAGTTGCAACATATCGTTTTATAAACGCTGCACCACAATGGAACACAATTGATGTTGGGAACTGGAATCAAATAGAAATGAGTGTAAGAAATTATTCTATTTCTGCAAAGAAGAATTTACAAATATGGACTGGAATTTACGGAATATGTAGCCTAGCTAACTTTACCTCTCACCCACAAAATGTTTTTATATATTATGATCCAAGAAATCCGTTATATTCACCTACAGTTCCAATACCAGAAGTTTTTTGGAAACTGGTTTATAATCCTGACAATCAACAAGGGATTGTGTTTGTAACTCATAACAATCCTTATGATAGTCAAACAAATTTAATATGTGATAATGATATATCTGATCAGATTTCTTGGTTAAATGTGGACCTAAAAGATTATAAAAAAGGTTATTCTTATTCATGCCAGTATAATGACCCTAAGTTCCAAAAAATTGTGGATTATGTACCCCAAATAGAAGTTAAAGGAATTCTACTGTAAACTGTAAATACTTAAGTAGTTTTTTTTCTTCTCATCAAGCCTTTGACAAAACCCTAATGTGTTTTAAGGGTCGTAAACAGTATTGTAAGTAATTAAGTATTTATAAATGTAATTAAATTATACATCATTCCAAGTTTAAAAATATTAAAGTAGGCGTTATTAGGGTAATGAATTTAAACCCTGTACATATAATCTTATTTTCAGTTGTAAATGCAGTGTTGTCACGTCCTCAATAAAATAATAGTATTTGCGACAATAAATAAAGTAACAACTGTGTACCGATTTCAGCTTTTTGGACGGTTACGTCATCAAATTCTCAAAACTTAGTACTTTTACAAAAACCGGAAATCCTTAATTCAAAAATATATATTTAAATACAATGAACGTATTTAAAAAATAATAATGATTAAATGAAAGCAAACAATAGAAACATTTACAAAAAGTGGTACTTTGCAATTTAAAACAAATTTTGTATGTCTACCGGTATTATAAAATAACAACTTTAATAATTTGATCATCCATTAATGAGAAAACACAAAATATTCCATTTTGTAGATTTTAAGGATAACCATTATAGCAGCTTTATATTGAAGCATATTTTCTGGTCCTCCCCAGGTGGTGCGGAGTTGTGACATGTCAATTTGTTTCAGCTATTTTGATAAGTAAACCAGAAACAAAAATTCTTACAAAATGTTACGCTTGTTATATATCTAAGCTTTCAAATAATGGAAATACATTTAAAATATATTCAATAGTCCTAGTGCGATGATTTAGCAGAAAAGCAGATACACCAATAAAAAACTAAACAAAGTACAAAAGAAAATAAAACATACAAAATTAAAAAAACCTATAAACAACAAAAATTGAAGCTACAGATTTGGTTAAAACTATTGTCACGTTAATCTGTTCGTTTGTTTTTTCAATCCAACTACATTATTTCATTGGATATATAAGATTCACTATCAAATCCAATATTGGAGTTATCGGAATCTAATTCATCCAGTGCAATATTCAAAAGAGAAATCAAGTGAATAGTTTCCCATGTAAGAAGTCAAATCCGTCAAAATAATTGCTTCTGTTGTCTACAGAATTTTTCCCACATATCTGGTGTACATTGTCTTAACGCTTCTCTCCAAGTTTTTTAACCCTATCCCTGTCCGAATATAAAGATGCAATATTTTTGTTATAGTACGTCTTTGTAAAGCCCCATGCCAACTTTATTAGATTAGATTAAAAGGGGTATGGGGGTAGTCGATGTCCATGTTGCTTTAAAATTTCATCTACTACTTATGTCGTATCGGTACTTTTGTATGGTTGAATCTTTGTGTTTAACTGTTTTTTTGTCAAATTCGATGTAATTGCTGCTCAATCAGTCCTGCAAAATATCTTTTTTGCTCAAAATGAAGATGATTAGTTGTACAGAATAATATAGAGCATTCTCCATGACTACAACACATTCCTCTGAAAAATTGGATAAAGCAGCAATAAGTTGATTAACAATTCAGTTTTTGAAAATGTCACCGCTCATAGTTTTATAATAGTCTATGTCAGTATTTGAAGAGTCTAATAACAAATTACATCCCTCTAAAAACCCACTATTCGTTACTACGTGTAAAATTTTATATCGCTTTCCTTCGGATTTCACATGCAATGAATTACTTTTTAAATCAGATCCATCGAAGCGTTGAAGTACCATTTTCGTATATCCACGTTTCGTGTAAGTACACGAATCTGATTACTTCTTTGCGCTTTTGTAGTTTCATAAGTTTCCGAAGTTACGCGATTCTGCTAATTTTATTGCTCACTTAAAATTTGTCGCCCGTTCACTTTTTAAAATTTTTATTTCATTGCTTTTATCAGTAGGTATAAAGGAGTACGTGCACCCTTAAAATTTCAGTTTGGCATCAGTCAAAAGTTTATTTAAAGTAAAATATTAGATTATGGGATTGTACGTCTAAATCTGTCACTTTTTTTAAATAAAGTTATCAAATGTATCTGCTTAAACTTTTTTTCTTTTATCCACTGCTTCTTTCCCAACACCTTCTTTAAAGATTTTGTCGTATACAATGAACACGAACTTAAAAACTCGAAATATTTAAAAAATATTGAAGAAAATTAAAATGTAATTGACGGTGACATAAATTAATGCATTAAACATCACTTCAATGTAAAAATTTGATGTTTTGCATGTAGTTGCTGGCTTAATCAGGCCCTTTCAATTCCAGTCGAAACGTCGGCTTTTTTACATTGAATTAATGTTTCATTTATTCATGCATGCCATAACATTTTAATTATCAAAAGAATAATTACCAATTTATTAATTAAAGAAAATATTTTATTCTCAAAACATTTTTAAGTCTCGCTTTTCTTATTTAATCTGGCAACATTGTAAAATATTGACTAATATTGAATATGTCGGCTAATTTTTTTTTAAATAAGTACTTTAAATGTATCAAAATGTAAAATTAACAATTAACTTTATATAAAACTATTAATGCTTGAAACTATTTGCTGGTAAAAACATTGGTATAATCTTGTATGGAACACAGTTAGTACTTACATTAAAAAGATTATAGAGATCTTGTTGTCTCTGTATACATTTTTTTGTGTCTACATAATTTTCTTGGCATATTGACTTTTTTAATATAACTAACAATAATTATATTTATGCAATTTGTTGTTAAGCTTGTCAGTTTGTGACTTGCACTGACTTAGTAACTTTCAAAGACCAACATGACAAAAACCAATATTAAGGTAAACAGCCTAATAGATATTTTTAAACGTGGAATGGTGTATACACATTTTTTTATAATTTTTAATACTGTAATTGATTTGTTTAACTACATTTTACATGTATGTATAGATTTTACCAATTATATTTTATAAATTTGTTAATAAATAAATAAGGCAGCTTACTTGTAATTACTTCAAATCAATACTTAAATTAATAATAGAGAGTCTAGAATTTGAAATATAACACAGGTCTACAAAAAAAACTTTTTAAAAAATTGTTTTGATTTCGTTAACTGATCTTTATGTAGTTTTTTGCGCTGATTTCAAAAATGGCATTTGTTTTTATTAATCACGTAAGGTTTGCCTACAAAATAAGGATGAAATAATTGCAAAAGTACAAAAAACGAGGAATTGTGGATTTATTTTTATTATTTCAACCTGAAGTAAAAGCAAAAAAACAATGCTACATAGCTAAACTAAGCATAATAGTGATACACAAGTGTTTGCAAAGTGATTATAAGTCTTTGCAAAAACGTTGTCTTTTTTCGTCAAAGCTTCTTTTAGTACTTTTTCGGCTGCGTTCTTGTGAATTTTCCCTTTTTAACATTCCACCGACCTTGGTATCTGCGTTTCATTCTTTTATGTCTTGATGGAACCGTTCTCCTTGTTCCTTACTTATAGCCTCTAGATTTTAGGAAAAGTAGTCCAGATGTGAGTGAAGAAAATGGACTTTGACACTCATATTGCAGCCCAACATTTTGTAGTTTTGTATCAATTTAGCAACCAAAGTTTGGTAGTTTGGGTCTTTTTTGTTTCCAAGAAAGTCTGTTACAACAAGTTTAAATAAATTCCGGGCTTTCATATTTTAAAAGTTTTCTTATGTCAGGCCCAACTCCTTTTTTTAGTTTAGCATCGGATAGACCAGGAAACTTTTCAGAAAGATACTTGGATACTTTGTCTAATGCTTTCACAAGCCCCAATTTGATATGGAGTGGTGAAAGTAAGATTTTTTTAGGATCCACTAAACTTTGTTTTTCAACTCCAGGAATAAGACCCTTTCTTATTGGCCACACCTGATTGACATAGTGTTGTTTCCAGTCACGGCTATCCTATTCACATAGGAAACATGGAAACTTAGTGTAACCACTTTGTTGAGCTAGTAACATTAAAATAACTTTCAAGTCTCCACAAATGGTCTACTTATGATCAGAGTAGCTGAGCTTATTAAGAACAAATTTAAGATTTTCGTAGCATTCTTTTAAATGGACTGAGCAGACAGTAGGTTTAGGAAGGGGGCAGACAAATTGACACATACATGCCTTGTTCCCGTAGGAACTGGAATTTCCCAGTTTAGGTTCGTTTTGTTTTTGAAATAAATATATTAAAACCGTATTTTATCTTAGATATACACTCAGATTGTGTAGTAGCTTGTTCACCATAAAAGCTCCACAATTCAGACTCAATTTACCGCTCATATAGGCTTTATAATACAGAAACATCGAACCCATACCGAACCTAAAACCCATTTAATAAGAAAATTTTAAGTGAAATTTGTGTCTTATCTATAGGTGATAATTTTTTTTACTATTTTTTTCGTAATCTGCACCAAAAATACTGTTAAAATCACTAGTTAAATATCCTACAATTTTTTCATCGCAGACCTGTGAATCAATAGTTAAATACAATGCTTAAAATCTTCTGATGTATCTATAATCTCGTTGTTTTACATACAATAAAAATCTTTATCTACAGAGAGTTCCAGCCTACCATCATTCTCATGAAAAACGCTAGAGAGGCTAAATGGAAGGTACATAAGAGATACAGTGATTAATACCAAACCACTACATCTCAATCATTATGCATACACAACAGGTTAATCCATAGAAACGGCCCTAGATCATGTGGTTGGTCAGATCGAGCGGTCATTGAAATAGAAAGAGTCTTACCTTGGCAAATTTATAGATATCGAGGGAGCTTTTGATAAAACCACTTTCCCCAAAATCATGCTTTCGCTTACAGTAAGCGGGTGAATTATCAGCATGCTCTCCATGCGTGTAATAGAAATAACTGTAAATGGCTTCAAGAAACGAGGCAAGGTTGGGAGGTGCTGTCCGCAGGTAGGGGATTAGTACCTCTACTGTGGGCCAGGGTTCTAGACAGCCTTAAACATAGCCTTAATGAACATGACAAAATCTATACAGTAGTCTACGCAAATGAAATTGTAATTCTGTCAACAGGAAAGTGCTGAAAGCACCCTATGTAACAGAATATAAGTGGCTCTTAAAACTGTAGAGACATAGTATAAATAGTAATCGCTGTCTGTTAACCCCAAAAAGTCAGAAATAGATAGATAGAAAGCAAAGTTAAAAAAACATATATTTCTTATGAGCAATGCTCTCGAACCATAGGGGACTATGTGGATCTACACCTATGCGTAACTTCTTATCCTTTAAATCTTATTCAACCAAAAAAACTTACTTTGCTAATGCTCAATATTTTTAACTTTAAACATTTGTTAATTTATGAATAAATTATTGAATTTTTTTAAAATTATAGGCCCTCCAATTGGAGTAATAATTAATAAAACCTTTTAGAATCTTACAGTCCTACGCGTATCCCTTTCCCATAAATCTTACAAAGTTTGATATTTATATGAAAGATGATAAGTTAGAAATAGTATTAAATATACCATGTATGTTTGACAATAGTTTATTCTCTATTAATCACAATTGACAAACATTAAGACTGGTGGGTAGCATAGGTAGATATCTCTACACATCTCCCTTAAGATAAAAAAAAATCCTAATTTTAATTTATCAAAAACTTAATAAATCTTTTATTTCTTTCCAATACGTGATCATTAGGAGTCTTTATTACATATTTTCTTTTACTTTTAACTTCAACCACTTCTCCTATTAAATTCCAATTCTTTGTTTTTTTACAATATATCCTACTGACTGCGCCATGATAAGTTAGAAACAGTATTAAATATACCATGTATGTTTGACAATAATTTATTCTCTATTAATCACAATTGACAAGCATTAAGACTAGTGGGTAGCATAGGTAGATATCCCTAAAAAAGGGAAACAAAAACAAATAAAACAAGAATTTGTTTTAACAATTTTACAAGAATTCTCAATTTTTAATGAAATTAAATTTTTTATAAAAATACGTAAATATCAGAAACAAATATATTGTGGATAAACAATTTGATTGGCCGTCTAAATACTTTATTTGAAATATATACTCTTAAATACATTTTCAATCTAAATGTTTTTAAACTATATTTAAAAAAATGTATTTAAGATAAAATTCAATTTTTGAAAAAATATTTGTAATTTTATTTAATTATTTTTTAAAAAGTAATTTTAACAAAATAAGTTAGACTTTAAAAACATGATAACAAAATTACTTTGTAAACAATTTTTTTTTGTATTTGTTTAGTTAATCTTTGGTATTAGATAAGTAGATATTTTAGGAGAATCTTTAAAAACAAGTACTTAATATGTAATCAAAAAGTATTTCTGTACTTCACAGAATATATCAAAACAGCATAATTTATTAATGTAATTGTGGTAAAATAAACTAATTGATAAAAAAAATATTTTAAATTAAAAACAAATTCACTTCCTTTAAAAATAATAATATTTTATTTAGGTCAATTTTGTTTCAATCAGAAACTGGACATTTTTAGTATTTTTGTCTCAGTGGGTACTGAACTTTAAATACTGTTTTCTCCGCTTCTAAAGGTACGTGTCCACTTGAGACAAAATAGTCTCGAGATCAGTCTCGAGACTGCACTCACAAATGTATACGGGTCTGAGAGAAGTCTCAGAGACAAGTTGTGACAAGTCTCCGAGAATGAGCTTGTCACAAGTGGACATGCAAATTCCTGTACTTGAGATCTAGTCTCCAGTCTTCTGTATGTGCCGGAAGAGCTGAGACTAGTCTGGTGATCTTGTGGTGATTATTATCTACGTTATTACTACTATACGTTATTACTACTTAAAATTACTAAAGTTATTAAAAATTACAAGTTGTTTTAACTTTTTGTTCAATTTTTTCATAAATAATTATTATAATGAGTACGCGAAATTGGGTCGATGACGAAATTTTTCAATTAATTTCTCTGTACGAAGAAAAAGAATTCTTGTGGAATGTTAACCATAAGTTGTACAGGAATCGTGAAAAGAAAATGAGTATGTTTGAAGAATTCGCAACAAAATTTAAAGATTGTGATGCAAACGAAATACAAAGGACAGTGTAGACTGTGTGTGTTGACTCTCAAGTCGACACGGAATTGTTTTTGTCTCGAGACTAAATGTCACCAGGAGTCTCAAGTCGACACGGAATTGTTTTGGTCTCGAGACTAAAAGTCCCTCATGCCTGTCTCGAGACCCAATTGATCTCAAATGGACATCATCCTGAGACATATCTCGAGATTTTGTCTCAAGTGGACACTTAGCATAATGATACGTGGTTTTTGAAGACTAACGTTTATCAAATATTAATGAATCCATGAATCATATTTTCCAACGTCAAATTTAAGAAAAACGAAGAGGACTTTTTTTTCAGTTAAACTCGTAAAAATGAATGTAAAAAAGTTAAAAAACAAGTTAAAATGGTGTCGTGGGACACCAGGTAGGAACGAAGTTCCTTCGGCTAATGTAGAATCGACACATAACACTACTCGCTTGTGTATACGACTGTAGCTCCTGCGCACGTCTCATTTAACGGTCAATATATCAAAATCAGTGAAATCTTGGCGTTAAGAAAAAAGCTTCTTTAAAATTCAAGGTGAGCTTTAAAGAGTAATGTATACATTTATTTTTTTTACCTTTCCTAACTACTTTCAACTATCAAGATTTTTATAAATTATATCCCATATTACTTTAACAAAAAAAAATGTTAAGAGATATATACAAAAAAAAAAATTGCATCGGCCAGGAATCGAACCCAGCTCATTTAACGGTTTTTCGTTACGGTTTTTTAGTTCGGTCACGCAGCAAAATCCCTATCTTATCCAAGCTTGCCTTAAGGAACTTACTTCCAAAAATTCTTGTTATGGTTCATAAAACTACAACTTATTATCTATCGATTGCAGCAAACCGCAAATCAATAGCGTTAATGTTCATGAAATGAGACAAGATTGAACAAAATATATATATTGAAATTTTGTAGAGCCACCATTTTGAATTTTCGAAATCTGAAAACACAAACGTTTTCAGGTGCCGGACTACTATATTTTCATATATTTTGAAGTCGTTATTGTTATTGTAATTATTGTTGCCTAAAAAACTATTTTCCAAAATTTTTTAATTTTTCAAAAATTAAGGCTTGAAATTTTGTTTTTACCCGACTGACGGAGGGTTATGTTTTCAGCGCGTATCTTGTATCTATGTAATATTCTTCCTTACCTTGTATCTCCAGAACCGCTAAACGGATTTTCACATTTGAGGTATCGTTAGATTTGTCTTAATAGCCCAAGTGTTCTTAGATAGGTGATATTTAAAAAAAATCAAAATGGCGGATGTTTGACGCCACATTGTGAGGTAATAAAAAAATAAATTGTACCAAGCATATCGAGTGGGGTATCAAAATGAAGGATTTTAAACACAAATTCTAAATATGTATATAACTTTTAGTTTTAATATTAAATAGAACGATAAAAAAAGAAATGAATATTTTTTCTGCAAAGCAAATCGGATTTTTTTTTGTATTTCTATCTAAGTTGCTTGGCGAAAGTTGTTTAGATTTATGAGTAGAACACGTGGTATGGAAATGAAAAACATAATAATAATTGGACGTACAAAATGCTACACCTGATTTCTCATTTACTATGGGAAATCAATTTTTTTCCATATTTCGATCTATATTTCTTAGGGAAAGTTGTTCAGTTTCATGAATAGAACACGTGAGTTAAATTAAGTTATTACTTTTCCTAACAACAGGAACGCTAAAAAAATTAGCTTTACTAATAAAAATAATTCAGAACTCACAAATCTCGCACAACTTTTTACAGAGCCATCCGATATTGATAATATTTTTTTTATTGGAAAGAGCATACCGCGTGGGCGGTTTCATATCAATTTCAAAGGAAAAGTCGATTCCAACCCATCAGGGTAGTCAATCGGGAAATATTTGAATATTCCCATACTGATTGTTGTAAAGTAACACCACGTATAAAACCGTTGGTCCCGGTTGTTTTTGTTGAAAATAGTCATTAAGCCATAACGGCCTCTGTAGCGCAGTGGTTGAGCGTTCGGCTCAAGTTACGGAGGTCCCGGGTTCGAATCCCGGTGACCAACGCACATTGTAAATAAGAATATTTGATTCAAAAACACATAAATATTTTAAAAAACCGACACAGATGTCTTGTAGCACCATTTAGAAATTAATGATTTCTCATGAACTCTTCAGCGAGTTTAGAATGAGCACTCTAAACTAAAAAGATATAAATAATAAAATAATTAAAAAATAACAAAAAACCCGCCTGCGTGGATAGCTACAACTAAAAATCAATTGAAAAGACTGAAACAAGACGAAAATTCAATGACTAGGTATTTAAAAAAAATCAATGATTAGTTACTTAGGACCAGAAACATAAATTGAAACAGTACCACACCTATGTACCTACGTATTGTACAAATAGAAATATCAGCACGGTAGTCATTCAATTTTTTGCAACATTATAAACAGAATTACAGTCGGAGGCATGCACAAAAGGATAATAATTTAACATAGCATACACTTTCATGCCTCCGACTGCAATTCTGTTTATAATGTTGCAAAAAATTGAATGACTACCGTGCTGATATTTCTATTTGTACAATACGTAGGTACATAGGTGTGGTACTGTTTCAATTTATGTTTCTGGTCCTAAGTAACTAATCATTGATTTTTTTTAAATACCTAGTCATTGAATTTTCGTCTTGTTTCAGTCTTTTCAATTGATTTTTAGTTGTAGCTATCCACGCAGGCGGGTTTTTTGTTATTTTTTAATTATTTTTTTATTAATATTGCATTACGTCATCTCATAGGGTATAAAATTTCCTACAATTTTGATCTAATCTAAAAAAGTTATGAACGAAAAACTGTTGCATTTCACGTGCTCCAAGCTGTGCTTGCAAGCTGCATCGCAAGCCCCAGCGGAAACTTGACACAAATCTAGGAAAGTAGTCAATACTACATATACTCTTGTTTAAAAAAGTCAAATCTTTACTGGAAATCTTTTCCATTTTATATCCTTACTTCCCCGCTCTATACTGCAAAATCGCTAGGACAGCACCTGTTTTTCCAACGTTACAAATGTAACGTTTACATGCCCTTTCTAAAAGCCACCAACGATTTACGTAATGAGACGCAGTAATATTGTTTGATAAATAAATTAGTTCACATTATCTTAAATAACTTTTTATTGTTTTTATTTCTAAACTTCAAACCTTGCCGCCCATTTTCTATATATTTTTAAAATATGTAATGTGGCGCTGTATCTATCTTAATTCTTTTGAATTATAAAATAACAACTACTTCATTTATTTCTAAAAATACCAATTGTAAACTTGACTAAAAAATACTTTTTTGGAACTAAGTTCCTTACGGCAGGCTTGGAGTAGATAGGGATTTTGCTGCGTGACCAAACTTTAAAAAATGTAATAGTAAAAAACCGTAACGAAAAGTCCGTGGAATAAAACCAGTAAATGAGTCGGGTTCGATTCCCGGCCGATTCAATTTTTTTTATATATATCTCTTAACATTTACCTTTTTTTTGTAATATGAGATATAATTTTTAAAAATCAGGATAGTTGAAACTAGTTAGGAAAGGTGAGAAAAAATAAATGTACCTACCTATACTGTATATTACTCTTAAATTTTAAAAAACTTTTTTTTTTAACACAAAGATTTCACTGATTTTTATATATTGACCGTTAAATGAGACGTGCGCAGGCGCTACAGTCGTATACACAAGCAAATATTGTTATGTGTCGATTCTACATTAGCCGAAGGAACTTCGTTCCTACCTGGTGTCCTATGACACCATTTTAACTTGTTACTTACCACTATCCGACGTATTTATAGATATACATAAAATTTATTTTTCCACGAATTAAAAATAACCATAAAATAGGAAAAACAATATTTTTTTAATTTCAAGCTAACAATTAATATCTTTAAGTCAATTCCATTGTTCTTCTTTTTTTTAGTTTCCAGTATTGATATAAGAGAGCTACTAATATTAAAGGCCACTTATTCTGAAGTTGTCTTTCGCGGAGCTTTTGAATTCAGGATATGCTGTGGATTAAGCATGCCATGAAGTGTCTAGAAGCATGCTTACATCGTATTCTGGCAATTTGTTACCAACTTGTTCCGTATTTGTCGCGGAATTACAACGCGAACGAGGCTAATGTAAAATAAATTCACTTAATTTCTTATCACTTATCACTGATAAGGTATCATTAGTATCATTACACAACACAATCAAACAGATCTCAAAGAATACATATATGTGATGTTATGTTTAACAATAATAGCGTATAAAATATTTAAAATTTAATTAACATTGAATTAATAAAAAAATGGCTAATTTTTCTGCATTTATACAAAAAAATATTTTATATTTAAGTGGTATAATTGTTTTATTTGTAGTGGTTGTAACTTGGATATCAGTTTCTATAGACCATACAGATAACAGCGGTAAGCGTATTTTTTTGTTATTGTTAATTAATATTTATTATTACAAAACCAAAAGATCAGAAAATGCAAACCTGATTCGAGCTATCTTTCGGTTTTTTAAAGTAAGTACCTAACGTCAATAAAGTATTTGGATAAAAAAACATATTTTAGAGTGTAAAGTTAAAACGTTTTAAAGGGCGTTATTCCCTTAGCTAGCTCACTAGGTCGTGGGTAATTTTAGTTTTATTAGCCCCACTTAAACATGAAATTAAGTGGCGTCAGAGTACAAACTAAACATTTTTTAAATCATTTATTAAAAATACAAATAAAAAAAAATAATTCATTAACTCAATAAAAAAAAATTCGAAAAGAGGTTGACCTTAAAGGCCATCCTTGCAACTTCCCGCTAGTTTTAACCGCAAAGCTATAGTAACGTGACGTATTTTGACGTTTTTAACTTTTTTTGAAATGTTTAAAAAGCCATAACTTTTTAACGCCTTATTCGATTTCGATGTTCAAGATGGCACTCGACGCAGTTTTTTGAGACCTAAAAACGTTACCGGGAGTGCAAAATCGGTTAGTCAAAAAATCTCTGTTATTGAAAAAAAAAACATTTTTTTTTTGAAATTTTTCGACAACAATATCTCACGAACGAATCAACCGATTTTAATTTGCAAAACGGCATTCGACGTGGCTTTTTAAGCTTGAGAGCTGATTATGTTATGAAATTGATCGATGCAATAGCCAAAAAGATATGCCCAAAAAACATCATTTTTACCAATTGTTTTTTTCGGTTATTTTAAAATTTCTCAAAATCTACCGGCTCGAATCGGTTCAAACTTACAGGGAATCTAAGTTAGATGGAACTCTTTGGAATGCTTTTTATTTCATTTCGATCGATCAAGCCGTTTAAAAGTTATAAGAGGTTTACATACATCCACACACACACACACACACACATCCACACGTACATACAGACATACAGACACCCTCGTAAAAATAGTCAGGGGAGGTTCCTAAGACCTCAAATCGTTAAGATCCGATGAAAACTCAATTTTCGAAAAACGGGGTGAAACCAATAACTTCCCGATTTAAAAAAAAAATTAATTTTTTTTAGCGGGAGGTTAAAAATATTGAAAGCCGAATATTAAATTTCAAAAAGCAGAGGCTGGAAATACAAACCAAAATTTTACAATCCTTAGTTAACAGTATAACAGATGTGGCATCGTCTACCTCAATATATAAAAATCCGGATTCTTATAATCCTATAGTATTGCATAATTGTTCTAATACCACAATTAACTTATATTTAAATCATAAATAATGTTTAACAATATTTTTCATTTTTTTAGTATATTATAGTATATTAGTATATTTTTTTAGTATATTATTAAAATATAAAGACAGTTGTAGAAAAAGAGTTGTAGAAAAAGTATAGTGTTTTACTGGTCAAAAACCCTTTTCGGAGCTCGTAAACATCACTAGACCCGGCTGGTAAATTGATCTTTCACTTAAGAAATGTTACTATCGTTACTCGTAAAAAAATGTACTTACTATATTAACATAAATCTTTAATTTATTGAGCTATCATCAAATATTGTGTGGTAAAAGGTGAATACATCCAATGTTAAATATAAACATACTATACCTAATTTATTTTAACTTAAGTGCCTTAAAGGGTCTGAAATTATTTCTTATTAATTCTTCATTTCTTAGTTATATCTTTTACTATATATTTGTAATTTGTACATGATTAATAATATTTTTTATATTTGTTGTGCCAGTTTTAGTTTTCGTGCTCGCATATCAGTGTATGTGCTCATCTCACCGGTAAACAAGCTAATGTGTGTGTGTCGTGATGCTTTGGTCACTGGACCTTACATCTCTCTGTCATTGTAAAGACAAACAGTTTTACTTATTGGTTTCACTGTAAAACAGATTGTAAAAAATCTTGGATGTTAATAAAAAAAAAATATTTGTTGCATAAAAAATGGTGTTCTTAGACATTAATTCTTGTATTATTTGTTGTTGTAGCTTCCAGAGCACCAATACCAAATACGACACCAACAACATTAAAAACATCAACAACACCACCAACATCAACCGCATCGACAACAGCACCAACCTCATCGACAACAGCACCAACCTTATCGACCACAGCACCAACCTCATCCACAACAGCACCAACCTCATCGACAACAGCAACAACCTCATCAACAACAGCACCAACCTCATCAACAACAGCACCAACCTCCTCAACAAAACCTACTACTAGTAAGACTATTGCATTAAGTTAATTTTTTGCTTTTACAAAAAGTGTTTTGTTGAATTAATAAACAAAATTAATTGTGCGCAAACGTTAAATTCGAGCAAATATTGTATTATGGCTACCTATACAATCGTCGGGCTAACAGACTATTTTCACTACTTCGACCATAGAAAAAAATATATTTGACAATTCCTGCTTTGTATAGAGTTTTATAATTTTCGACAAAAGAAAAAATATTTTTTTTTAACATTAATATTGTACCAAACAAAAAGCTTAAATATAAAGTAACGATAATTTGACATTTCGTTAAAGTATTGGTATTTAAAAGAATGTTAACTACAGCTTAGTAGATTGCTACTGGATAATGTATTCAAGAAATGAAAAAATACGCGTTAATAGTATATTACTTTACGAGTGGAGTAAATTGCATATTACAGCGACTGTGTTTGGCCCATGAGCGAACTTGCGAGCGAATGGGCTAAAGAAACCAGCTAAATATGCAATTTGTTCCTCAAGTGAAGTACTATGCTTTACCCACGACTTACCAAATGGTTTTGTATAAAACTAAAAATAACAAAAATAAAATTTAAATTTGGGTATAAGTTGTCAAAAATATTCGATTTCGCAGACAGTTCTGTCTGAGAAATGTCAAATGTTAGTTTATTTTAATGAAAACTGTAGGTAACCAACATAATAATACAGGTTTCGATTTACTTACTCCACTAGTTTAGTAAATGAAACTATAACACAACTCCTCAATAATTTGACACTTACTGACAGAGTTATAGGTTAAAAAATAGGCAATTTACTTATGATTCGTGGGTAAAATAATAAACCTCTTCTCACGTAGTGAATTTCTTAAATTTTAAGTAACGCAAAGGAACAATAATTCCCGTTTTATTTTATTTTTGTAGAAAAAATACAATTTTACTCATTTTCGGGAATATATTATTAGAACTAATAATACAACGGTAATAAAATTTAATACGTTATATTGCCTAAGCAATACAATGCCCACTTTCTGATTCTTACAAAAACACCCTGAGTAGTGTCACTTCCGGGGAAATAGAAAGTGCCCTAGTCACTGTATATAGACAAGAATACCAGGATCACTTTGCTCGCCGCCTTTGAAGTTCTTTGTAACACATTTCGCTCCGGTTTGCCAACGTTTTTTGTACAGAAAACTAGTGAGCAGCGATGCCAATTTAAACTTGTCTTATTTTATTAAACACTTTTTTAAATTTACTGCCATTTTTTTTAAATCTATCGCATTCTACTTTTGGTTGTATCAACCTACCAATTTCAGAAATTGTAGGTTGGCAACGTTGCTGGTGAGCGACAATGATCCAAAACGAAATGCTTACCGGGAGATTTGGAGGCAAGGGACTATTTTTAAAGAGAGTGATCATAATATTCTTTTTTATATACAGTGCCCTAGTGGTTTGGAATATGGTGTAACTTTACTATAGCTACATCTTATACTAAACGGGAAACCGAGAAAAATCATGTTATTATTATACAGATATAGGTAGATCCCCCAAATGTACATTAAATTAATAAAATTAGATAAAACTTGTTATTTATATAATATTGTATAGTTAATAAGACTGATGCAGGGATTTATTTTTTAGATCCACCTACCGGATGTGAGATTAATCCTACAGCTAATAATGCCTCTCCATTGTTGATATACAGTGGTACATCCACTATCATATATCCAGAACCTGGATCAGCTACTATAAAATTCGCAAAAAATCAATTAGTCGAGTTTGCGTGTGTAGGAAGTAGCCAAACTATATTTGAAGCAACTTGTGTCGATAATCAAACATTTCTTATTGACAAAGAAGAAGTGGAGTGGGCAAATTGGACTTGTCCAGAAACTTTTGTAGCAGAAGTTTTATCTATAAATGTAACTAAGGATGATCCCATGCAATCCTGTTATGAGGGTCAAGAAGAAAATAGTAATACTAGAAAAATAGGTACGATAGGATTTAAGTTAACTGAGGAACGTTCTATTGTTATGATGAAAATATGCTTTGATTTGAATAGTCAAACTACATTATTTTCGAGTTATAATCTAACTAGTTCGATTGATACTAGAGCTAGAAACGGAACAACACCTACGTTTGAACAAGATAATTCATTTTTTGAAGAATCAATAAAATTAGATGATTTGTACAAAAAAAGTGCAACAACTTTACGTACTATTCTCGGGAGTACCTCAGAAAATTATATTACTAATTCAACTTTTATAAACAAAGGACATTTAGGAGCAAGAGCTGATTTTATGTACGAAGCTTTGCAAAATGCAACATATCATTATATAAATGTTGCACCTCAGTGGAATACAATTAATGGGGGTAACTGGAATCAAATAGAAATTAGAGTAAGAAATTATTCTACCATTATATAAATGTTGCACCTCAGTGGAATACAATTAATGGGGGTAACTGGAATCAAATAGAAATTAGAGTAAGAAATTATTCTATTTCTCGAAAGACTAATCTACAAATATGGACTGGAACTCACGGTATATGTACTCTTGCAAACTCTACTGGTAACGGGACATATATTTATCTTTCTATTAATGAAGTAGGTCACAATGCTGTTCCGATACCAAACGTTTTTTGGAAACTGGTTTACAATCCTATCAATCAGCAAGGGATTATTTTGGTAACTCATAATAATCCTTATGAAACTAATATTACCAAAATATGTTCAAAGGATGTGACTATCCAAACTTCATGGTTAAAGCTAGACCAAGATAATTATACAATAGGTTATTCATATTCTTGTGAGTATAATGATACTTTATTTCAAAAAAATATATTTTATGTACCCAAAATCAAAGTTACAGGACTACTTTTATAAAAGCAACTTCAATTGCGGATTTATGTTTTGGAAGTTTAAATTAATAAATTATTTTAACTAATGATTAGATTGTAATTACCTTGTATTATTTGATACATAAATACAAATATTTGTTAATTTGTTTAATATATTTAACTTATTTACTGTAAACTTCATCTTCATATGAAGTACTTTGTTGTGTATTTTGTAAATAATTAAATTTAATAAACCCAAATCACATATTATTTTAATATTATTACTGTTTATTATTTAAAAGTTTAAATAAATTATTTAAAATCTGATTTCAAGTTCATTTACATTGACTTCAGACTATCTTAGTATCTTATTTTATATAAAGTTGATAAATAAATAAATGATTTAAAGTTAACACTGGTCTATGGTTTTATTATTATAGTGCCCTAGTCAGGGCCTCAAAGGTTATAGATATGTGCATCTGGAACCAAGGGCAAGTAAGTATTCCAAATGATCTCTAGACGATTTTTAACATGTTCTTGATATCTGTCAGTGGCGGTTGGCTCATAAGAACACATAAGCACGTTAACCACCAACGTACAAAATAGAACGAAAACATATAGATATTATTCTATTTATGCATTAACATTTATTTAAAGTCGCATTTTCTAGCTACTTTCTTTGGGCTATAAATAAAGTGTATGCATTCCGCGTGTAGTGATCAATGGGATACCATATCTGATTCTTTCAAACGATACGTCCCTCTCCCCGTGCCTCACTGGACAGTAGGCAAATTGTAAGTTCAAGTTCAAGAATGAGTTCTTTGGGAGAAAAATATGGAGATTTTCAGGAGTTTGGTGCGTATGAGGACCCTATTGTAGGACTTGCGTCCTTTTTGCTGAACGTGCCCAAAAAATCATTTTTTTTTTGGTGTGAGTGTAAGTGTGTGTAGGTGTGTAACCCACGTGGTGCAATGTGGGGTTGGGAGATTGACGTCGTGGAGCCCTTCCATTGGGCAAAGACAAAGGGAACCACAGAAACCTTCGCCAAGGGCCCATTTTTTTCCATTTTTTTTTGTATTTTTGTGTTTTTTTATTTTGTTTTGTATTTTTCTATTTTTTTTAATTATCGCGTCCAATGTGGGGTGTGAGGCACCATCTATCTCTAGGAAAGGGGGGTTTCATCCAATAGATTTTGCAGGTCTTCCGGAAGGTCCATGTCTACAGCGGATTGGAGGAGTCTTAGGTTGGGGAGGGGGGCAAATTGTAAAGTTTATTTGAGCAGAGTGTCATTGTGATCTCAGAGTACAAGTACAAGTCGTTTATAGTTTCGGTTTTATTTACGCGATAATTGTGAGAATTGCGAAACATTCGGCGATCTCGGAAAATGTTTCCGACGACGTGATCGTTCATTATTTAAAGACAATTAAATTTAATTCAATAATAATAGAACAAAAAATTAAAATAAAAAAGATAGATATTTATAAAATACTGACTCAGCAATTCACACATTTTCCTTTATAAATAAAAACAAATTAAAGTCAGAATTGGAAATATTATACAAACGACCAGATTTTAAGGAAGTAAACAGATTTCTTAAAGATATTTCTAGTGCTACAAGCAATTGTTATGATGTCCATGACAAACAACATTAAAACGGATCAAATCTTACCTTTATTTTCCAGGATAGAATAACTGCTATAGCAATGTTATCTATTGAGAAACAAATGATTCAATAAATTCCAAGTTCTAACAAATTGGTTGTTGACGAATTTTTCAAAAAGAACGGTAGACGACATCACTTGCTTGTGAAACTTGGAAACTATAAGATTAATAGCACAAACAATTAACAATTAAGTGCTTGGCGAGGTACCTACTCAACAGTTAACTTTTACTTCTGCTTTTTCTAAAATCAAAACATCCATGTTGGGCGAATACTGGTTTACACCAGCCGATTTTATGGAATCCCGCTTGAGAATCTCACCACCTATTTTAAATATTTAGGCCTGATGATAGCCTAAGGTGTTAATATCCCCACACCCGAGAGGACTATGAGCCATATGTGGTCTCAGTGTTGGCAGATCACTTGCTCGTTCCTCTCCAATTTTCTTGACCCAGGATCTCCGTATAGGTTTTCATGAAATAATGGTTTAGTCAGTTTTTTATAGATACAAAGATTAAAAATTTCAATACTAAAAAAGAGGACTACTTTTAATAATTTTTGTTTTATTCAGTTTTTTCTGACTAGCTAGAAAAATTAAAAGTGAGTTTGTCAAACAAGTTTAAAAATTGGTCTTATAGCATCAGCCATTTTTACCTATATCTTAAAATATCAAAACTGATAACAAAAATTAAATACCTAGTATTTTATTCAAATTGTTTAAATACCTGGATCCAAAAAAATATGGTTATTTAATTACAATATATTTAAGATGTTTAATTTTTAAGAGTATACTGTATCTGTTTATTTAGTCTATATTATTATGGTAGATAAGGTATTATCAAAATAGAATCTTCGAAAATAAAACACTTAATACGTAAATTCTAAATCATTTCTGTACTTCACAGATCTTACCTGCTGTGGATAGTATATAACTGGAGTTTGTCAAGTGAATTAATACATTTATGATAAGATAAAACCAATATTAAATTCCTAAAATTGGCGTCTATTAAAATGATAGGATTATTGGCAAATAATAATGTTTTATGGATAAGTGTTTCGACTGTGTTTTTTTTAGGCACTATTAATTTTGCTAGTGTTTTAGTATTGGAACATAATAAAAAAGACGGTAAGAATCATCATTTTCTTTATACATTTACAAAGACATGTCCTTATCATCATCAGAGCCTAAACTATTGAAGGTAAAAACATGAAAAAAGTGAAAATTGGGGTAGAAAAATGATGCTATTATCGGATAAAAATTTTTATGTATTGGTATTCTTTTCAAACGAACAAGCTTCTTTTGTATAAGCACAACATTTTTAAAGATAGCATATAGAACAAAAAATTGCAGTAAACTAAAAAACATGTCTAAAATTTCCTCTCGAATAGAATAATCTATGCTAGTTTCGTTTTATTAAGGATTGGATTTCTTATGAAAAAAAAAGTGAGAGGTGTCAAGTTACACCCGGATGGAACAAAGTTTCTTTCGATTAATTAGTAAAGGAATTGTAATTTGTAAACACAACAGAGTGTTTATACATACATAAGCCTTTATTATTGTCTGTATAAAATCTATACTTACCTAACTCTATCAGCAATTTTCGGAACTTGTGCAGAAACACTGTCAGGAAATATTATTGTTATTATTTATTATCTACAAAAAACCTGTATAAACTTAACAAAGTCGCGACACTACACTATCAAAGCAAAATAGAAAAAAGTAAATCCATTATCACTTGAATATTTTCAACAGTTCGTTTCTTTTAACAAAAGTGTCCATTTATACAATACCAGAGGTTTAGATGACATACATCCACTTAGAATTACTTTTCATTTTAATTTAATTTAAAACAGGAATTAACAATTTAATACAAAATTTTAAAACTAAAATATTTGACAGTAACTGACAGTTAAGGTAATTTAACGTACCTAACTAGTCAAGTTACGAACAATTTTTAAAATGTTTATGAATTTATTAATTTATAAAAACAGGATGAAATATAATACTATTATAGGTAATTATTTTTTTTTCTACAGTATTTTCTTTTTAATTAAAAATAGTGTCTTTTTAATTGTAATATATCTATCTATGAGAGAGAGAGAGAGAAAGAGAGAGAGAGAGAGAATTTTATTTTTTGTTCTGTGAGAGAGAGACAGACAGACAGAGAAACATGCGTGTGTCGTGTCGTGTCGTGACAACTTTTGGTCTGAATTTTTTTCGGCTAGCTTCTAGCCTCAGTCGTAACTGGTCGTAACGCCCAAAAGGGAACTTCGTTCCAATAAGCATATACATCTTTCAGCATTTTGGAAGAATTTAAGACACATTAAAATTAGAAGTTAACGGAAATTAGATGGTGGAAATATAAAGTTGTTATTTTCAAATATGAAATATGTTTCATTTTTCCAATTTCCACAAAAAGTAATTCTGCATAAAAGGAAAGGGAAAGTGTTCATCTAACAATCTTTAAAAATATAGATTTAAAAAGATTATTTAGTAAATAAAAACAAATTTAAAAATTTATTTTGCCTTATATTTTATATACATGGATCTGTATCTATAGCCGACAGAGCCTTAAACCGTTTAGCAACAAATGATTGTGGCGGTTAGTTGAGCATGTCGATTTGTGAGAATAGAAGCCTAAAGCCGAAAATATATTCAAACTTAGCTACATTTAGGCTTTATAAGCATTGAAATTAGGGAATAGGAAAAATCGCCATGCATTATTTGTTTAAAAGTATTAGCTGCTGATAGCTTGAAACCCAATAAATTGAAGAGGCACCTAGAAACATTGCACAAGAAATATATCAGTAAACCGCGAGAATTTTTGGAGATAAAACTCAGATCATTTAAAAACAGAAGACACATTTTCTGAAAATGCTCGAAGTGGACGGGAAAGCTTCGTGGGCTTCCAAATTAGCTAAATGTAAATAAGAGCAACTTATTCTACCCGCTACCATAGAAACATTGTTTGGTGAAAGCTATGCTAAACAACTTAGCAATATTCCTTAGTCAATTGATACAATCTGTCGAAGAATTTTGGATATATCTGCTGACATTCAGGAGCAGCTTGAATCCATTGTTAAAAACCATGGATGGCCATTTAGAAAACCTAATTTCCGTCGATACTTTCTTTTAGAAGAAGATTTGTCCAATTGGAATTGGGTTTGTAACCCATTTGACAGTAAACCTAATGGCCTATCAATGGCAGAAGAAAACGTTTCGTCAGTGCCAAATCTCTGACAAATTGCTGGATTAAATCTCCAAATGACTTCTCTGTAATAAAAGCCAAAGTGATACGGATTTTGTTAGTTTTCTCCACGTTCTATCTTTGTGAAACAGGATTTTCTGCTGTTGCTTCGTTAAAATCTAAATATCGAAATAAGCTTCAGCTAGAAAAAGAAATCAGAGTCGCTATTTTCAATGTAGAACCCAACTTATAGAGATGGTGTGCTACAAAGCAAGCGCAGGTTAGCCATTACTCCACTCCTAATGGCCTAATGGCCTATCAATGGCAGAAGAAAACGTTTCGCCAGTACCAAAGCTCTGACAAATTGCTGGACCGAATCTCCAAATGACTTCTCTGTAATAAAAGCCAAAGCAATACGCATTTTGTTAGTTTTCCCCACGTTCTTTTTTTGTGAAACAGGATTTTCTGCTGTTGCTTCGTTAAAATCTAAATATCGAAATAAGCTCATGCTAGAAAAAGAAATCAAAGTCGCTATTTTCAATGTAGAACCCAACTTATAGAGATTGTGTGCCACAAAGCAAGCGCAGGTCAGCCATTACTCCACTCCTAATGGCCTAATGGCCTATCAATGGCAGAAGAAAACGTTTCGTCAGTACCAAATCTCTGACAAATTGCTGGACCGAATCTCTAAATGACTTCTCTGTAATAAAAGCCAAAGCGATACGCATTTTGTTAGTTTTCCCCACGTTCTTTTTTTGTGAAACAGGATTTTCTGCTGTTGCTTCGTTAAAATCTAAATATCAAAATAAGCTTCAGCTAGAAAAAGAAGTCGCTATTTTCAATGTAGAACCCAACTTATAGAGATTGTGTGCCACAAAACAAGCGCAGGTCAGCCATTACTACATTCTAAAAGTATTTAAAACTTCTTAGACATAGAATAAGTTTCTAGTTCAATATTTGACAATAAGATTTTTATAGAACTGTTTTGATATTATTGTTTTTCAATTTAGGTACCTTACCAACTTAACAGGCCCTGACCTGAGGGGCTCGCTCCACAGTTTGAGGATCGCTGTACAAAATTTGCATTGTTCAATTATCAAACTTTATTACTACTGTTAACATCACTTTTCTAACTCTTTAAATAATTGAATTAAAGATTCTTTAGTATTAAATTTGCTGTAATAACAAATTTAAACCTTACAATTTTTTTGCATACAACTTATAAGCTGTTTGCTATTAGCAATTATTATTAAAATTAAATATTTGGTTTAGTTGCAGGTGATGGTTGTATGATTAACCCCACGGCTAATAATACATCTCCATTGTTAATATTCAAAGGAACATCAGATATCATTTATCCAGAGGCTGGAATTAATAAAACAAAATTTGCAACAAATCAGTCAGTCGAATTTGCTTGCGTAGGAAACAAACTGAATTTAAATGGGGAAACTATTGTAACTGCAACTTGTGTCGATAAAGAAACATTTAATATTAATGGACTAACTGTAGATTGGAAAAACTTAAGTTGTGTAGGAAATATTGTACCAGATGTTCTAGAAATAAAAGGATTAAGTGACGATGATACTATGATGTCTTGTTATAACAATGCAGATAAAGATCAGCGAAAAATTGCTACAATAGGGTTTAAATTAGACAGTGATCGGAATATTACCACAATTAAAATATGCTTTGACTTTACAAACAAAATTACGTTATTTTCAAGTTATAATTTAACCAGTGCTATTGGAAATAGTGCGAAAAACGTAGAAGCTCGTAGTTTTAAACAAGATACTCTAATTTATAGATTTCCAGTTTCATTACAAACTTGGTATAAAAATAATCAAACAACCATTAATACTTTATTGGATCTTGAAAGTAACTCTACAAAGTATGTAAATAATATCACGTTTATTAATAGAGGACATTTAGCAGCAAAAGCAGACTTTATGTACGCAGCAATGCAAGTTGCAACATATCGTTATATAAATGTTGCTCCTCAATGGAGTACGATCAATGGAGGTAATTGGAATCAAATAGAAAATAGTGTTCGACAGTACGCTATTTCTGCAAAAACTGATCTGCAAATATGGACAGGTACTTATGGTATATCTACACTTCCAAATATTTCCTTAAATTCCGAAAATATTTACATATATTTCAATCCAAATGATACAATATACTCACCTTCAGTTCCGATACCTGCAGTTTTTTGGAAACTAGTTTATAATCATGTTAATCAACAAGGAATTGTATTGGTATCACATAATAATCCCTACGAAAATCATGCGAATATATGTGATATTGATATATCTGACAAAATTTCTTGGTTGAATTGGGATAAAAATAATTTAACAAAAGGTTATTCATATGCATGTGATTACAATGATAACTTGTTTCAGAATACTGTAACATATGTACCAAAAATCGATGTTCAAGGTCTACTAGTGTAAAATTTGTTTTTTTGTGTTTATAATAAATATTAACTCCTGAAAAAAGAGATGTCAAATTCTTATTTTTATTCATATTAGTATTAAATTAATTACATAGGAAAAAGTTAAAAAGATAAGTTTTCGAAAGCAGAAGGAAAGAAATTTATCGAAACAACTTTTATTAGGTATAGGAAATGCAGCATATTTGGAAGGGCAGCGGTCAGCTCGTAATAAATTTTAATCCCCAACCCTAAGATGGGTGAACTCGTAACTGATCCTTAAAGGTAAATTTTTAGAGGACCGTTCGGGACAGGTCAGCTCGTCACAGGATTCTGAAAAAATACTTAGTGATAAGGGGATGGTTGGGTGAGGGTTGGTTTTGATCAGATTTAACATTAACCCACCAAGATATTTGTCGATTTTGTAAATAGTCAACTAGGGGAAAAAATTACTCGTTGGGAACGATTTCAAATTTCATTTGAGGCATATTTGAGAAAACGACGATTATTTATGGGATTGTTCCATTTCTACATGCAAAGTCCCACACAACACAATCAAACAAACTTGGCCATTGATGAATATATTTGGGTATAGATTTTCTCTTGGTCAGTCCAGATATCGCAAGATATAATAATTAGACCTGCAAACAATTACAATAATGGTCATGACGAACCTAGTAAATGGTTACAAAATATTTTTAGTTTGCATTTTTTCAAGGAGATTGCATAGTCATGTCTGACATTCCACCTTACTCCAAATGTATTGAATTTGCCAACCATTTAGTAGACAATTATATATCGGGAAATGCAATTTTTCCTGCTGTCATATTGGCAAATCTGCTTTAACGGCAAATCCAGGTGAATCTATCATTCTCGTTTTACTGATTGTTTTTATCACTCTTATCCCAATATTATCTTTTTTAGACAAACATTTTTAAAATATCAGACAAAAATATTCAATCAATTCATTCTAGACATATCAGTAAAAAAAGTCTGTGCAGAATGCGAAGAAATTTCTTGCTATGCAATCTGTTAAATTAATAAATATCCAAATTACGAAATATGAGTTTGTGAGATCTGTATCAAATAGGTATAAACCAAGTTAATGATTTTTTTACAATTTTATACAATTCATTTTATTTTTGTTTTGTGCTTCTGGGGTCCTAAGATTTAAATGTATACCTACATTTTTATAAGATAAGTTATGGCATAATTCCAATGACAATTTATAAAAAACCAAAACATAGACTAATACGAAATAATACTAGTTCTAAATGTATTCGTAATAGGTATTTAGATTTTATGTAACTAATGTATTTAATTTTTTTTGCAATATATTTCTATAATTGAACTTTGGTATAGTTTCATTTACAATACTTACACCTATAAAGTCTGAAAATATGTAAAATATATATCTATGTAATACTTTTGTCTTATTTTTTTAAAAACGGGATTCATAAGTGTTTTAAACTTTATGCAATATGATTAATACTTGCACATAATCCTTAGCTTTACCTAGTAGTAGACTCGTATCATTTAACTTAAATCGTAGTGACCTTCCCAAAATATTTTGCCATTATATACAATACTATAAACTGTTACGAGTTGACCATCTTGCGAACCATATTGTTACGAGTTGACCTGTCTCGCTAAGAGTAAAATTCTCACAGGAACTAAAAATTACGACTTGACGCGTGCCCATTTGGGATACCGTTTTGTTTTTTGGAAAGAAGCAAAAAGTAAAACAAGTAAGCCCTATAAAAAATGCTTAACAAAATAAAATATACTCTTTTGCCTTTTTTGTTGCATTTCGTTGATAGTCATCCATAACAGTCAGAAAAGCTACAAAAATATATTTTAAATACAATTACACAGTTAATATGTTTAGTTTCTTGCTAAGTGGAGTATTAGGTAAGTCTTTGTTGTTTAATCCCTTTGATTAAATCAAGCAGCTTTAGTTTACTCATTAAGGACACTATGAATATCTATACAATTCAAATTCTTTTATTGCACATTTAAAATTGGATCAAAGTTATACTTAGTTGGTATACTAATTTTTAACTAGTTTCGATCTTCGCAAATAAGGAAAACTGAAATACTAAATTAAACTAGCACTGGTCACTGGTCCCACCCATCCCATTAGTTTGATCACAGCATCAGTGAAGATACTCTCCAAAAGTATACCAAGACGGATATCACCACTCCTGGATACGCAACAACCAGTACAACACGCAAGTTTTCGCCGGGACATTGGATCATATCCACACTTTAAGACAATTCATATCTCGATCCAACGAATACAAGCTTACACTCTGCATGGCCTTTGTGTACTACGAAAAAGCTTTCGATTCAGTAAGGACGTCTGCAGTGGTAAAGGCCCTTATAAATCAGGGAGTACCCACCACATTCATATAGAACTGATACAGAACATATATCATCAGGCAACTGCGTCTGTTGGAATGATTGGAAAGTCGGCACAATTTGCTTTTAAAAAAGGTGTACCTACGACAGGGTGATGCGATTTCACTCAAATTATTTTCAGCTGCCTTGGCGCACATGTGTTGTTCACCTAATTAAGAGAATAAGAAACGGCACTCAGGTGGTAGGTAGAGACAGTCGTTGATTCAAAATGTTACGGTGGTCAGTATCAGGCGGGTAAACTAAAATAAGTTAACTGTAAAAGAAAAGGAAAATACCTAGATATTTATAAAAACAAGGAAAAATGAAAGGCTCATAACCACACACTTACCCTAGTAGTAGTCGCAACAATTTTCGCTGCATTCTAACGTAAAAAACGCGGGTATATTCTCCGAAACAAAAGGAAAGGGGTTTTTCATGCGCTTAAGGATAATAATTTTATAAAAAAAGCTTATAATAAATATTTAACAAAAATTTAGTTTCTAGAAACAAAGAGACCTTTAGAAAACAGAAAAACTTTGTTTTGTATCTAAAAATAGGAATGAATGAAAAGGGTGAAATAAAAATGTTACAAGTTTATTTATTTTTTCATGCTGCATCATCCTATAAAGTTCTTTTCACTTATTTATCTACACACTATATATTCTTTTACAAGGCATTTATTCCTAATTATTTTCTGAGATCCAAGTGTGCTAGAGGATTTTTTTCTGGCTCTGTATAGTTGTAAAAGATTTATAAATATGTGTAGAATAAATAACCTTAACTATTTTATATTATGTAAATGTGAACAGATATGTAGACTTCAATTTAATTCAAGCACATTTTTGGTGAACTTGCTACATGTATTAAACGTTTTTATCATTTATACTATTAGATTTTAAACATTAGTAAGAAAGTTATTTTGTACCACAACACTTCAAAAACAGTAACTTTAGGACCACAACCACCGCGATTTGATCATGTACACAATATGGGTTTCAATGTTTAAAGGCGGGTGAACTATTTTCAGATATTACCTATTAATTCTAAGGTTGCAAAACAGAAACAGTAATTGGACACAATGATGGCAAATTCAATTTTTTAGTAAACCTACAGCAAAACTTTTTTAAGCAGTAGGTAATGCACTAATATATGTGTCTTACCAATAACATGTAATATGGCACTTGACAGTTTTGACTTTACCTCTTAGGCAGTATGGGACTGTCATCAGGCCATGAAAACCCTGGGAGAGAACAACAAGGTTATCCTTAGTTGGGTTCCGGGGCACAAAGGTATGTATTGCTGGCAATGAGGGAGCTGACAAGTGGGCAAACAAAAGAGCTGAAAGCCCGCTCATTGGTCCAGAACCGACGTGTGTTATTGCTTACAACACAGCACGAAGAGCTGTTCGCCAGTGGATGGGCATAGAACATCGAAAGAGCTGGGAAAGAACAGAAGGCAACATACAGTCAAAGAGTATGCTGCATACACCTACTGGTGCTATAGCGGCAAATGCCCTTGGGCTGAGGAGGAAGACCCTGCGGAAAGTGGTTGGTCATCAGCGGCCACTGGGTATTCCGCGGACATTTTCATAAGATGGGAATTCAAGTTGAAAACCTCTTATGTAGAAAATGCGGTGAGGAGGAGGAGACAGCCTTCCACGTGATATTCATGTGCCCAGCCCTGCAAGGTCTGCGTGTGAGATCCCTTGGCCTACCGACCGGAGATCAAAGGGAAGAACGGGTAACCATAGTCAAAAGGATCTCATGGTTCATTAAGAACCTGGGATTTGACGGAGAATGAGGACCTGTGAATGAGGGTGCACAATAAGCTGTACTAGCTGCGATGCAATCCCATGGTCTACCCCTAAGCCTGGCCCTCTGTTTAAAAAAAAACATGTGATTAGTCAAAGAGAATTAAAGCAATTACTTATCTGCTAATACTCTGTATATAACCGTATATGGTAATATCTTCTAAGTATCAAAAAAATATTAAATTATTTCAATATGTGAAGTACCTGAGATTACATATTGTACATTTTGTTTGTAGATTAAAAATGTGATCTTATTTAGATAGATAAGGTTTCTATTAAAATGCAAATTTTCATTTAAACAAACAATCAAGTAATAAATTGAAATGAGTTTGTGTATTTCCCTCTAGTGTGTATATAATTCGACTACTCCTATTTGATAATAATATTGTGGTTAGGTAAATAATACAAGCGGAAAAAGATTTAACAATGTTATGGAAAAATAAGTTATGGATAAAACTGTTTATAACGTTTGTGATGAGAGTAGTAAATACCAGTAATATATCAGTTTTACAAGACCAAAGAGATGTAGCTTCTAATTCCATTGTAATGGACTCAATCTTAGAAACAACCACATCAGCAGGAATAATTTATCCATCACAAGCTGTTTCCGAAGAAAGTAAGAACTTTTTACAATTATCTATAAGTTAGATAATAGACACAGAGTATAGATACAAGGAGTCCGTAAGTAATGTTGAACGAATTGTCTCATTTTAGGGGACAAAATATTTGCCGGTAGAGTGCGCCAATTTATAAAAAGTACTTGTTCAAATCCTTATAAACTAATTGTTTATAACACAAATTTTTAATAGATATTATTTTGAGATCACTTTTATGCTTTCATTAAGGACACTTTTCTTACATTCTCACTTGCCTTTCGAGCTTTCGACCACTAAGACAACCATAGACAGCACAACACCCACCTTTTTTTAATTAACTAAAAAACTAAAACAAATTTGAAATAATTAAATAATATTATATATTAAATTTAACATTCGGGAAATTTACATGTCCTAATAATATCATTGATACATAATGAATACTTGCGCAGCCAGTTACAAAAAATAGCAACAATAATAAATGACCTACATCTAATAGTACGAGAGCTAGCAACGCACGTCGGAAAAACAAGAATTTCTGGTAGGCGTCATATGGGCCATTTGGCTGACGGCAGACGTTGCGTTCATTAGCGCCCATCGTACCTGTACAGGTTAAAAATAAATTTTTCAAATAATTTTAGAAAATTTTTGATTATCATTAATATTTTATTTATTTATTATTTAACAACATAAATCTATTATTTCCAGACTTTTTTATTGTTGTTTGTACTGTGCCCCTGGATAGACCGACTGATACTTGTTATTTTTACTTGAAAACCAATAAGTATCAGTTGGTAAACCACAGATGTCTCTTCATTAGTGATTGAAAAGACATAGCCTGTACTGTACTGATGAGCTCTAATAGAGCGAAACATAGTGTCTACAGTTTGGTTTTGTCCTTCATGGGCTGATTGATATTTGTATCTATGGCTTAGCATTCTGTGCTTAGGGTTAGAAAATCTAACCCTCGCAAAAATCCAAGTTTAAGTTGAAAGCATGGCACGAGATACGTTTTATTGTTTTTCATTACTGTATTTATAAGTCAGAACAAGCAGTGTTCGTTTCATTTTTTAACATTACTAGGTTTTAAGAGCCATCGCTTATAATTAGATCGTAGGTTCGAGTTCTACTGGATGTGTTTTTTTAATTTCTTTAATGTCATGTCTTATTTGTCTAATTTTTAAATTTTCAAAAGGCCTTATTACTGTTAAAACAATGTTTGTTGTATGTTTTTGGTTTTGGACTTAAAATGTATGTTGTTCACAATTATTCTTAGTATATCCATTCTGGTTAATATTGTAAAAATTAAAATTCTAACTTAATTTCAGATAATGGTTGTGAAATTTACCCCACACTTAAAAATACATCTCCATTACTGATCTTTAGTGGAACAACAACTATTATATATCCAGAACCTGGTTCAAACACTACTAGATTTGCAAAAGATCAATTAGTAGATTTTGCTTGCCTATCAAACCGCTATCTCAATTTTAATGGAGAAACATTATCAACAGCAATTTGTATTGATAAAGAAACATTTCTTATTAACGGAGTCACTGTGGAATGGAAAGACTTGAATTGTACAGGCAATGTTATACCAAATATTTTAGAAATAACAGATTTAGGTGAAGATGATACGATGATATCTTGTTATAATAATGCCTTACAAACTGAACGTAAAATTGCTTCAATCGGATTTAGTTTAGATGGTGAACGAAATATTACATTAATAAAAATATGCTTTGATTTTGTTAATAAAATAACATTATTTTCGACATATAATATCACAAGTGCTATTGGTAATAGTGCAAAAAACGTAAATCCTCCAAGCTTTAAACAAGACCCTGCAATTTACAGCTTAAATATATCATTATCAACTTGGTATAAAAACAATCAAAGCACTATTAATAATATATTGGGTCTTAATAATATGTCGACTAATTACGTTAATAATGCAACCTTTATAAATAGAGGGCATTTAGCAGCAAAAGCTGATTTTATGTACGCAGCGATGCAAGTTGCTACATATCGTTACATAAATGCTGCTCCTCAGTGGAGTTCCATAAATGGTGGTAACTGGAATCGATTCGAAAATGGTGTTAGAAATTATGCTAGTTCCAAACAGACCGATCTACAAATATGGACAGGTACTTACGGTATCTGTAACCTTCCAAACATTAATACGACATTTGAAGATATTTATATATATTTTAATCGAAGCGATCCGTTGTATTCACCCTCCATTCCAATACCAGCATTGTTTTGGAAAATGGTTTACAATCCAATTAATCAACAAGGAATTATTTTGGTGGGACACAATAATCCTTACGAGAATCAAACGATCATATGTGATAATGACGTATCCAGTAACATTACTTGGGTGAGATGGAATCAAAATACGTTAAAAAGAGGTTACTCGTATGCTTGTGAATATAATGATAACCTATTCCAGAATACGGTTGCCTGCGTACCAAAACTTAAGGTTACAGGACTACTAGTTTAAAAGTTTGGCTTTATAATAGTCTAAGATCCCGATGGAGAACGACCTTCACTGAGCTGGTTAATGGACCAACGACCAAACGTATTTTTTATGTAATTTAATATATTGAAAAAATTATTGCATGTGGGTGGCCAGTCGAACTTCAGTCCAGGATATTGTTAATTAATTTTTAAAAAATTTTTGTGCGACTGAGAGGTCCCTACCAACCGTCCCATGCGATAGAAGAGGACACAACATAACAGCTGTGATTTGAATTGTTTTCAATAAATTCAATTGATTTTAATTTGTCAGTATATATCTATAGATACATTAATTATATAAAGCAAATTTATTTCAGTTAATATTTTTAAAAAGAAAAAAAAAGAAAGAAAAATTGCAAGATTAGAATTATATATCTATTGCTATAACCTTCTTATTAACTAAAGATTTATATATACTTTAATCTAACAAAATATATACACATATATTTAATTGATTGAAAAAAAAAAAGAGTGTGCGTGTAACCTTTACGCGCGATTGAAGTAAAACTTGTTAACGTACGTATCGGAAAATAAATATTTAATTACAATTCAATCATATTTATTGCCTATATACCTTACAAAAAATGAGATGTTATATTTATATTAGAAATAGGAATTTGAAAATTATCATTATTTTTTATATATGAAATAATAGGTTTATGAAAACTAAAATGTGAAACATAGATTTTACTCTCTAAATAACATTAATGTATTTGAAACCGTTTGAAAATTTTGAAAATTTAAGCTCCTCCCATAGCTGAAATCACACCGTTACTTCCATCAGAATCTTCCGTTAGAATCTAACGTTAGAGTTACCCCTAGTCGCGCCTAAAGAAGTTTTGCTTTAATAATAGGTAAACACTATTAAAAATATACACATATTACGTTTAGAATGTGTGATTTTGTAGCTGTATCTACCTTATTGTAATACAACACAACACAAGAGCCTTCGATAGTTAGATAACCATTTCATTTTGTAGCATTTTATAGCATATTCCATAAAATTTAAAATCCTGAGTTGAGTTTGTTTTCTTCAGTCCTACGAAGGATCTGTTATTGCTGGTAAAAGATCAGCCATCCTGACTAGTGGTTTTATGGAGTTTATGGCTACCTAACCAAACCTAAAATAAGTATAAGCAAGTGTTAAAACATGTCGAATATTATTATTTTATGAACAAAAACGTGCAACATGCTTCTTTACTATCGTAATATGTATGTATGTATATAAACTTACTTAATCAAATCATAATAAATGTCGCTGTCTCGTCTTTTTTCATTTTTCTTCAAATCTTTCTGGCGCTTATAATATGCCTTTTGGCGTTCACAATTTCTTTTTCTTTTTAGCTCTTAGCTCTTTAAACCTATAAAACGAAAATAGCTAGGTATAAATAATAGGTATAAATAATTAGGAATAAATAGTGTAATTACACACCAAAAATAAAATGTATGCATACAGAGTAGGTACTCACTGTTTTCATTCAATATTTTTTCATCACTTTCTTCATTAATAAATCCACTTTGTTTATTCATATTTAATACAAACACTTTATACACAAATTTAAATTATTTACGCAATGTATTTTGGTTGACAAGATAACAAGCTGTCAATTCATACAATTACAGATTTAATTTCATTTAATATAGTAGGCAGAATCGCATGAGCGCAGCCAGGATTATTTTCAGGGAGGTGCATCTGCATCTACACACTATTATGATCTAATATATATAGAATGTAGAATGATTTGGACAACAACCGCGACGCCTTTAGTTTTTATTCAAACAATAATTAAATAAAAAAAATTAAAAAAATATATAATTTTCTGGTAAATTCAGGTATTTTCTTTCATAGCAGGGGGGGTGCAAGCGCACCCTCTTGCACCCTGCTGCCGGCGCCCATGCAAAATCGTGTCAGTATTAGGTTTTGTTTCCGGTTTCTGTTATTAGAATGACGTCACGTCCGTTAGAATAACTTTTTTACTCCTAGTGTCGCTAAAGAAGTTTTACTTCAAAAAATTAATAACTAATCCTTTATTTTAATATGAAACTACTCCAAAATAATGCTCAGAATGTACGCGTCTATCGCTATCCTTCTTGTCTTCAAGAGCAGAGAGCAGAGAGCTCTCTCTGTTTAAAAGGCCGGGATACAAACGCTGTTATGTTCTGTCCTCTTCTATCGCATGTTACGGTTGGTAGGGACCTCTCAGTCGCACAATTTTTTTTCTAAATTAATTAAAAATATCCTGGACTGAAATTCGGTAGGCAACCCATAAGCAATATATTTTTTGATATATTAAATTACATAAAAAATATGTTTCGTCCATTAACCAGCTCGGTGGAAGTCGTTCTCTACCGGGATTCTATACTATAATACGATTTCTTTGTAATAAAACCAATTTCATAAGTTCAAGATTAATGCTGAATCAAATCTTAATCTTGATTTTGATTCATTTCTTAGTTTATAATTTTTAATATGTTTCAATGAGTTTTATTGTTATATAATTTTTTATAATTAAAAACGTTATTTGAGATTTTTTTCAAATAAATTTTATTGATTAAAATAAATTTGGAAATTACACAAACAAAAAGTAAAATTAACGAAACATTGAACAAATGCTATACAGAATAGAAACTTTTTTGCGACAGCACGTTTACCACTTTTTTTTTTGGCTTTTTTTAAGGGATCAAAAAGACTTCATGAGTTTCTGCACGTTAAATGAATGCTTCTAAATAATCTAATACGAGTGCAACTTGATTGCTGGAATTACTCTCACATGATTTCTCCAAAATTAGGCTTCCTTATTTATTAGAGGTAGAATGTTATATTTCGAATAATAGAAGTAATAAAAAACTCTATGTTTTTTACATATAACTTTCACTTTAATTAAAATTTTTTTTAAAATGACATGTTTCGCTGAACTAGCATCATCAGATTGACATATAAAGTTACATTTTGTTTATTTGTATCTAACTATCTGATGTTGATTAGGTAATATTAAGGCTAGATTAGGTATGGAAGTAATTAGATATAACAATATTAAAGCCTAGATGTTATTAGCCCTAAGGGATTATCCTGGATGTATCTCCCTCTAAGATCAGTATAACTGTGCAATGATATAGAAAAACCAGGAAAAAAACTATATCTGCTGATCTTTACAATAACTTAATATATTTGTATTACAATTATATCTTATCTATGTATAAAATGAAGACTCAATCAAAGTAAACAATTAAATAGTAGAGAATTTCTAAGATTAATTTGTTCATTAACAACTTTAAATTGTGGATCTGCTAGATGTCTTTTTATCTCAAGTTCTTCAAGGAAATCTAAATTTTGTTTTTTATTACAAATGTGTAGTATTTGGATGTTATTGTTATGTAAGAGTGAAGTTGGATGTTCAAGTAGGTGTTTTGCATAATTTGACTTATCTGGTTGTTTTAATCTATATGCTCTTAAGTGTTCATTGAATCTTATTTCAAATTTTCTTTGTGTTTGACCTATATATATGGCATTACATTTTGGACAATTAATTTTGTAAACACCAGATTTTTTTAAATTACCTAATTTAAAAAAATCTGGTGTTTACAAAATTAATTGTCCAAAATGTAATGCCATATATATAGGTCAAACACAAAGAAAATTTGAAATAAGATTCAATGAACATTTAAGAGCATATAGATTAAAACAACCAGATAAGTCAAATTATGCAAAACACCTACTTGAACATCCAACTTCACTCTTACATAACAATAACATCCAAATACTACACATTTGTAATAAAAAACAAAATTTAGATTTCCTTGAAGAACTTGAGATAAAATGACATCTAGCAGATCCACAATTTAAAGTTGTTAATGAACAAATTAATCTTAGAAATTCTCCACTATTAAATTGTTTACTTTGATTGAGTCTTCATTTTATACATAGATAAGATATAATTGTAATACAAATATATTAAGTTATTGTAAAGATCAGCAGATATAGTTTTTTTCCTGGTTTTTTTATATCATTGCACAGTTATACTGATCTTAGAGGGAGATACATCCAGGATAATCCCTTAGGGCTAATAACATCTAGGCTTTAATATTGTTATATCTAATTACTTCCATACCTAATCTAGCCTTAATATTACCTAATCAACATCAGATAGTTAGATACAAATAAACAAAATGTAACTTTATATGTCAATCTGATGATGCTAGTTCAGCGAAACATGTCATTTTAAAAAAATTTTTAATTAAAGTGAAAGTTATATGTAAAAAACATAGAGTTTTTTATTACTTCTATTATTCCAATTATAATGAACTTTCAAGTAGTAAGGGTCGGTACAATTAATTTAATGTTATATTTCCTTCGTGTTTTTAAAATCTGTGATCCTTTTTCCTTCTAAGTCGTTAGATTCTCTTTTCTTCTGCTAAATCATAGACCCAATGGATATTTCCTTACTTTTCTCTTTCAGTTTTTAACGCATATATTTATTTAAAAAAACACACTACGACTAATTACAATATTTCTGCAAAGGTCGCAGTGATACAGGCTAACAGCCAACCCAACAAACATCTAATCTTAATCTAATTACATTATCTATATTTAACATATTTGCTTTAGATTCATCAGAAGAACCTATTTGCTTTAGATTCATCAGAAGAACACCTGCAAAAATTTATTATTCTGCTTTTTGATGAAATTTATTTTTATTTTGTTTTTTTAAGCATGTGACTATATATTTTACACCAAAATATTTGCAAATTTTATACTTTTAGTTTGATTTTGCAAATAATTTGCTGTCACCATTGCTTTTTCCCAAATTTTTTTGCTAAATTCGTATTGATTTGCAGGCACTTAACCATTTCGACCAAAAACCAATTTTTTCTCTCTGCAAAACCATTTGGTGCTGGAGAGTACATCGCTGTATATTTTTATTTTTATACCTTAACCCTTCAAACATTTTCTCAAATTATTATTTACGTAATCACCACCCCTATCTGACCTAATTACTTTCGAAACTATGCCTAACTGAATAAATATATAGTAATGTATCATGAAAAACCATCAATTAACGTTGTTAAGATTTAGTTTTTATAAAAAAAGACGAGGTAGGCGGTTGTTATAAATTTTTAAAGTTGTTACAATTTTTTAATGTTTAATGTAAAAAGTAAAAATAATAAAGAAAAAGTTAAATATTACAGTCCACTATTAATTAAAGTAATTAAGCCAGCGAGTCGGGAAAATGTAAAGCCCCGACATTTTATGGTCCTTCGAGCCGGATATTTTTTTTTGAAAATACAATTCAGAAGAATAATTATGGTTTAAGTTTTGCCTGACTATTTGAAGGTAGGTGTTGTAAAGGGCAGCGTTTATTAACAATTTGGTCTGCGGTGCTTGCATGATAAGAAAGTAACGAAATACAGTAAGGGTTAAGTGGTCGTCGAGTAAGTTACAATAAAATTTAATTTCAATTTACGATAAACAAAGGTTTTTAGTTATAAAAATAGTACATAGTTTTAAAAGTCAATTGATTGTTACCGGAGAAACATGGCACTGCGTGTATTAAGTCAAGAATATTAAATGTGTTACTTTGAGAATCTTTTTTGTGAAACTCTTACGTATAATTTTAGCTTCCATACGGCAGTCACAAGTTTCTCCAATCCTATAATCTTTATTATTAGTGGCGATTGCCATTTTCGTTTCATTAAGTGTTTTATTGCATCCGTGTCTCTGTATTCAAATCGTCGATATCTTTTAAGTTGACAATGACTGGAATACCCGAAAACACTCAGACATGGTCTATTGGCTATGCGCACGACACTAGAGGCTTCTTGCGGCCAAATCACTAAGCTCAACTGCAGGACCGCTAACGCAGGGTTTAAATAGAAATAAAAATTAAAATACAATTTAATTAAATTTTTAAAATATTTCATAGTATTTTTAAATATTTTTCTGACCATCTTCGTATATTATTTCACTACGGGGTAAAAAAGTAAGCATATACAATGTAATTAGATTAGTTAATCCCTTAAAATTATTAGAATGTAAGGTTATACACAGTATACCTAATATACTCAACATTTATTTAAATGCTTTTTATGTCTGTTCCAACAGATATATCTCTAAAAGTTTTTTCAATTGTAACATACTTTTCATTTATAAACCTATTTCAAGTTTTTATAACACTTTTTATGGAATCACTATATTAGTTCGGGTCTGGAGATCACACTTTTCACTTTCAATTTCAAGAGATTTACAAATACAACAAAAAGAAGATTCTCTAAAAAACATCTGATTTTCGTTGTTTTCATCGATTATGTATATAAGCTTGAGAAGCTTTTTCTAAACAAGAACTTGCGCTTCTTTCATAATATTCTTCGTTGTCAATGAATTCATCGTTAGTTACTTCGCAATAAGGGTCCCCTTAGTATTAGTAGATTGTTCTGTAGAAGAAACCTAAGTACTTGTTGACTGGTATGAATCTATGCAACGCTTCAAATAACAATTATACTAGCAATAAAATATTTTTTATATTACTAATTTAATAATAAAAGCATTACCATCAATATGTAGAAACTTTGTACCTGTTGAGAACTTGAATAGAAATTGCTGTGTGACACAATAACTGTTTTGAAAAAATTGTTAGCACATAAGCTGGACTATTTGGTAGAACAGATTTTTTGTTTCCAATAAAATGATCGCTACAAATTATATAGCTGGGTGTTGGTGACCTAGAAGATTTTTCAACACTAAAAGAATATTTTAGCATTTATTTTTACTACATTTATCCACATGTTTGTTGTATAGTTCATTCTGATATCACTTGTAGAAAAATATACATATTTAGGTATATATAAAGGCTATACTTACTTTTGTATTTTTACTTCACATAGCTATTTTTAACGTTCTTCTGGTCTTTTATTTTCGCAGGGAATGTAAAAAATGTGCTTTTAGTATTTTTACAGTTATTTGGTCAAAAAGGAATGCAACAAACACTATGACCCATATTTTTTAATAAAAACACATACAATCATATGTAAATTGGTCCTGCAGTTGAACTTCGCGTTAGATCCGCCGCGAGCGCTAAGATCAGGCGAAGTTGGTCACGTGGTAACGTGCACATAGCGAATAGTCAAAAGCTTAAGTAAGTCGAGTGCATGCCTTGTTTCGTGATCACTTTCCCACACAGAGCGATTTAATACTCGTTGTTATCAAAGTGCACATTATATCCCGCACTTGTTAGTCATTTATCGAAAGTAAGTTTAAAACCAATTTCGGCACATAAAAACAGTTTGTCGATTTTAACTTTACCATTTCCGTTTCAGTTACACTCTCCCTTGACCTCAAAGTAGAGACCTTGCTTCACTAAATTTACAACGCCCGTTCTGCTGCTTTCAAATCGGCACAGAATCCTTTGCAATTAACCATCTGACTCGAAGCTTCTGAATTTTTGTCCTCTGTGCATTGATAATTGACCATTAAACATGCTCCATCGGTATTAACTCTAGTCCCTTTATTGGTTTTTCCTTTTTAAATTTTATGTACTTTAAACAATCTCGTTTAAATTAGTTTTTTCCTGTATTAGAAACATCACTGTTATTCTTTTGGTTTTGCAATATTATTGTTTTTGTTACTAATTTCTTTACTGACTCGTCCTGATTGACTCTAAAATCTCCCTGACGCCTCCTGTACTTACTCGTTACGAATTCCATAGTAAACTCATTTGATGGCTTACTTTTTAGCATTATTATTAAAAAACTTTATGAGTCTGAAGACTTTCCAGCAAAATTCCTGCTGCAAACATGTCCTTAATTTCTTTCCCTAAGGCTGCCAACGTATTCAATGATTTCAATAATAAACTGATATATGCGGTTTAATATCACTATTCTCCTCCAGCGATAACTTGCAGATGTTTTTCAATAAAGACGTCTTCCTAAATAAACTTGATTTTTGGCTATACTTCTTTAGTGCTTCCTAAGCAACCCGCGTAAATTCCGTATTTCGGATAAACAACCAACCTACAATAAAATAAAAATTAGCAATAATGAATATATCGACAAAGTCAGCAATATGAAATAACTAGGTCTAATGGTGGATCAGCACCTGCGATGGGACACACAAGCACAATACATCGCAAAAAAGTTAAGGAAATCAACTTACTTTTTTTACTGTTTGCGCAATATCTTGAATGACAGAGTCTTAAGGATTGTATATAATTCACTAATATAATCTATTATTAGATACTGTATAACTGTGTGGGGCGGATTATTACATTCAAACGTATATAACCTGCAGATTGCTCAAAATACTCTTTTAAAGGTTATGTTTAACATTGGGCATTTATTTGCCACAGAGGAATTGTATAAAAAATACAAAGTACTTAATATTAAGAATATATATTTTCATACAGTGTTGTGTTGGTTTCATAAGAGAAAAACGAGTTTTCAAACTATAACACACAGCTATTGCACACGAAGCAGGCTTCAAGGGGATTACGTACGTGATAGATACAACAAATTCATATGTCAAAGACAACCCCATTTCAATGGACCGAAGTATTACAATATTCTGCCTACTGAATTAAGAAATATTAAAAACATTAAACTTTTCTCTTTGGCTCTGCGAAGATTCATCGTTAATAATATTAGCATCTTTAAAATTTAAAGTGGCTTTCTCACGGGATCCAATACTATCCAATACTATCTAATTGATAAAAATGCGAATAATTTAAACAAAGAGATAAAACACTTTTTCTCGTTTCTCTAAACAGGTAAGGTAAAGCCCATTCTACACAAACCACAAAAACGCGACTACTTAGTCGCTTAGTCGCGTGAAAATGTTGACCATTCTACACGAGCGGTTTTTTTTTTGGCGCCGTTTTGTCGCGGCTGTGCGTTTAAGCAGCGAGTGCAGCTATGGATCCCGTGCAAGTTGTGTCAAACATTTCTGCAGCTAGGAGCCAAAAACACAATCTACGTACTGCACTGCTGTATGGAGTGTGACAAGTCACTAGTCAGTGGGTTCGGCCGGCCAGACGCTTGCAAGTCGCTACGTGTAGAATGACACGCGACAAAGTGGCGCGCGACCTTTACGCAACCTCCGGCTTAACGCGGTGTCCTACGTAAGCGGCAAAACGCGGCCGGCGCGACCATCGCGTCCGACGCGGTCCTTTCAGAGTATGTTTTAATATTGTAGTGTCCTACGTGCCGAAAAAAACGCGGCAAGCGCGCGACACGCGCTTTTCAAGCGGCACGACCGGTCAAAATATTTGATATTTCCGCTTCTGCCGCTACAGTCTCTGCCATTCAGCTTTGCGTGTTCCATCATGTCTGTGACTTTTAACGACATGATGGACATGGCATCTTGAAAACTAGGAAACAAAACGCGGCGTGCATTTGCATGTAGGACACTCTGGTCGCATTTTCCGCATTTGCCGTCAACCGCGCCGCTCACGCCGGCCGCTTGTTGTCGCTTACGTAGGACACCGTGTAAAAGTCGCGCGCTCGCCAACGAACGCGTCCTCACGCGACCACATTGTCGCTCGTGTAGAAGGTCCCATTTAAACTCTGTGGTTCTGTTACGTACGCATTTTACTCGCCACTAAGTAGTCGCGTTTTTGTGGTTCGTGTAGAATGGGCTAACGCGACGTGTCTGGGCCCCTAACCTATTGGAATTAGAAGATAATAAAAAGACATAAATGAGAATACTGTAAATTTATTAATTCATTAAGCAGTATAATAACCAATATAAGAAAATAAGATGTGTATGGTAGGATAAAAACTTTCAGACTAACTCAAAATAAAAATAATATATATACATTCCAACACTCTTTCATAAAAATCTGGTTGCGCAGCGGTTCGACAAAAGTTTTCCAAATCCTAAATTAATAACTCATGATTTTGTTTGCAAAGCTCAACACCACGAAGATGGTTTATTTTAGTAATATTAAAAATAATTATAGTTGCATATTAGATTTCACCTGTTATAAATCAATAACACCTACCTAGTATATTTTTATTTGAAAAAAATTGAACTTTTATCCAGACTATGTTTTACGCCCTAATAACTGCATCCATGTTGTCGACTGCTTGATAGGTCAGGTCATTATATAAAAGTAAACAGTGCACCATAAACATTACCTATCTTAAAGGTCGTTAGGATGACCTTTGGTTGGAACACGACAGCGATATTTCCAATAGTTTCCGTGTCTAATAATAATTATTTATTGAAATAAACTTTGTTTAATCTTCAGTGATTTTATACAATACCTGATTTTACAAATAAACAACAGTAATACGATTTTGCAGCAAAATTATTTTATGTATTTATATTTGTTTATTAATTTTCGGATTTTTATTTATTTATTAATTTATTTATTTATTTTATTTATTATATTAGAACAAATTAATATTATTATGTTTATTATATATGTAATACATAAAAATTTTAAGTACTTTAAGTAGACAAAGTGTTGTTTTAAACAAATTATTAATAAAAGATAGATTATTTATTAAATTTAAGAGTAAGGTTTTTAAAGTGAAACTTTTATTACATCGTCTCAAACTTTTTGGTCTGTGTAGCGCATGTCGCGTGACGGTCGGCCGCCGAGTAGGTATAAAGTGATAGGCGCTTGTCAGTGCAGCTAAGGCCAATGTACCCACCACCACATATGGTACAACGATCGATCGATGCGGTTTTTACTATATACATTGAAAACATCGAATGTAAATCACTGTTCACGTATTTTAATTTTATGAAACCACGGTAAAAGTGAAACTTTTTTTCACACTATAGATATTTAACTAAAAATTTTTGGAATAATATTCCATTAAGGGTATAAAAATCGCCTTATCAATCTTTTATTTTATACTTGGAAAATTGGAATGATAATGGGAAATAATAAAATTAGACTGTCTCTTACTAATATTTTTATTGAACTCTGTATCTTATAGAGTACGACTTACATAATACTCAACAATTATTTAGATTTGTATACACATATAAAAAAAACTGAAAACAATATTTCATTATCGTTGAGTCATTTTGATCCGTTTTTCAATTATTTTCAATCATTCTATCATCAATTCCATCTTCATTATGAGTTTCACAGTTTATAAATGTAACCAATATTTTATGGTAACTAAAATACGTGAACAGTGATTTACATTCGATTTTTTCAATGCATCTAGTAAAAACCGCATCGATCGTTGTACCATATCTCGTGGTGGGTACATTGGCCTTAGCTGCACTGACAAGCGCCTTTCACTTTATACCTACTCGGCGGCCGACCGTCACGCGACATGCGCTACACAGACCAAAAAGTTTGAGACGATGTAATAAAAGTTTCACTTTAAAAAGTTTCACTTTTACCGTGGTTTCATAAAACCACGTTTTTTTAATTTTTTATCCTCGTCAATATATTTTATTTAACCTGATTTTTTTAATTTGTTGACCATTTCTGTTGTATGTGTAAGCATTATTAGTTAATTATTCAATAATTGGACAAGTTTTCGACTTTTTTCATTTTATATTTTAGTGACAATATGAGGTACACTTAATCTGAGTATACAACCAGGTATGCTTTACTTGTTTGCATTATTCTCATAGAATCTGTATGTTCCACTATACACTTTGCTGATTTTACAGAGATAGTATTGAGTGGAAAGTGTCCTTTGGGAATTCCTGCAATTAAGTACTTTGAATTTAGGTTTCTGAAACACTAGGTGTAGTTTAGAGTTTGAAAAAAGCCACATGATCGTTCAGGTCCTTTTTTTGTGAATCTATTAGCAATCACGTTTCCGACAATCCCTTTATGCCCTGGTACCTACAAAAAGTTACTTTGTTGTGTTTAGCCAGTTGTTTAAGAGACTTTTTGCAGTTCCAGGATGTTTTTTACTCAAAAGTAGTAAATTGTAAACCCTTCAAAGTAGCTTGGCTATCGAAGGCAATAAATATTTTGGCTGAATTGAGGTGTTTTTTAATAAACTCTTGAGCACCGAAGTCTATTGCAAAAAGCTATGCTTGGCACATCATAGGAGTGTTTTTCAGGGCAATCGAGAGCCTAACGTTAGGACCTATAACCCCTATACACGTTAGTATAATTAGTAACGGCTATTTTTTTTAAGTTGGGCGATTTTCCTTTGTTTTAACTTACACTCATTAAGGATTACATTTATTGTGAATTTGAAATATCGGTTTGAAGCCATAATGTCTATAGGCATCTTCATGGATTGGGTTGTTTCGACCCTTACAGTCCCAAAATGTTCCGTAAGATCGCCGGGTTTTAGAGTCCTTGTTGTGACAGGTCATTAGTAGCATATATACCTACGGATGAAGAAGAAATTGTGGAAGGCCCATGCTGCTTTTAAGATTCCTGTTTATTTAACAAGCAATGAAACGCCTATGTGGAATACATCCAAGCAGAGCTTTTTAGCCTAAGTGTAAACAAACACTAAAACTATAATCTGGGATAACGGTAAAATAGCACACAAAGGCGGATTTGAAGCTTTAAATAGGTTTTTAAAAGATATAAACAATAAAAAATTAATGGGTAAAGTAATACTTTTACTGGCAGTTGGTTTTCGCCAGACGTTACCATGAAGACATCTTAACGGGAACTAATGTTAATATTGTTAACATTTTTATAACTTAACCATCTGTATAAAAATGTTTACTTTAATAGCTTTGGTGGATGAATGTGCTTAACATATCGTTTCTACTGATCATTATGAATTACAATAAAGTCAAGATAATAGACACTGTCACAATTAATAATATCTGTATTAAATAAAAAATAGAGAAAATATATATAAACCTTTGGATCATTATCGACGGTTTCACTCTCAAACTAACTTATCTTAACAGCTAAGTAAACCGACACTTTAAAGCTCAGGGCCCTAATAGGATCTATATTATACCAGCAGGTACCGACTGTTCTTTTCAATTATTTTAATGATTAATAAAAAACAGTAATTATAACACAAAAAACATAACATTTATAAATAAAATAACAATAACATATTGTAACGGGATAACCGTAAAGGAAAGGACCTTAATTTGAAAGATTGTTATTCTAGAAACTTCTAAACACACTAACTAGATTAAATGATGTTTCTAGAATCTTCTAGAAACATTATTTAATCTAGTCAGTGTGTTTAGAAGTTTCTAGAATTTTCTAGAAACATCATTTAATCTAGTTAGTGTGTTTAGAAGTTTCTAGAATAACAATCTTTCAAATTAAGGTCCTTTCCTTTACGGTTATCCCGTTACACTGCCCCCTCCTTAGATTTATTCCTCCTGGAATGTTATTTCCCAAATCGGAATCCCGCACACTCCTTGAGCCAGCCAAACCATCTTCTTGGAGTTGCTGCACATCTCCACTGTGGTTTCCTTGGTAAGGCGCCAAACGATCATGATGGACCACGACGGGTTTCCCTCTGGGAATTTTCACGATCCGATAAATGACATCGTTAATCTTCTTCTTGATGGTGTATGAACCTTCCCAGTTCTTCTGTAATTTGGGACAAATACCTCGACGCCGTCGGGGGTTATAGAGCCAGACTAAATCTCCAACTTGGTAACTCTTTTCCACGTCGGGGTCACCAAGTGGATCAGGGTTGTGGCAGATAGAAGATTCTAGAAGATTCTAGAAACATCATTTAATCTAGTTAGTGTGTTTAGAAGTTTCTAGAATAATAATCTTTCAAATTAAGGTCCTTTCCTTCACGGTTATCCCGTTACACTGCCCCCTCCTTAGATTCATTCCTACTGGAATGTTATTTCCCAAATCGGAATCCCGCACACTCCTTGAGCCAGCCAAACCATCTTCTTGGAGCTGCTGCACATCTCCACTATATACAACATTATTTACAAAATTGTTAAGATACACTGAACTCTGCTGGATAACGTCTAACTACTTGACAATACAATGAACTCTTGTGAATATTTGAACTTGAACTGACGTTAACTGCCCATACCTCACACCACTGGTAAAGGCAGTCTTTTCTTTGTCTGTAGGATTCATTTTAACTTGCCAGTATCCACTTTTAAGGTCCAAGGTAGAAAACAAAGTAGAACCGGCCAAAGCGTCGAGGGCATCATCAATCCTTGGCAGAGGATAACTATCCCACTTCTGACACCAAGAAACATCATTTAATCTAGTTAGTATGTTTAGTAGTTTCTAGAATAACAATCTTTCAAATTAAGGTCCTTTCCTTTACGGTTATCCCGTTACAATATGAAGAAAAAAATATATCAACAGAAATTTTTCGAAAGCTCCGGTCGACGACAATACTCTATATACAAGAATCTGTGAATCCATTAAAATATGAAACTCAAACCTGTAAAGATTAAAACCAGGTTATATAATATAATGGAAGTGATAATCCGCCGTTGTTAAACACTCATTAAGCTAAGATGGGTCAGTCCACACGAACTTGGAACGAATAGTAATTGGTTCTTAAGAAATATAAAATATAATTTAACTCTTTCTATTGCTTGTGTCTTATTTACACATAACAATATTTATTACTTTTGTTTGTTTTGATATTATTTTTTAAAGTTTGATAAATCTTAATGTTTCTTTAAACTCTGATTATATTGATTGAAAATGAACAATATATATTTCAAAAAGCCAATCAAAGTCTTCTGGTTAAAAGAAATGAACAAAACAAACCAAGCAATTGCTTTTGTAGATTTATTAGTTTGTAGTTCTGATGGCTGTAACAGTTGTGAGGCGAGGCAATATTTCAAAATTTTCCAATTGAAATAATTGGACATGGAAGAATGAGTAATGGCCATTACTTTGATCCAGACATAGTTGTTCCAGAAACAAATAAATAAATATTTAACGAAGACAAGATTTAAATTAAAGAAATGTGAAATTTGATGGCCAATTTTGTGATAAATAATTTAATTATATATTTTTTTTAATTTATGTTGTTTACGTTTTAACATCGTAATGTAAAGAGTAGCTTAATTTAGCTTAATGATGTTAGTATCTTTTAAAAATATTTGGCGTACCAATGAAATGTCTTAAAATCGCAAATTACGACAAACTTGGCATTGGATATTTATTGAATTTTATTCACAAACTATTGCCTTAATTCTTTACTGTGTAAGTATGTAATGGATGTATTCAAATATTTAATATATTTTAAAATTGTTTAATTATTTTATAAAAATTAATAACGTTTTGATGAATTGGCATTAGCAAATAAGCAAGTAAGTTCAATACACTTTCCTTCCGGGTTTTACCAATAGTTAGGAATAAATAAGCTATTCAGCAATTCCTTAGGTGATTGTACTTTTTTTATTTTATTGTACATATAATATATTTAATTAGGGAGTTATTAAAAAGAGTTCGAACTGAAAGGTAGTTTTATTAAGGACAACAGTCCTAGGCAGTTTTAGCACAAAGAACCTAAAGATGCGAGTTTAATACATGGCGATCCTGCCAGTTGTGGCAAATTACTAAGTAAAAGAAAATATATTATAAAAAAAAAAATGGGCCAGAACCAGGCAAAAGAAGAAGTGATTATGGCTCAGGCCGGTAACAGTGGTGGTCTTACGAATAATCCAAAAGTTACTCAGGAAGATGGTCTCTCCACAGCAGAGTTGATTGGTATCGTAGCATTTGCGATGGCTGGTTTCTTTTTTATGGGTTATCTGGTTAAGAGAGTCCGAAGATACTTGGACAAGAAAATCCGACTAGAAATCAGGAGAAGTCAAGAATTAGTTTAGTGTAGTGTCGTGAAGGACCGGATGCTGTAGTGCGTAAAGTGAAAATGACGTGTTATTAAGGTATTCGTAGTTTTAATTTTTTTTAATTATAAATGAGTAATATAGATGCATTTAATGAGTTATATGACGGCATTAAGATTTTTAAGAGAAACTTAGCTAAAGACAATCAACAAAGACGAAACTCTTTAGAAATCATTAAGCAACAAACATTAGAGTTAGATAAATTTAAGAGTTACCTAACAAATTTAAAGAAAACATTTAATTTATCTTCTCATAAACCCGAAGTAGTTAATGAGGTAAAAGAAATTATAGTTGCGGTAGAAAAAAATGTTTTAGAAATAAGTAATATATTAAGGGATAGATTAAACAATAGAGAGCTTAAAGATAGTGATAGTAAATGTGTAAATATGGGTGAAAAGTTTGATTTGAAAACGGCTTCTTCTCTTATCCCTGTAATTAATGATACCGAGGTTTCGGTAAAGCAATTAATTGATGCCATAGAATTATACGATAGTGTTTTAGATGACAGTGGAAAAGATTTTCTAATTAAATACGTTTTAAAAACTAGATTAACACAAACTGCTAAATTAAGATTAAACCCCACCTATGACTCCACTGCGAATTTAATTAAAGATATAAAAAATAATTTATTAACTAAACAATCGGCTGCTTCCCTATCTTTAAATTTACATACCATAAAACAAAAAGATAAATCTATCGATGATTACGCGAAATCAATTGAAGATTTAATGGTTAATTTGACATTGGCACAGGCTGACGGCAATGATGCTGCAGCAAAGGTCTTAAAAAGTACCAATGAAAAGCTTGCAATTAACGCATTTGTAAATGGTTTGAAAAATCATGACCTAAGAACCATAATGAAAGCGCGTAACTACTCTTCATTAAATGAGGCAATACGAGGAGCCAAAGACGAGGAGGTAACAAAAAACGCTTCCCCTCAAATTTTCAGTATGCAGGGCAAATCGAAATTCACGCCCAACGGGTCATATCGAGGTCGATTTAGACATAATAATAATTATAATCATAATAATAGATCAACTTATAATCGCCCAACACCAAATTTTCATCAAAGTAATTTTAGAAATTCAAATACCCCGAGATATCAAAATCAATGGAGATCTCAAAATAGACGTAATAATTACACGAGGAATAACCGAAATCAACCTCGTACCTTTTTCATGAATAATGCCCAAGAAAATACGGAAACTGCAACCAACAATAATTTTTTTCGTCCCTCAAACCAATAAAAACAGTAATGTCGTCCTAAATATAAACGGGTTAAATTACGTACGGTTAAAATACGGAAATAATAATTTAAAATTTTTGCTAGATTCCGGTGCCTCCATAAGCGTTATTTTTTCCTCTAGTATTGGCCAAAATCAAACAATTGATGATAGACATAAAATACAAATTAAAGGTATATCGGGTTGCACTAGCACGTTCGGAGTAACAAACATCTCATTACAGTATAATAATATTAGGATAGGTCATAGTTTTCACGTAATTAAGAGTTTTGAAAGTAATATTAGCGGCATACTTGGCTCAGATTTCTTTATCAAACACAATGCAGTTTTAGATTACGAAAAGTTCATGTTTTATTTTTATGTAAATAATAAACGTTTAAGTATTCCACTAATATCGGAACAAAATAACTATACAATTATTCCACCTCGTTGTGAAATTATTAAATATTTTGAAGTTAATGTACAAAATGACAGCCTAATTATCCCAGAAGAAATATCAGAAGGTGTTTTTGTTGCGGGAATTATTGCAAGACCTACTTATAATAAAATTCCAGTTAAAATTCTAAATATTAACGAAAGAGAAATTAAGCTAAAGAACTTTAAACCAAAATTGGAAAACGTTTCAAATTTTAATATTCACAAATTTAACGATATTAATTGTTCAGTAGAAAGAGTAGAAACGGTATTGAATTTAATAAATGTAGAAGGTCTAAATGAAGAGGAAAAAATATCTATTCACAAAATATGTGCTAAATACGCCGATATATTTCATTTAGAAAACGATCCATTTACGGTTACCAACGTCTATAAACAAAGCATTCACTTAACAAATAATGAAAATCCAGTTTATATAAAACCCTACAGATTGCCACATGCCCAAAAATCCGAAATACACAAACAAATAGATAAATTATTGAACGATGGTATAATTGAGCCAGCTAGTTCCCCATTCTCTAGTCCTCTCCTCTTAGTAGAGAAAAAATCTATTAATGGGCAAAAACGCTATAGGATTGTGATTGAATATAGACAACTAAATAAACAAATTATTGATGATAAATTTCCTTTACCATGTATAGACGAAATCTTAGATTCTCTTTCTGGGGCAGTTTATTTTTCACATCTAGATTTGTCTCAGGGCTACTATCAGGTAGAATTAGATCAGTCGTCGCGACCTTGTACAGCTTTTACGACTGATAGAGGTCAATTTCAAATGACGAGATTACCAATGGGTTTAAAAATCAGCCCTAGTGCTTTTTCTAGAGCAATGACTATAGCGATGTCCGGTTTAAATTACGAAAGATGCTTCGTTTACTTAGATGATCTAATAGTCTTTGGAAATAATTTAACTGTTCATAATCAAAATTTAATAAAAGTATTTAATAGGTTACGTCAAGTTAATTTAAAATTAAACCCTCAAAAATGCGAATTTTTAAAGAAAGAACTACTATATTTAGGTCATGTAATTTCAAATAAAGGTATTTTACCAGATCCCGAAAAGATTAGCGTCATTAAGTCATATCCATTACCTAAAGATTCAAACGAAACCAAACGGTTTGTGGCGTTTGCTAACTATTATCGTAAATTCATAAGAAATTTTGCAGACATTGCGGCACCTCTAAATCGCTTAAGCAAGAAAGGAGTAGTTTTTGAATGGACTCCCGAGTGTGAGAAAGCATTTCAAACGCTAAAGCAAGTTTTAACCCAGCCTCCTATACTTGTATATCCAGATTTTTCTGACAAAAACACATTTATTGTAAAAACAGATGCATCATCACAAGCGTTAGGAGCTGTACTAACAAATAACGATAATCGACCTATTGCTTTTGCAAGTCGACAGCTCAACAAAGCAGAAAAAAATTATTGCACAATAGAGAAAGAGTTGTTAGCTATCTGCTGGGCAGTAAAAAAGTTTAGACCGTACCTGTTTTGCAGAAATTTTGTAATACAATCCGATCATAAACCCTTACTGTACCTTTTTGGAATGTCGAATCCCTCTAGCCGGTTAACAAAATTCAGACTGATATTGGAAGAGTATGATTTTACTATAGAATACGTAAAAGGCGAGGAAAACGTACTAGCAGATGCTCTGTCGCGGGTCAAAATTACTTCAGATGAACTAAAGCAACTTTGTACACCTAAAACCGAAAGCATAAATGTAGTGACAAGATCCTCGAAAGCAAAAAGTGATGCTTCTGTAAGAGAATTCAATACTCCTAATAACGAAAGGCTTGATCACCCTGGAGTAGTGGAATTATTGAAGGCTCCAGCAGAATGCGTCGAATTGCGTTTTGTTACGGATAGTTATTTTAATAAGTTAGTCAATATGAAAACAAAAATATATTATGAAAATTATGGGAACACTATATTTGATAAAAAGTCAAATATTATATATGTAAATCAGGCAACTTTAACAAAGTCTGGCCTAGGCACAACTTTGGAAGCCCTGAAAAATAATTTGTCAAAGTGAAAAAATTCCGGAATTGGTGATAATTAAGAATAGAAAATGCGCATCTATCATAAAAGATTTTTTTAAAGTTCCCAATAATATTAAAAATTCAGGTATAAAAATATCAGTAATTCAGAGTGCTCAAAATATAACGGATAAAGAAATGCAACAGCTTATTATTAATGATTACCATATGCTTCCCACGGGGGGTCATGCGGGTATTAACCGAACTTATAATAATATAAGAAAATTATATTTTTGGCCAAAACTCAAACAAGATATTGAAAGTTTTATTAAACGCTGCGATTCTTGCCAAAGATACAAATATTCTAAGAACACTAAGCAATCATTAACCATCACAAATACAGCTACGTCAGCTTTTCAAAAGGTTTTCCTTGACTTGGTAGGACCTCTAGATCAAGACATTGAAAACAACCGATACATACTGACATAACAATGTGACTTAACAAAATTTGTTGAAGCATACCCAATAGAAAATAAAGAAACGGTCTCGGTGGCTAGGGCATTTGTAGAAAATTTTATACTTCGTTTTGGTATTCCGAATGAAATTTTAACAGATCTCGGTACCGAATTCATATCTGCTACATTTCAGGAAGTTTGCAAATTACTAAAAATTAAAAAGTTAAACTCTACAGCCTACCATCATGAAACCTTAGGAGCCATAGAAAACTCTCACAAAAACCTAGGCGCGTATTTGCGTATCTATGCCTCAGATCATAGTAATAATTGGAGTTCATGGGTGCCGTTTTGGTGTTTTGCATACAACAATACAGTTCACAGTGAAACTCGTTACTCTCCATTTGAATTAGTGTTCGGCAAAATTAGTAGAATTCCATCAAGTATAGCAAATCAGATAGATCCACTATATAATTTTAATGATTACCCACTTGAATTAAAATATCGTTTACAAGTAGCGTGGAATGACGCGAAAAATAATTTGTTGGCATCAAAATTGCATCGTAAAGAATTATGGGATAAAAACACAAATACTATTAACGTTAAAGTAGGAGATAAGGTACTTATTAAAAATAATGGTAAAGTTAAGAAACATGATCCACTTTTCGTAGGGCCATATAATGTAATAGAAAATAAGGACTCTAATGTAATTGTAAAAATAGGTAACAAACCGGTAGAAGTGCATAAAAATAGGATAAAAATTTATCATTCATAATGTTATGTTTACTCTTAGTAATTTTATTTTGTAATTTAATATCATTGTGTTTTATTATAGTCTTACAATTAGTATAAAAAAAAAAAAAACTTAGTAAAAAGCACAAATAAACAAAAAATAAATAATTAATAAAATTTTTATTTTTTTTTTGCCAAGGGGAAAGGTGTAATGGATGTATTCAAATATTTAATATATTTTAAAATTGTTTAATTATTTTATAAAAATTAATAACGTTTTGATGAATTGGCATTAGCAAATAAGCAAGTAAGTTCAATACACTTTCCTTCCGGGTTTTACCAATAGTTAGGAATAAATAAGCTATTCAGCAATTCCTTAGGTGATTGTACTTTTTATATTTTATTGTACATATAATATATTTAATTAGGGAGTTATTAAAAAGAGTTCGAACTGAAAGGTAGTTTTATTAAGGACAACAGTCCTAGGCAGTTTTAGCACAAAGAACCTAAAGATGCGAGTTTAATACAAGTAGCTTGTAAAGTTTGTTAAGAATCAAATTTGTTTTATAAAAATTTACCTGTGTCGGCGACCTACATAATTATCTTTAGACCAGTCCTAAAGTAGTTGTAACTCTTCCTGCAAACTATCGCTGAATACGATAATGGCTTTATCAAAATCCTCTACTGGAAGAAAAGTCAGAAATGTTACCATTCTTGCGCTCAGTGCAAATTGTGGGTCATTTCTGTATTGTGTTAATGGTCTTATTGTGCCTAAATGCGTTCTTATCTTTTTAAGCCAATTGAAAAACGCATCCGTGAAGGTTCACATTTGAAAACAATTCTTCATGGCATCAAATGCGGCCTGTTCAAAATCACAATGGATTTGTAAAGGTTCTTTATGTGGTACTTGTAAAAAATAAATTATAATCGCACACATTGGCAGTGAACATGGTTTTGTAGAAAATGGGTTGTTAGACTTTGTATCAAAGTCAACCAAAGATTACCACGAGGAAATGACCTCTGATGTTTTGGAGATTATTTTTCCCAGCTATTAGACTTTTTGCCAAGTACTGCAGTGGTTGTCTTAGATTACGCCAGCTATCATTCAAAAATGGTAGAAAAATTACCACCGACGTCATGGAAAAAAGGAGATATTAAAGAGTGGCTCCAGAGCAAGAATATTTCTTTTGACGACACCATTCTGAAAACGGAATTACTGCAAATTGTAATGCGCCACAAATTACAACATAAAAGATATGTAATTGACGAAAGGGCAAAGGAAAAAGGAATAACTGTATTACGTTTGCCACCTTATCACTGTCAATTAAACCCTATAGAATTAATATGGGCACAGGTAAAAGGTGAGGTGGCAAAAAACAATACAACATTTAAATTGAATGACGTTAGATCACTTTTGATAAATTCTTTTGGAAACATAACACGGGAAAATTGGACCAATGCCATAAACCATGTGAAGAAGGAAGAAAAACGATTGTGGAGTGTTGATATCAATAATGAAGAACTGTTCGAACCCATTGTAATTCCTATCGGACCAGGCAACGAATCTGACTTATCGTCGGATGAATACGACGAAATGGAAGCCGACAATTAAAGGACTAAGTGCTTTTTGCATTAATTTATATTTAATTCTTACTTTTTAATATGTAGCATATTTTTATTTTACTTTTAATTTTTATTTTAATTTGAATTATGCTTTAAAAAAACTTCGGTTCTACGGTCATGGGATCTATTCAGCTACCTGTTGTGACAATATTATCTAGGGTTTCTATTGTGTTTGGGTTAGTTAATCCCTAATTACAGGGTAGACTCTTTGAAAAATAACACCTATGACTTTGTTTCAATAGAAATGTATACTACTTTTAGTTATTTTTCATGAACCACCCTTTCTTGGGCTTTGAAGGATTTGCATTTATAATGAATTTACTGTGCTGCCAACTGCAAACAAATAGACTATAAACATTTAATAATTTTGTAAAAAAGTATTGTTAAGATTTTTCCTTCATGAATTCGGGATAAGTGATAAACAGCAGACAAACTTAACAATTTATTGGTAAGCACAACTACATAACAATTTCTTAACTAATTGACACAACTTTAATACAGTCACAATTTATAAATAACGCCTTTAAAATATCTCGTACAACAATCGCACTTTATCACCAGCTATTACAAATACAATTCCCGTTTCTCCACCCAGAGTGGTCCTTATATACCAGATTCCTTCTAGAACGTTGCTAACGTTACATTTATAGATCGTCGCTAACGTTACATTTCTAGAATCGAAATTTCTAGCAGCCAATCGAACATTCTCAGGTTCTAAGAGCTGCCCGTCTGTCTTGTTTGCTTCCTGGGCGACAGGTCTGAACTAGATCGTAACAGTATTCTTAAAATATTACATTGTAATATAGTTAAACTTAGATTAGAAATTAAAAAAAAAACAAATTACCTAAACAAGGGAGGCCTTGTTTCTGTAGCACGATTCTTTATTTTAGCCACTTTGCTATTTTAGAAGAGACTGCGTACGAGTATGTGCCCAGTAATCTCTTCAATTATGATTCATATGAATTCTTGCTTTACAGTTACTTTTTCGTTCAGATCTCCAAAATTTAACATTTCTGTCCATTTAACAATGTATCAAATACGTAAAGATAAGCATTTGCTGTAAACTTTTCTTTTCTTCTGTCTCTTTCTTTGATACAAAATAATGTTCTGGTGCTAATGCCGTTTTTTATATTACCATTAAATATATCAAAATAATAACCACTTTATATAGCTTTAGAAGATAATCCACCTCAGAAAATAAAGAACAGGTCCAAAACTTAGAATTACATTAATCTCTCAGTAAAAATAATAATAAACAGTGTAATCTGCATTAGAAGAGAAATGACACTAATTGAATCCTTGAATAATTATTATGTATAGAAAGTACAAGGCGTCTTTAACTTAAAAAAAAACGAATCATATTTCTTTTTACTTTTTATGAATAAGTGATAATTATAGACATTCGAAAAAATTATTCTGACGCCGGATCGTCGATGCCGAATTGTCCCATACCCCTGCGTTTTCAATATTTTTTAAGTGTATAAAAAAGCAGAATGGAAATTTCATAATATTAAAACGTATTCTCTATGAAATAGAAGAACCAAAGTAAGTATATATTTTAATTATTTACTAGACATTATTTTGATAAGCATTCCCACCATCCGTTCGAGGTGCGCGACCAAGATACGACACATCGTCAAGACTCGCGCAGACCCATTCAGTAAGTGGGAGCACCGTTCAGCGGGCATAAAAAGCCGATGCCATCGCTGAAGAAGGCGAGTTCGACTAAGAGTACTGATCTTGGAAGAACTCCAACCTGGGCTCTGGGTATTGACCAGTAGCCACCGACCTTCCCTGCCTTTGCAGTCGAGTATTGATCGGCTGTACCGTCCCGATCCCTGGGTATTGACCAAGGATTATCCTGCCCCGGAACTGAGTATTGATCAGTTGCACCGTTCCGATCTTTGGGTATTGACCAAGGAATGTCCTACCCGGTAGCCGAGTATTGATTGGTTACACCGTTCCGATCCTTGGGTATTGACCAAGGATTGTCCTACCACGTAACCGAGTATTGATCGGTTATACCGTTCCGATCCTTGGGTATTGACCAAGGGTTGTACCACCCCGTGACCGAGTATTGATCGGTTCGAACCTACCCTAACGATCTTATGCTAACCGGAATCTATATTCAATTTATTTATTTACAAGGAGATCCATCCGAGGACCAAAGGGGTCGCAGATCCAATTAATTTTGTTTAATTTGTAGAGACTGTATTTTATTTTCGTTTTCTTGTATATAATTTATTTAAGAAATAAATCTTTATTTAAACTGAAACCGAATTTTACTGAGTCTGGTGTCTAAAGGAGCTACCCGTTACAAACTGCACTATCAAATAAAACATAAATTTTTTTTAAGAAATAGCATCTAAAATCAAGCATATAGTTTAAACTTCTATTATACAATACTAATTTTAGAAACTAGTACAGGACCAGATATCGAACAAAGTTTGTGAATTTGAAATCTCTAATAGAAATTTGATGACAAACTACTTCAGAAGTTCCTGAAAGTCTGTTAATCAAATTAGTTCACCTTAACAATAAGACATTTTAGAAGGTTGTGGCTTATATCTTGTTATAGCTACCTATAGCATAGCTAACAAACTTGAAAGTTTACCGTCTTCATAATCACAATACACGCTTGATAAGTTTATTAATACACCCTCTAAAATAACACATAGTAGACTGACGTTTAATTAGCTTAATAGATACAATCTCAACAAATAAAAGCCAGTACTGCAAGAAATATCTGATTAAAAACTTCATAATTAACAAGAAGAGTAAAACCGCAGTAATCACAGTATATACCTGAAAAATCAGTCACTTGACTAATCTTATACAAGGTGTCCAGGAACTTAATGCCAAAAATTCGGGAGCAAATAGAAGAGGTCAAAATAATGTTAAAAGTTCAAATAAATTTTTGTCATACGAGCCTTCGTTTCCGAGTTATAGACCTCTAAAGTTTCGAAATAAAAACCTTTGTTTTGTCATAATTTCTAAACTATACATTGTAATACTATAAAATTCCAGTGACGGATTGCATACATCATGTCCTGTGTTTGACGGTATAAATGAATCTACATTACGTACAGATAAGCAGAGACGGTTTGTGCCCATTGGTTAATAATCCGTAATTTTAATAGAGACCATCTGAATAATATTTAAATTTCAAAAATAAATTTTCCAATCCATTTACTAATGAAAATGTACTCTTGTTTGAACTCGATAAAATTAAGGGTTTAGTAGAAATTTGAACTTTTAGATCTGATCGCCATATTTTGTAAAGACAGACATTCTGAAGAGAACTATCAATAAAGCGTAAAGTATACAATCTTCTTGCTTCTGACGAGTTACCAGAAGCCAAACCGTACATTAAATGCATATCTGCATATTCATTTAAGGTAAATTGTGCCATATCAACAATCAAACACAATAATAAAGATAATTTTTGATAAAGTCTCTAAAAATTTGACAACAAGCTGACATAAACGAAGCCGCCTACTAACTCGATGTAAATTAAGAATACATTACGTTTTGCCGGCTACTCATTATTTGACAGCAGCCTTCTTGATGAAAACAGTTCAATTTTACTTTTTCTTAAGCCAGTCCCATGGTCAGACTTTAAACGCTTGAACTAAAACTAAAACTGCAAAGCAATTGTTTTATTGCATTTAAATACTATCTTAAGGAATTTTTAATTATAAGTTGTGACAATTATTGATAGTTCTCTTCAGAATGTCTGTCTTTACAAAATATGGCGATCAGATCTAAAAGTTCAAATTTCTCCTAAACCCTTAATTTTATCGAGTTCAAACAAGAGTACATTCTCATTAGTAAATGGATTGGAAAATTTATTTTTGAAATTTAAATATTATTCAGATGGTCCCTATTAAAATTACGGATTATTAACCAATGGGCACAAGCCGTCTCTGCTCATCTGTACGTAATGTAGATTCATTTATACCGTCAAACACAGGACATGGATGTATGCAATCCGTCACTGGACTTTTATAGTATTCCAATGTATAGTTTAGAAATTATGACAAAACAAAAGTTGTTATTTCGAAACTTTAGAGGTCTATAACTCGGATACGAAGGCTCGTATGACAAAAATTTATTTGAACTTCCAACATTATTTTGACCTCTTCTATTTGCTCCCGAATTTTTGGCATTAAGTTCCTGGACACCCTGTATATGCGTTGTATACTTCTAATATATTTAATCTTATATAATATGTTTATATTTTATGTTTTTTGTATTGTAGTTTTAAATTACTTAGTTATTATAACTGGTGAGTGACCTAAATGTAAAGAATTCACATTAGAAGGTAGACAGATATTTACTTTCAATACTAAACAGAATGACCTAAAACTAATCTTAAACAATGTCTAAAAGATTATTATAAGAAGCAAAATAGTTAAAAAATGAACCAAAAAGAACAATGTAAATAGTCTGAGAAACAGTTGCCAGCTTTTCTTTGGGTTCACTAGCCAGAATTAAGTCTAATCCTAAATGATAGATCCTGAGCTACTCTTGAACTGTTGGAGTTTATCTGCAGTATTCTATTTTGATGTTCACGGCTCGTCTGTACTTTTTTCTGGCCTTTTGGGAGTTTTGGGAATGGAACACTTCGTCGTTCTCAGTGTTTAGTTTGTTTGGACGACCATCTGTACTACTCGATTGTTTTAGAGACGCAAGTTTGACAATATATTTACTTACTTCGCCTATTACTTGGGAAAAGGCTTTACCAATACTATCTAGATTCATTTGTACATTTTGTTGCTCTTATTTATCTTATTAGTCTATTTTTCCACCCTACCTGGCTTTCCAGTCTCCCTGATGACATCCTTTTTAGCCTCTCCTTTTGGGCTTTCATTGCGTTATTTAAGACATTTAATTGTTTTTACCCTGTGTTATTTTTCTTTGCATTAGGCGCATGCTATCTCACCTTCGCATGACTGCGCAGAGATATGCTAAAGTTCTTCTCTGCCATTATTTTTTCGGCAACTTCTTTTTCAAGCGTAACCGTGACAGACATTGTCTTATTTTTCATGGAGCGGACCTCACCCATTTTAAAATTTTCCCCATTTTTTTAACCTTTTAGTAAGAGTAGATCTGATGCATTCTGAGAGTATGTGTATTGTCGCCTTTGCTAATGATCATTCCAAAGGTGTCGTTTGGCTTTTTAGTGTGCTCAAAATTTTTAGGCGTAACCCTGGTTTTAGGTGACGTGCATATTACTACATGGGTCCTGGTTTTATTGAACCCGGCATCAACCATCTTTTGGAAAGCCTCCAGTGCCAAAAATTTTGGGTAGCGAATTGACACATATTTATCTCCATTCGTTTTGGTTTTGTGGAATACTTGCTCCAGACGTCAGGTTTTGTACCTTTATGCTTGATCTGTAATATTTTTCTTTTTGAGATCATGCTGTTTCTAGATTTTTTTAAGGTTCTTTGCTTGATGGTTTTAAAGTTCTCGGTTACTGTGACTAGGTGAAGAAATTTATTTTTATATATTTTTTCTGCTTTTTCTCATTTTAGGGTAGTATGACTTACATAATACTTCCTAAGTCTTAGTGTTTGAGTTAATGGTGGAATCTCCTATCTCCATCTTTGTATTTTTAAAGTGGGACTCTACCCAATCTTCACTATTTTCTGCCCAGTTTGTGTAGCCATTTCTAATTAATTGTGTTACAATTTTTTTAAGGGTAGTAACCAACGTTCGTCCAGCCACTCTTTGACTGTTTTTGCTTATATGTTCCGGCATTTCTTTTAAGTTTAGCACTTATTTCTTGTACTAGAAAAGACAATTAATACGTTTTACTGGTCATTTTTCATAATGCTTTAAAATAAGGAGAATAACGGATGGAGATAAAACAGAAATATTTAAATAGTATTAGTATTAAACAATGAACACAAAAGCCATTAAAACAAAATAGTTTTGGAATCAAATTAAAAAAAAAGTTTTATTGTTATAAAATATAAAGCATAATATTTGAAATTTTTTGAAAGTATACAAACAAGAATATATTTAATTAATATTAAGAAGAAATTAAAAAAAATGTCGCATCAAGCAGGACTCGAAACCGCAATTTTGCGTCTACGCAGCAACGCTATAACAACTAAGCTATGAATGCTTAGTAATTATTTCGTTTTTGGGTCCTTAAATTCTAATTCCCTTTTTTTGTGCTCTGTCTTAAATTTTGATTCGGTTAGGAGAACAGAACCATTAATTCGTAGCTTAGTTGTTAGAGCGATGCCGCGTAGAGACAAAGGTTGCGGGTTCAAAGACATTTTTTGAATTTAATGTCATGTAATATATCATTTTTAGTATAATTTCGAAAATTTTAAAAAGATATCTCAACATAATCCTTTACTAATAATGAAAAATAGATAAGTATTACAATATGATTTTAAAAACTTAGCAAAGCCCTATGCAACATATGTACAATTTTTTCAGATAAATGTTTAAAAAAACTTATATTGAAACCCCAAAACGACTTTTCATATGTACCGTTTCATTTTTATTTCTCCATCATCCATTTCTTATAGAAAACTTGCCACCTGCTGATCAAATTTCCGGGAAAACGCTTCTGCCAAACTTATTTTTATCAATTTACTGACTTATTCATGGGTTTCTGACCCAATTCCTAAGAAAAAGTTAAACGTTTCGTGACGCTAGATCGCTAAGATCCTGAGGGGAATTCCGAGCAGTCCTAAAATGGACCCTTGCCCGTTTTCTGTTATTTCTAAACACGTTTCGACAAGATTGACTTGAAATATTAACTTGATTTGAGGTAATTCCATAAAACAAGCCATTAAATAAAAAACAGGGTTAAATAACACAACATTTCTGAAATGAAATAATCTTTTATTACACAATATAGGCAACTATAAACAGATATACTTTTTAGTATTGTAGAATATTTCACAAAACAATACAATATTTAAAAACAAACAAATTTTATGATCTTAAATCTTAGAATTCATTATAGTTGATAGACTTCCCCAAGCTCTACTTCCTTTACTAATTCTTTTATCAATCTCCGTCTCTTCCTCATTATTGTTTGTTATGATTACTCCCAAATACTCCATCTGATCTACACTCTCGAAATTGTAGTCTCTCCTTTCCTTTTGATTCTCTATTCTTATTTTGAGCACTTTATGTGACGTGTTTTCCCCTCTCATTTCTAAATACTTTGTCTTATTTTCATTTATTTTCAGTCCCAAGTCCATAGATGCAATTTCTAATTGCTTAAATGCATTCTTTAAGTCTGCTTTAGATCGTGTTATCAATGCATACGCAATCACCTGAAGCCTATTATAATAAATGATGCCTTTTACTTGTAGTCCACTCTTCCTAATAATCGATTCCAATACCAGATTAAAGAGTACAGTGGATAGAGGATCTCCCTGTCGTAACCCTGCGTTGACTCTAAAAGGTTTTGATACTCTTCCCTCAATGGTAACCTTACTTTCCGTTGTCTCCAGCGTCATTTTTATAGGATTGACTACTTTGCTTGGTATCCCCAGGTCATTTAGAGCGTTGAACATCTTCTTTCTGTCTATCGAATCAAAAGCCTGTTTGTAATCTATGAACATTAATAGCTTTCGCTAATATTACAGTAAACAAAGTTATAGATTTTTTCTTCATGCAACCTGAAGTTAAAAAAAAAAACGTTTTTCCATACACATCAGAATGAAACAATGAACACGTGCACTTAAGAGTTATAGTCAGAAAACTGCGAGATATATATTATTCTGATTATTTTTTTCACCTGTCAAAATATCACAATTTTGTGATTTCGTCCAATGAAAACACTTAATCTTTCATGTTTTATGCTAAATCTAGCCAATCATTCCGGTTTATATTGATAAAACCACTAGTGGTTTTACTAGTATTGATAAAATTATATAACGGTCAAAAATTCAATAACAATATTGAACAATCAATTTTCTTGTATCAATGGTCCTTGGGCTGTTAGGCCGGCGTCGATTGTCATGTTGACTTGACGTTTCGCCAACACGAGCGGTTGGCATCTTCAGAAGTTGCTTTCTGGTTGACAGTCTGCGAACTTTTGTTTAATCAATTTTCTTGTTTATAAGTACCTTACTATAAATCAATATTCATTTATATTATCTAAATATTCTGAAATATATTTTGTTATTATTATTATCACAATTCAATTCATTTAAACGATAATGAAAAATCAAATATGTAGGTACTTTAAAACTAACCTGCTTCCTGGTTCTGCATGCATTTAAAACTTTTATATTCCTACAGGCAAATGTGGTCTTGTAGGTAAACTTTAAATAGATATACCTTATAATTTTTATTTTGGTAATTTTCTCTTTAATAATATAATTGTATAAAAATAAATATTTATTCAAATTATAACCCTGTTTTCACGACGCTCACGACAACTGACAACTGTCAATACTATCTAGTGTACATGATAAGTTAATAGGTGGGGTAACGGCATTTCGTTTGTGTTAATTATGAAATATAAGTTGTTCTAGGAAGTTTTTTAAATAAAGTAGTTTTTGTACAGAATGGTTCAAAAAATAATCTTCTCAAATACCACTCGTCCTGTAATATTTTACTAGATAAATTTTTATTTTCCAGACTCAAACTTTTTTATTTTAGGCAAAACTACTCAAACAAACTGAATATGATAAAATCACTCGTCCTACGGACTCGTGATTTTATCACATTTCAGTTTGTTTTCGTATTTTTGCCAAATAAAAAAGTTTTCGTGGAAACTAAAAATTTATCGATAAAATTTTAAGGTATTACCTTTGATTATTTCTTATTACACGCAAATAATATTCTTTGGATAAATTACTAATCAATAATCTTCCTGCACTGCAAAGTTCCGATAGCACTATTTTCTATCAAAAATCAATGGTATGACCCTATAATCCTTTCTCTAGACACACAAAATTCCATATTTGCGAGACACACAAGGATATTTCATATCCCAGTATCCGCATGGGAGATTCAAGTCGATTTCTCTATACACCCTATATACCCGGATATGAATTACCTGCAGGATATTTACAGATCTCTTCTTTTACGCCATTGCAGAAACTATCTCACGACCAAATTTTCTATATAAGGTATTGGAGTAGATTTCAATTGTAAAAGTGTTGTTTTGTGATCTGGTTCAACGGTTCTCAAACACGTACGAGAGAATAGAGTATTATATTAAGGATGACAGTTTTTGTATTTTTTTTCTCATTTTAAGTGTCAGTATATAGCCGTGTGAAATTAACTAATATACAAAATTAAAATTATGGTACAAGAAATAAAAGTTTTTTCCTATTATTTAATATTTTAATGGAAAATTAATAGCTTTCGCTAATATTACAGTAAACAAAGTTATAGATTTTTTCTTTATGCAACCTGAAGGTAAAAAAACATTTTTCCATACATAGCAAAATGAAACAATGAACACGTGCACTTGAGTTATAGTCAGAAAACTGCGAGATTGCATTTTTGCTGAAAACTAGGAAAGGGTTTCCAATAGAGGAAATTCGTTAACTCGATTCAATTAGAGTATGGATTGAAGAAACGAAAGAATGGCTTTCTTTATACCACAACATAAAAGGGATTGTTCTATTTACTTCAAGTCGCAGTCTTTGTGAAGTTTTACTTTTACAGAATGAAACGTTTGATTAAGTTCAGTTGACGTTAAAAAAGTACAGTTACTATAGAAATGTGTTAATATTGTCTCACTTTTTCAAAAAAATTGTACAAAGAATTAAAATCACTGGGAAATTCTCTTTTTTTATTTGATTTTAAACTATCAATATTTTTAAGGCAACAAAGTATAAAAAAAAAAACATTGTGGCAGTCAGTAGGACTGCCGGCAGAAGTTATACTTCTATGCACGCGCCTGGATTAATAAATTTGTATGCGAATGATTTAGCAAACTCATTATTTATAATATTCGTGGTAAGTGACCCCAACAACCTCCTGGTACCGTGTGCACACTCTTTTTGTATCGAATTTGCATAAAATTCCTGGAGACGAGATCCGTCTTATGCACCAGGTGTTTCGAAGACCATCGCCATTATTATAATCGTATTTAACGACTCAAAAAACCACCGAGTACTAAGTGTGCACTGATTTCGTACAGAATTTACATAAAACCCCAGGAGAAGAGGTAAATCCCCTTGACACCAAGTGCCGCAAAGACTTTCGGAATCGTGATATTCGTGTTCAGCGACTCCAAAAACCCCGAGTATATAAATTGAACCCATTTTCAGCAATACTTACCGAGTTGTAAGTTTTTTCTCTATTGTCTGTTCGGAATGTACTTTTTGAATGCAGAAATGCAATTTCCACTTTTACATTATAAAATGTAGCGACAAATTTCCTGATAATTTAACGAATCCAATGCAAAAAATCATTCCAATCCATCTTACGTTACAAAATTCGAAGGTTTTGGTGCTTTATTTCCTCGACTATTCGTAAAAACTCTGTTTATGTAGCCAACAACCTTAAAAGCATAGTGCAGGATATACTGCAACCATATGACGGTATTTTAGACTACAATACAATACTCATTACTGAATATTATTATGAATATTATTAATATAAAATACTAAACTTAACATGTTAACTTACGTGACAGAATTATAAAATAATCTGTCAAATAATCATGTGGTCCGTCACTATGATATTCATACATTAGTTCAGACTGTTTTTTGTATATCTATCCCTTTTCAATGTGTCTGTCTCTCTCTTACCCACACCATTACAAATGTAATGATTTTTCCCATTTAACTGTACACAAATCTTTTCCACCGAGTGCATGAATAGAAGTATAACTTCAATAAAAAAAAATTCACTAAAAATTTGGATATTTATGATAAAGATATAGGTATCTATGATAGGCTTGTCTAGGAGGATAATGTGACCTGAGAAAGCTACCTATTTGACAGTTTCTTGTCAATGTGGTGTTGATTTAGAACATGTAGTGATTGCTATGTCCACTTCTGCTTCTTATCACAGTTTTCCATATAAACGTCTACGTTTGCGAGGATTATAAAATAGTAGTTTTTATCTACTTTTACTACATCACGCGAGTTGGATGTAGGTATGAGATGTTCTAAAAAGAAATCTCGTAATGTCTTTATCTGCCCGTGATGTTGGTTTACAATCTCAGTAAGAGCTCTTCCTCCTTGTCTTCGGGATAGTGTGGTCCAAAGGGTAATGACATTTGTGTGTTGTCCTAATAGTTCGAAGTAATCTCTGAATTTCTTCCAATTCAGTCTTTTATTATTTAAGGATTCCAAAAGAGTATGTCAGGACGGGTACAGCATAGGTATTGATTGACTAAATAAAGTTTCCTGCGTTCAAATAAAATTTTAATGACCGTAAACTGTTCCTCTATTATTTGTTTGGCTTGGGATATGGTTGATCATCTTTTGCTGAAATCTCAGGTATTTGAAGATGTCTTCTATTTCCATGGCGTTTTTATGTTCATTTAACAGTACAATATTTGTGTCAACCACTTTTCCTGTTTCAAAGTTTAACTTGTGAAACTGTGTGAAAATCTTAAAAGATTGGATAAAATTTTTAAACAAGCTAATATCGTAAAGTAATTGAAATTATACAAAAAACTGTTGCGAAATGTTGGAAACAAAAAAACACGTAAAAAATATAAAATAAAAAATTTTGAAAATTAAGAGAAAAAATCGTGAAAAACTATTATTCAACCATTATGTTATGAAAAACCAAAACATGAAAATAAAAGCTCTAACTGATTTTTACATGCAAAGTAAAAGCATAGTTGGTCAATCTCACGACTAGGTATACATCATTCAAAGCTTACTTTTATTAAAGTAGGCCTTGTTGGGGTGATGAATTTCGCCCTGTATATTTAATCTTATTTTCAGTTGTAAATGCGCTGTTGTCACGTCCTCAATAAAATCATAATGTTAGTGACAATAAATAAAATAACAATTGTGTACTCCATTTCAGCGCCATCAAATCATTTTCCCAAAAAAAGAAAATCGTCAATTTAAAAATATATATTTAGATATAATAAACGCATTTACAAAATAATAGTAATTAAATAAAAGCAAACAATAAAAACATTTACAAAAAAGTCTTCAATTGCAATTTAGAACAAATTTTCTATGTCTATATAACGGTATTATAAAATAAGTTTTGCAACAAACATTTAAATTGGACCAGCTATAAATGAGAAAATACAAAATATTTCATTTTGTCGATAAGTATTACAGCAGCTATATATTGAAGAATTTTTCGTGGAGCTTTTCAGGTAGTGCGGCATTATGACATACCAATTGGTTTCAGCTATTTTGATAAGTAAAACAAAGATAAATATTCCCAAAAAATTTTATGCTTTAAATAATGGAAATCCGTTTAATATGTGTTCAATAGTTACAGCGCAATAATTCAGCAGAAAAGCAGATACACTAATAGTAAAATAAGCAAAGTAAAAAAAATGAAACATACAACATTAAAAAAACATATAAACAACAAAAATTGAAGTAACAGATTTGGTTAAAACTATTGTCACGTTCATCTATTCTTTATGTATTTTCAATTCACCTCCAGTATCAAAGGTAAAATGTTGTCAAGTGAACAATTTTTCATGTAATGAGTCCAATCTGTCAAAATAATTTCTTCTGTATGTCTACAAATTTTTTTCCACATGTCTGGTGCACATTGTCTTAACGCTTCTGTCCAAGTTTTGTCCAAATATAAAAATGCAAAATGGAGGTAGTCGAAGTAAATCATGTCTATGTTGGTTTAATATTTCATCTGTTACATGTCTTATCGTTGCTTCTGTATTGTGTAAGTATAATTGACTTTTTTTTATTATTTTTTTACCAAATTCGATATTATTGCTGCTTAACCATCTCTGTAATATCTATTTTGTTGCTGAAAATGTAGGTGTTCTGTTTTGTTGTACAGAATGAACCGAAGCATTATCCATGGTTACTACACATTTCTCTGGAAAATTGAATAAAGCAGGAATAAGTTAATTAACAATCCAGTTTTTAAAAATATCACTATTTATAGTTTTGTGATAGTCAATGTCAGTATTTGAAGACTCTAATAACAAATCACATCCCTATTGACCCACCATTTGCTCCTGCGAGTAAAATTGTTAATTGCTTTTCTTCGGATTACACATGCAATGGATTACTTTTGAAATAAGATTACTGTACCCATCGACGCGTTGGAGTACCATTTTTTTATATCCATGTCTACGAACAAGAATCTGATGCTTTCATTGCGCTTTTGTAATTCCATAAATTTCTAAAGGAAAAAGATTTTGCTATGTCTTCGCTCACTTAAAATTTGTCGTCAGTTCACGTTTTTAAGTTTATATATTATTAATTTTGTATAAATAAGTTTGTTCACCGTTTAAATCTCAGTTTTGTTTTGCGTCAGTCAAAAGTTTATCTGAAGTAAAATATTCGTTTTGGAAATTGTACGTCCAAATCTGCCTTTGCAATTTTTTTTAAATGAAGTTCTTAAATGTATCTGCTTTATCTTTCTTCCTTTTATTTGCCGCTTCTTTATCATTAACTAACTCTTTTTTTAAGATTTTTCGTTTACATTTAACACTAACCTAAAAAAACACGAAATATTATAAAAATGTATTAAATTAAAATTTAAATGATATTTGATTGATCATAGATTAATGAATGAAACATCGATTCGTCCATGTCCTATCAAATAACAATTTAATTATTATTATGGATCATTGTTTTTAAAGAAATTGATGAAAATATTTTATTCTTAAACATTTTTAACTTTTACTATAGTGTGTAATCTGGCAACATTGTAAAATAATGACTGACAGAAGAAATGTGAGGTTAGGTATGCTTAATAAATTATAAGTAATTTGAATGTAATAAGAATGTAAAAGTGTATTTAATGTAACAAATAACTTCATATACAACTATTAATGAAATTAAAAATGTTTGGAACTATTTGCTGATGAAAACATTGGAAATAATCTTGTATAGAAACACAATTAGTACTTACATTAAAAACCTAAGAGATCTTATATAAATCCAGCTTCTGAAATTTTTTGGTCTTTTCTAAACATGTAATATCATCTTTGTATTCATTTTTTTGTCTCTACACAATTTTTTTCGGCATATTAATTTTTTTAATGCATTTAACCATTATATTTATGATATTTGTTGTCAAGCTTGTCAGTTTGTGACTTGCAATGACTTGGTAACTTTCAAACACCAACATGACAAAAACCAATACCAACGTGAATAAATAAAAAGATAGCCTGCTAGATATAAATAAACGTTGAATCGTTAATACCAACTATTTTTCCTGCATAACCTTTATGATATAATTATCTTATAACATCTTCTAATATTTCTACAACATTGATAAGAAGATGACCAATGTAGAGTACCAATATTGTGTATAAAATTAAATTCTTATCTACCTAAAGTATTAATTTAAAACAGAAAATATTCCAGTGCAAAAGTCTAATTTTCCTCTTATCTTATGAAACAAAATTATAGCGTTGAAACATTTTATGACAAGGTAAATATTTTACTAGCTCCGTTTGTCAACAACCCTAATCAAGCTATTTCACACTAGAAGAATTACATCCGGAAGTTTTAACAGTTCATATAGAGAAAGCGAAATAAACACAAAAAAGGCCACTCGATAAGCGAATTTGCATTAGGTACGCTGCACTGATTATATTAGCGAAACTTCCAATTTTCAATTTGGAAAGTTTTTCGTTTTCATTAGTTTGCCTACATACGATATTGTTTTTCCAACTCGATTGGAAAATGCACAATGTAGAGTAGATTAAATATTGGAATTCCAATTAATTTAACGTGTATAAATATATTCGATAAAAAATTTAGTAGGTATCAAATATTAGATTTTGTGTAACCTCATGAAAACTACGAAATAATAAAATGATCACAATGTATAAAAAGAATTTTATTTTTTATAGATTACCTTTTTATGATTTATAGGACACAATATAAAATTTTAAATGATTACAGAAGCACCATCTACTGAGAAAAGTTTAAATTAGTTTACCAAATAAAATTGAACATTTGTAGAAATTCTAATTGAACCTTAACTACCAGTTCACATGACATGACCCTCCCGATTTTAAATAAAAAACGGTATATGTGACACTCAATCACACGACACACGTTGAATCGGAACGAATTTCTATATTCATGTGTTTTTTTATGGATTTAAATAACTTTTATTTTAACTATTTTTCTCCGAATTAAAATAGAACAATTTTATTAATAAATAAGTTGTTTTCCAAATTTTTTAATTATTAAAAAAAAACAGGGCAAAATTAGCAGTGTGTATACGGAATTTTTATCTACTACCTCATATAGCTCAACAGGATTTAATGGCCCGTGGCTTGGAATTTCTCAACTGCTTTCCTCCACTTTCTACTTCCCATGGCCGCAGTTCTTCAATTTGTTATCCCGATTGTTTCTAGGTCTTCTTTACACACTTCTAGCCACTTTTTTCGTGGTCGTCCTCTTCTCTTCTTTCCTTTCCCTCTCAGCAGCGAGTCCTTTGCCCATATTTTCATGATTTTTGTTCATAATCCGCCATGTTTCGCTTTCATAAAGGACCGTGGGCTGTATTACGGTTCGGTACAGTCTAAATATTACCTCTCTCTCTTAATAGTTTGTGTATTGCTCCGACAGTCTGGCTTTCTCCTGAAATTTGCTTCTCAATTTCTTGGTTTTCGTCCTTTCTACTTTGACACCTTTTTGAAGCAATACTCTTTACTCTCATTGTTTTTAGTAGTCTTCAGTTGAGTTTCTTCATATGTGGCCTGTCCTATTTCCATATACTTCGTTTTTTTCTCATTAATTATCAGTCCAAACTGTTTGGCCTTCGCTTCAAACAGTTTGAAAATCCTCAGTAGTTTCCTTTCAGTTCTTGCAATTAACACTACATCGTCCGCAAAGGCCAGGACCTGGCTTCTGTTGTCATAAATCATACATTTCGTTCGTATTCCACTCTCTCTCTCATTATTGCCTTCAACAAAAAATTGAAGAGTACTGTGGACAGAGGATCTCCCTGCTTTAATCCCCTTTTAAAATTTTCTGTAAGGCTTCCTTTTATCCTTTTTCCATTGTCGGTCTTCATTAATGTTATTTTAACGAGTCTGCGATCATCTTTTCCGAACTTTCAAGTACTCCACCTTCTTATCACAGAATCGTAAGCTTGTTTGAAATTTATAAACAGAAGGTTTAGCTTTAACTGTTGCTCGTAAGTACTGCCCAGAAATATTTTCAACACGAATATTTGATCAATGGTCGATCTGCCCTTTTTGAATCCTCCCTGGTATTCACCAACCTGTTCGTTTAAGTGCTTTCCAGTCTGCTTCTTATGACTCTGGCAAGTACCTTATATGTCACATCTAGAAGAGTAATACCCCTGTAATTTTCGCACACTTAATTATCTCCCTTTTTATGAATGGGACATACTCTTGCATCTTTCGATACTTTCGGCATTTCCTCTTGTTCCCAGATTTTCGTCGGCAGGCTACAGATCCGCGTTAAAAGTGCCTCTATCCCATGCTTAAATAATTCTACAGGAATACCATTGCTGTCAGCACTATTGTTTTTTACACTATATATGATTTTCCTTGTTTCTTCCACGTTTGGGGTCTCCATTATTTCCGCCGGGTCGTTAACTCCCTCTACCATTTCCACTTGCCCCTCATAATTTTCATCCTGTTCTTCATTAATCAGCTCTTTAAAATACTCCTGCGTTCTATCTAGCTTCCTCTGTTTATCTTCTATTAGGTGTCCTTTTTTACTCTTGTAGTAATTCTCTTTGCTTGCACATTGGTTAAGGCTCCTTTTTACCTCCTGATAGAAGTTTTTTGCGTTTTTAATAATATCGAATACCATTTAGAACCTTCAAATACCTAAAAAAGAGTTTTTATCGTGTCACGGCATCCGGTTTGCAGTGGCAAAATGGGTTTCAAATTTAGCCGGATCCGGTAAAATTTCCTATCCCGATACACGGCCGAATCGTGTAAAGATGCACATTTAAAACTATGCGCCAGTACGCAATCCGCAATTTTATTTTTCCGATAAACTACCCGGACCCTTCCGTCTGATCGAGCTGTAATACATCAGTCTAAAACACTTAAATCATGCATTGCTCTTAGCGACAATGAAAGTTTCAGATCTGTACTTAGTCGGGAAGTAAGTTTAAAATCGATTGAAAAATTTCACACGGACAGACAAAGAGAAAACAAGCGAATATACATACATATAACTCTCACAAAATATCTATTTATATTCACACTCTTTTTTTAAATAATCGTTAACGCTTACATATAGTAAAATGTTAATGTGAAATCAAGTCTGTAAAGTTTAGAATTTATCTTTAAAGTAAGAAAACTCAAAAATAATTTATTTATTTTTTTTAGAAAATGGAAGAAATGCGAAGAGGGAGGAAAATTTGTATAAAAATATATGAGTGTGATTTTCAGTATGAGTCAGCATTCCTAAAAACCGTCTGATTCCAATAAAATAATAATCAGAATTCAATATTTAATTAAAATGCTTTCTTTTCTTTATTGTTAGCAGTGTATTAACGTAATTCCGTTGGTTTAATTAACAACGAATTAGCATTCCCCAAACAGAACCGCAGAAAGTTAATAATTGAGAAGGCACAGACAGGCGAGAAAAATCTCTATCAAGAAAATGAAAGTTTTCCATCTAATCAAAGACAATAAAAGAATCTGAAAGAAGTGCCACCCGTAGCGACAAAACAGGACAATTATCCCCTTAAAGTCAATCCCCATACCCCACTTCTATACGAGCAACCACTTCATCGTAACTGGCGACAGATTTATAACCATCTCTTTCTCTTCTGCGTAAGCACATTGAAGCTGTGTTCTTTTGTTTTCACGCTACCCCCTTTTCGCAAATACAACAGAACCGTATTTTCACCCTCAATTTTTTGAACCAGCATGTCTTAATTCGCCATCTGCTTCTAACAACTTGAATCATTTGATATAAAGTAAAAATAGCTTACTAAATCAGAATTTGCAAGTGAATTTCATAAATTGAAGATATGAACAAATATATAGAAACCATTTTCTTTCGGCAGATATTTATCCCTACTGTTTAAGCATTTTTTTAATATATTTACATGAAGCGATTTTTTTTTAATACATTTACGTGACAAATTCTAATCTTATACGATCTCTACATTGGCAAAGCAACTATAGTTCTGCAAAGTATCATCTTCCTTGCAAAATTTTAGAATGTTGCGTGAGTTTGAACGGTGCTAATCATTGGTCAAGGTTTAAAAAAGTATCCACAGTTGCATTTACGTAATTTTGGCGAACGTAGTAGAAGTACTGTATTCTTTATGAAATCAGTTACTTACTGTGAATTTTGAGTTATTAGGCGAGCGAAGCGAGCCTCTACTAGGTCAAATTGTCACTTTTTTGTGGTACACTTTACAGAAAAACTACAAAACATCTAGACATGAAATTATATTTAATTGTTTCGTATTTGTGTTAAGATGTGTTATCAGTCATTATTTAAAAAAAAAACTATAAATAAAAAAAAATAGTATTTTTTATTTATGCCATGTACATAGATAGTAGCTCCATCTGTGAGCTACATCAAATACTAATATGTAATTGGTTCGTCTATTACCGTATAATATATAAACGTACAAATATATCACTTTGTCATAGTAGAGGCGAATTAAGTTCTATAAATTTCTATTTATATGTGCTGGAGCTTCCAATGATTGTATTGTTTCTACTATACTGTAGTGTATGATTGGGGACAAGAAGTATAGATACCAAGAGTCTACACGATTTTGGCTTTTCCATAATATTTTTGGTACACAATAATCAACCCAGAACATAGTACTAATTTTTACCACTAGCTGCGCAAGGATTCAGGAGGTACCGATGTTATTATTATTATGACATTTGAATGTCACGAATGTTAAATTAAATATATAATATTAATTTATTTATTTAAAATTAGTTGCAATAAAAGATACTTTCCGAAGCTATCAATAGCAACAAAACTTCCAGCGTAAGGATTTAAACGGATATTTCTTAAACAATGGTGCACTCTACCGGCAATAGCTCTGTCCCCTAAATTGAGACCATTCGTTCAACTCCTGGTATCTATACTTGTGATTGGGGACTTCAATACATGGAGTGATTTCTAGTTGTTCCCAGTATTAGGAGTCTTTGTCATAAATGTCTTCGTCAGTGAACTGTCTTTTAATTGTGCTGCCATCTATATGTTCTAACACGGATTAAAAAACGTCATAACAAAACATAACCTATTAATTTTAGCAGTTCTAAAGTAAAATACTTCAAAAAATTAAGTAATACAAGTAATAAATAGTATATTATGCAACGAGCGTTTAATGATGGCCATTAAGATGCGAGTATGAGAGTTTTGGTGTCAGGTGTGGGGTGAAAATATAAGAATGCCTGGAAAAAAGATAAATGAACTATTGGTGGCTGAGCTTAGAAGAGAGCTTGAAGAATTAGAGTTGGAAACTACTGGGAGCAAATCCGTATTGTTGAGAAGGCTCCATGAATACTACCTAAATAATAATTTGGACCCTGACGCTGTGGAGTTCGAAGACCCAGTTCAAGTTCAAATATTCACAACAGTTCATTGTATTGTCAAGCAGTTTGTTATCCAGCAGAGTTCAGTATATTTTAACAATTTTGTAAATAAAAATTGTGTAAAAAGCCCCCATAAGTGTTTCAAATTGTTTATTTTACTTTATAAATTTATATTTTTTACTATACTATTCGCGAGCCATTACAAAGTGATACTTTTGGCTAGTCCAAATTAATTATTTCTGAGTAATTTGACTTAAAATTTTAGTTTTAAAAAGTACCATCAAGAAGTGACTACTGTAATAATACAAGGTTATAAGGTTGCCTGGATACAAAGAATAATTGGTTCGCAGGAGTGTGGTGTTGGTGAGATCTAAATGTTCGGTTTAAGGACCCAGTTATCGGACTAAGTGTCCTTTTCAGGAAGTGGATGGTACGATTTAGATGGAGTTAGTATCAGACTTCGGTGCCGTTCGGTGTTCGCTTCCTGATTTCTGGTTGTTCCGGTGTTTCCTAGGTCCTGGTGTTCCCGGAACGTGCCTGAGCTGTCTAAAGAATTTTTTTTTTTACGAATGTAAGTGTGTGTTAGAGTGTAGCCAACGTGGTGCAATGTAGGTTTGAGAGATTGACCCTGTGGCGTGTTTCCTCCGGCGTGAGGACTCCCATTTGGTAAGGACAAAGAGAACCTCAGAAACCTGGTCTCATTTTGTTGTATCCTGTTGTTGTCTAGGAGGTCTTCAAATTCTAAAGAAAGGTGCCTGTTAACGGTTTGGAGACGTCTTAGAGAAGGAGATCTTGATTTTGGGGATTCTTAATCTTCTGTGGAGTCCTTCATTCCAGCTGTATAGAACCGTGTCGTCGGCGTATAGTTGTGATATTTTACAGCTGATGAATATCGCTATCGTAGATAGTGTAAAAATAAGAGCTAAGATTAACCCTTTTGGAACTCCTAGAAGCAGAAGATAAAAGGGTTCTAAAATTGCATTTCTAACTTTGATACCGATTATTTTGTTGGATAGGTATAAGTGTAATAATTTTCTGGCTGGAGTGGGTAATTGGCTGTCATTTAGCTTTCTGATAAGGCCAGCGTGCCAAATCTTGCCGAAAGTCTTTTGGACATCCATATCTATGGCACTTTTCTTTAATTTAGGAAAGATGCTGTAAGAGTTTAAGGTTCTAGAATCAGATTTTGGTTACAGTGGTTTGATCTAAGTCCATGTTGGAAAGAGAAATTATACAGTTGGTGTCTAGAAAATCCCTGATTCTATTAAGGAGCAGGATTTCAAAAACTTTGCTAATGACGTTTACCAAAGAGGTCTATAGTTTTGGATGTTTGTGGGATTTTTCCAGGTTTGGGATTTTTATGATGGTGCAAAAGTATGCTGAGACAAGAGTTGAGGAGAAGAGTAAGAGAAGAATTAATCAAATGGGGGAGTTTTTTAACGTTCTTCTAGAGGTAGAGTCGCGACCAGGGGCTGAAGTTTTGCCCTTTTGACATACTATGAGGATGTCTTCATTAGTAAAATGTTAATAAATGGGATATTTTCCGAAGAGGGGGTTATGTCAATGCAAAAGACATCGGGTGACATATTTTGTTTCCAGATACAATTTGGGTTTTGGAGGGGAAATAGACTTGTTGAAGATGTTTTTTGAAGATTGAGGCTTTATCCTCAGAGGTTTTAATGATTTGGCCATTTACCTCTAGATGAGAATGGGTCTTGGATTTTTAAAAAGTTAAAAGTTATTTTTTTCCAAAACTTTGCTCCGTCTCGATAGTGTATTGAAACTGTGACCTGCCTCCAAAGCAAAGCTTTGTGAGAGTTGATCGTCAACCTCACCTAGAATTTAAACGGTTCCATTTAGTTTTGATAGCCGGGTCGTGTGTTTGGGTGTAGAGTCTATATATAGAAGTCTTATTTGTCTTTATTAGGTTCTGAAGTTAAAGAGCGAACGAGTCTATGTACGGGCATGTACGAGTAGGAATGGTAACCGCAGAAATTTCACCCCTGGGATTCCTTCCAATCAATCGACTGCTGACCAAAAAAAAAGGAAATACAATTAATATTCTTTCTTTTACTTCTAGATGAACTTCTTTTTACCCGCCTACTTTTCAACTCCTACTTTCTATCTGTATCACTTCTCGGCTCTGGCATCTACTTCTAATTGCTCCTGCCTTTATTTTTAATTTATACTTTTTTATCTGTATATTACTTCTTTATTTTAATTTAAAATTCAAATTAGTTCATATTAATTCAAAAATTTTTAATTAAATTAATCAGATTAAAACTAGCAAATCACATTCCCAGAAATCTACTGAAAGAACGTTTCCTCGAAGAAAAATTCATATACTTATTAGGATACAGAATACTGTATAGTAACTATAGTGAAGTAGCTGCTAAATGAGGCAAAGTGTACTCTTCAGACTTCAATAATTTTGTTAATGTATTATTAACATCATTAGGGTGAAGGACTGTAAACTTTCTCGAGTAGAAAAAGTAGACAACTTATCCTATAAGGATAAGGATGGTGCCCAGAAATTACTGAAAATTAACATGGTTATAACACATCAAGTGGTAATTATAATACTTAATAAAATATATAGTCAAAAGATTTTAACAAAACAAATACAATAAGGTTATATCTCCATTGACATATACGAGGGCTGTCGCAAAGTAAACATGACCTTTAAGAAATATTTGTGGGGGTGCCGGTGTGGCAATTATGTATGTTTCGGTATTTAACTGAATATACGAGGATCCCACATAATCCTCTGCGTGTTCAAATACTTATTCTCTTAGTAGTGAAGGTTAAAAATCCAACAGTCGACTAACAAGAATAGAAAGGCTTTATTAACACAATAAAATAGTAACAGAAGTACAACAACAATCTTTTATAAAACAACATGGCGGTCTCTCTCGTGAGAAGCCCTCTCGAAACCCGGTCTTTTTCCGCGTATGCTCGGAGGAGGTCGGCGCCACTCGGCCGTCAAATTCATTATTTAAAATAGGCATTCCCTACACACTCCCCTCCTAGCAGAAGCGTTAACAAAAAATTGACTAAATTATCAAAATTAATGTTACTTTTGAACATGAAAATTTTAAAACCAAGTGTGATACAACTTGACTACAAATAATGGTTTTACACCGTATTTAATTTGTAAACTTATGAACGAGAAAAAATATTTGTAATACATATTTGTATACAATTAACAATTATAAAAAGTTTTTTTACTTTGAAATTTGTTTGTTTACACCAAATAGGTACTTGTTTTTTTAACTAAACGTGACACTTTTCTTACGCACTGGATGGTTATCACTATTGTTAGAATTCTTGTTTAACGCACTTTTGAGAATTGATACTGGTTGCACGCACTGCACAGTATTTGTACCGGATGTTTCATTCTCAGTTAACAGTTTCTTTTTATTAACATATGTTTTTAATATGGGTTGACTAACTGGTAGATGTTCCGACGAATGTGCATCATCATTACTATGACAATTTTCATTAAAATCACGAGTTTGATCGACTAATGTTAATGAACTATCGGAAATGTTCGATTCACTCTTTTGAGGAATATCATTTTGAGCGATTGTAGGATCATTCGCATCTCCAGAAACAAAATAAGCCGGTTTTAGCGATTCTACCGAAACAGAATGAGAAACACCATTAATATCAATTTGAAAAACTCGGTCAGTCACTCTTTTAATGACTTTGTATGGACCAACATAAGGTTTTTCAAGTGATTTTTTAGTCATCACACGTTTGAAAACATGCGTACAAGTGTACAAGTCTTTAAAATAAAATGCGCGTTTATTTTTAGCATATTTGTGCGATACCGGAATTGGTCGTACTTGACGCATATATTCCCTAAATTCGTCAATAAATGCCGTCGGATCAGGGGATAATTCGTCTTCTGCGAAGAATTCACCTGGTAAACGTAAGGCTTTTCCAAAAAGAAACTCAGCTGGTGACGCTTCGGTATCCTCTCGCACATAGCATCTTAAACCTAACAAAACAGTGGACAAGGTGCGTACCCAATTCGTGTTTTTGTGACACATTAAGGCAGCTTTTAATGGGCGATGTACACGCTCAATTAGTCCGTTTGACTTAGGATGGTAAGGAGTAGTACGTATCCTCTCACAACCAGAAATGGAACGTAGTGAGGTAAAAAGTTGCGATTCGAATTGTGTGCCACGGTCACTTGAAAGTGTTTTAGGAGCACCAAATCTAGATATCCAAGTGTCATAAAATGCTCTGGTAACGGATGAAGCTTCAATATTCTTGATTGGAACTGCTTCGATCCAACGAGAAAATCGATCAATTATTGTTACCAAATAAGCATATCCGTCTGCCGGTGGCAAAGGACCAACAATATCAATGTGAATATGATCGAATCGACCATCAGGAGAAACAAAATGCTCAGGTAAAAGCTTGACATGTCGTGAAATTTTTGATTGTTGACAATCTGGACATGTTTTGCACCAAAGTGAAATATCACGATGCATATTCATCCACACATAACTTTTACGAATTAACCTATCTGTGGCTTTTCCACTAGGATGTGAAGGACTATGGAAAATATCAAATACATCTCGTCTCAAAGGTGGTGGGATGTAAGGCCTAATAGTTTCACCAGAAATATCACAGATAATGGAGTGATCTTTATTAAATGGTACAAGTTTTAATTTAAGAGAAGTATTATCAGATTTGAGCAAATTTTGTAAATCTTTATCTTCTTTTTGAAGTTTTTCAATTGATTCAATGTTAACATTAGAAGTTAATGTGAGAGAATCGATTCTAGACAAACAATCCGCAACGACATTTTCATTGCCAGGTATGTGCTCTATTCTAGTTGTAAATTGAGCAATAAATGACAATTGTCGCTGTTGTCGTGGTGATGCTTTTTCAGGACTTTGCGAAAATGCATAAATAAGAGGTTTGTGATCTGTACGAATTTTAAAATCACGACCTTCTAACAAATAAGAAAAATATTTTACTGCTAGATACATTGCTGTTAACTCACGATCGTAAGCACTATAATTTCGTTGAGCAGGAGTAAATTTTTGGGAAAAGAAAGCAAGAGGTTCCCATTTGTGTTCGTCATCAGCTGACTTTTGCTCTAAAACAGCACCAGCAGCTACATCTGAAGCATCCGTGACTAACTGTATTTCTGAGTCTACACGGGGATGAACAAGAAGAGCAGCATTTGCAAAGTCAAATTTTACTGTTTCAAATGCTTCTTCAGCTTCTAATGACCATATAATTTGAGATTTGTCATTTTTACGAGAATTTTTAAAGTAAGCATTTAGAGATGCTTGTTTTTTTGCAGCATTGGGGAGATTTCGATGGTAGAAATTTACCATTCCTATAAATCTTCGCAATTCAGCAACAGTTTCCGGTTTGGGAAAATTTAAAACTGCATTAACTTTCGCCTTGGTTGGAAGAATTCCTTTACTGTTGATAATATAACCTAGAAATTCCAGTTCTTCAACAGCAAAAATGCATTTGTTGATATTTAATCGAAGATGAGCATCCCGAAGTCTCGCGAAAACAATACGCAAGTGATTATAATGCTCTTCAAGCGTAGTGGAAGCGATCAGTATATCATCTATATAAATGAAAACAAAATCTAAATCGCCTAAAACGCTGTTAATATATCTCTGAAAACTTTGACTAGCATTTCGCAGTCCAAAAGTCATATATAAAAATTCAAAAAGACCAAAAGGAGTAATAATCGCAGTCTTTTCAATGTCCTCCTCTGCTACAGGGATCTGATTAAACGCCTTAAGCAAGTCGAGAGAGGAAAAATATTTTTTGCCATGAAGATTGGCAGTGCAATCATAAATATGCGCAGTCGGATATTTATCCGGAATGGTGACAGCATTAAGTTGTCTGTAATCACCACATACTCTCCAAGTCCCATCTTTTTTTAAAGTCATATGCATGGGGCTGGCCCATGGACTACTAGACGGACGACAAACACCTGCTTGACACCAAGTAGCAAATTCCTCTTTTGCGGCTTTCAATTTAGCCGGATCTAATCGTCTAGAACGAGCTGAGACAGGAGGACCTTTGGTAATTATATGATGTCGAACTTTTGATTTTTCAGGTGGAACAATAGGACTGGTACTTGTAATTTGTGGAAATTCCGCAAGAATTTCAGCGCATTTGGAATCGGGGGGAATAGCTGAAACCGAATGAATCGATGCCTCTTTGACAATACAGGTAGTCGAAAGACTAGACTTATTATCAATGAGACAGCTATTGCGAATATCTATCAATAGACCATAATGATAGAGAAAATCTGCACCTAAAATGGGATAAGGTATATCTGCTATGCAGAAATTCCAAGGAAAAGAACGTCTAAGACCTAAATCTATCGTTCGGGAAGATTCACCGTAAGTATTTATAAAAGTATTATTAGCGGCATAAAGTCTTGTTTGCTCAGGACTTTTATTCATTTTCGAAGAAACAGGAATAAGCGATACATCAGCACCTGAATCTATGAGAAAGAATTGATTCGTTTTACGATCCGCAATAAATAAACGTTTAGATTCTTTAACAGAATGAGCTATACAATCGGTACGAGCAGAGTTTTTATTTTTGTCTTTTTTATCCTTATTAAGAGAAGACCATTCTGTATATCTAGAACACCAATCTCTGCAAGTACGAGCATCATCAGGAAATTTTGAATGCGCATAACACAATCCTGATCTATTTTTACTTTTTGAACGACTACGAGAACGGTCGTTACTTAAATTACTCTTTTTGATTGTTTCAATCAATAAATCAATTTTCTTTTCTAATCGAGAAATTGGATCATCAAAATTTGAAGAAGAAGCTTTAGGTTCAGAATCACTTGAAGTGATTGCATAAATATGACTATTTGAAGAAGTCGTATTTGCAACCAGCTTATCAGCTGTTTCAGCCAGAGTATTTAAATCTTTATCATACATTAATGTAAGAATTTCTTTTTGATGATCAGTAAGTTGCTCAAAAAATATTGATTTTAGAACTTTTTCATCAAGTTTACTGACAGAATTAAGTTCCTTTAGTTGCCTCAGAATCTGAGTCGGTTTGCAGTTGGTATTTACCTGCGCTTTCAACAGTTTTCGTAAGTTCTCTTCATCGGAAAGAGAATAATCTTTAATGAGACACGCCTTTGCCTGCTCAAACGCATTGGCTGGTAAGGTTTCAGCCGATATAATATGACTAATGCATGACATAGCATCATCATCCAGAGCCATGACTAAATAGTCAAACTTTGTGGCGTCATGAGTGATACCAGACCGACGTAGCGTCGCGTCTACTTGAAAAAGCCAATTACGTAAGTTTCTACGCGAAATTGGAGGAATTTTAGGGGCCCGCGAAGCATCTACATGAACTCTTTGATTCTCATTCGTTTGAACGTTTGCGTTCGCGCCTAATTGTGCTTGCAAATTTTCTATCGATTCGCGTAATCGATTTATTTCTTCTGCACGCTCCTCAACATTTTCTTTAGCGGTATCAGTCATTTTGACTAGCTAAAATAATTGCTAAATACAGATCAAACTATCTATTTTTTAGAGTTATATTAGAGTTATTTAACTAAATTTTTATTAAAGAAGTTTTATAGTCAAAGAAAAATATTTATTTTGAATATTGTAATGTTCAAAACATTATTTTTAACACAGACTTTGAAATAGAAATTTCCTATACTGAGTTTATAAATTTGTCTAAACGACAAGAGTTCAGTTGAAACAACTACGTTGATTGTTATTTAATTTTCAATAAGTTACAATCTAATTTACGTATGTTTACTATGGTATTAAAATGCGATTTTTACGCGATACCAACTAGTTATTATTAAAATGAGTCGATCAAACTTTACAATACTACGAATATTACTTAAATGATGCACATATTATTCAAATTTAAAAACAATAAATACCTGAAGAAAATCCAGTACCTTGAACTGCACATAAAACTGTAGTAAATGATACTTGAAGTCTTCGTCAGCAATAATGTGGACTTCTAGAGCTGATTGTCCAGGAATATATTGATCTAGGGCTGCTATTACAGAGCCACTGAAGTTTATTACAATTTGCTATGAATACCGGTGTATTCGACAACAACTATGCTGGAATAACTAAGCACATGTACTGATTGTCTGATATTTAATCAGGAACCACCAAATTTTAAAGTTTTTTTAACTTTAAAGAGCACTTAACTGTTCATGTAACCACTTTCTGAAACAACGGTGTCACCAAATGTAGGGCCTTTTTTAACGTCTGGGTCACTAAATGTGGGACCTTTTTGGAACGTCTGCATCGGGATCACCAAATGTAGAGCCTTTTTTGAACGTCGGAGTCCTTTTTTGAACGTCGGGGTCCTTTTTTGAACGTCGGAGTCCTTTTTTGAACCTCGGGGTCACCAAATGTGGGGGTGCCGGTGTGGCAATTATGTATGTTTCGGTATTTAACTGAATATACGAGGATCCCACATAATCCTCTGCGTGTTCAAATACTTATTCTCTTAGTAGTGAAGGTTAAAAATCCAACAGTCGACTAACAAGAATAGAAAGGCTTTATTAACACAATAAAATAGTAACAGAAGTACAACAACAATCTTTTATAAAACAACATGGCGGTCTCTCTCGTGAGAAGCCCTCTCGAAACCCGGTCTTTTTCCGCGTATGCTCGGAGGAGGTCGGCGCCACTCGGCCGTCAAATTCATTATTTAAAATAGGCATTCCCTACATATTCGATACTAGTAGGGCCATCTGTTATCGGGGATAGCTTTCGATAGGTACGTAGTCTCCATGGGTACATCTTCCATTGATGTTTTGTCAAAACTTTATGACAATCGATCAGTTCACGCCGAGTTATCGTGCTCAAAGTGACAGTACCTTTTTAATGTCTGATATCTGTAGAAAAATAAACATCGAACAAAGAGCCAATATTAAGTTCTGTTTTAAACTTACTAAAACATTTGCCAAAACGCATCGATTGTTGAAATAAGTTTATAGTGATAATTTTTTGTCTTGTAGCCGAGTCCACGAGTGGTTTACAGGGTTCAAAGAGGGTCGTGGCTTTCTGGTCTCGTTATCGTAAAAAAGGCCTTTATGGCGATCAAAGATGATAACGCATTTATGTTCAGTTAGAAGCGCAAGGAAATAGCACAGTGAGGGAACGGCAGTTAATTAATAATCTAAGTGGAGCTCATAATGTGACTGTTTCCAGACATGTCATCTACAGAAAGTTGAGAGAAGGTAATTTAGTTAGCCGAAGACATTGGTGATGACGTAGGCATCCGCTAAGAAAGGATTTTGATTAATTCCAGCCCTTAGGACATAAAATAGGGGATGAAAGTTTGTATAAAACTTTGTCAATTTTAAACCGTTCGGGCTGAAACTTTGCATGCATGTAGTTACTATGACGAAGGCATCCCCTAAGAAAGGATTTTAATTAAATCCACCCCTAAGGGGATAAAATAGGGGATGAAAGTTTTTATGAAACTCTGTCAATTTTAAACTGATCGAGCTAAGATTTTGCATGCATATAGCTACTATAACGTAGGCATCCCCTAAAAAAAGATTTTGATAAATTCCACCCCTAAGGGGATAAAATAGGGGATGAAAGTTTGTATGAAACTTTGTCAATTTTCAACCGATCAGGCTGAGATTTTGCACGCATATAGCAACTATGACTTAGGCATCCCTTAAGAAAGAATTTTAATAATTTCTACCCCTAAGAGGATAAACAAGGGAATGAAAGTTTGTATGAAACTTCGTCAATTTTTAACCGATCGCGCTGAGATTTTGCATGAATGTAGCTACTATGACGTAGGCATCCCTTAAGAAAGTATTTTGATAAATTCCGCCCACAAGGGGATAAAATAGGGGATGAAAGTTGGTATGAAACTGTGTCAGTTTTAAACCGATCGGGCTGAGATTTTGCATGCATATAGCTACTATGACATAGGCATCCCCTAAGAAAGGATTTTGATAAACTTCACCCCTAAGGGATAAAATAGGGATAAAAGTTTGTATGAAACTTTGTCAATTTCAAACCGATCGGGCTAAGATTTTGCATGCATATAGCATGCAAGTTTTTAAAGTTTTAAAATAATAATAGTCTAATACCACTCGCGCTTTACTGAGCGGGGTGTGTGGAGCGGTGAGACGGTAGCACGCTGCTGTTGGCCGACATGGCACTGTCGATAGACGCGTATAGTCTTGAAAATTCGAGAATAAATTTGTTTTATTACGTAGTGGTGTACCAAGAAATTACTTTTTTAAATTCCATCCCTAAGGATTTAAAATAGGGGTTGCAAATTTGTATGAAACTCGGTGGCAAAAAACTAAAGTCCACGCGGATGAAGTCGCGGGCGGCCGCTAGTATAAAATAAGCCATTTTAAAATAAATTCGATGATCAGATGAAAAATAATGACATCTAGTGACATTAGTTGTAAACATTATTGCCGTTTCGTAAAATCATGAAGACAACATATGCGTAAAATAGATTGTTGTAAAAGATAGTATTAAGTATGTTTAAATGTATTTAGTTTATCAATGTAATTTATTAAAGAGAGAACAGAATGTAAATTTTAACCTTTGTATTGAAGCCATGAAACCCATATGAAATCCGTTAGGTTTGATTAGATAAGTTTAGGTGGGTTATGTTTTTTTTACTTTTATGTTGCTGTTAAAGTAAACAGAATTGGAAAGTGTAATTTATAAAATCTTAACCCATAAAATGGCATATTTACCCATATTTACACCTATATGCAGATACCTATTAGCATATTTTAATATTTATAAACCCTTGAGATCTCCTTTCCTGTAATATCCTGACACATACTAGGAGATGAAATATTGACTGCTTACGTAAGACGTATACGTTTTTGGCATAAAATTATTACCTTGCACCCTCAAAACTTAAAATGAACTCGAGAAACCCCATTCATTAAAATTAATTTCGAAGGAAGAGAAGAAACGATCCATAAGATCTGCCCTAGTTAATGAATTCGACAAAATTACTCAATTTTGGTCGCTTTTGTCTCAATCACGAACAAAAGGTATTAGTCACAGGACTTCTAAAGACTTTATTCGGATGCTAGGCTTATGGTTTTTGGACCGAAAGATGTTAATGAGAAGGAACTTGTAGGGTGTTTGAGTCATAATTTCATATAAGTTATTTGTACTTTCCAACGGTAATGTCAATTCTTTCGGTATATAGTTACAAGTACATTGATGTAAAATTTAATATTTTATTTTATTCTCCAAAAAATGACTTCCACTTCTTTATTCATTCTTTTATGAAACCAAAAAGTGTTAGGACAAAGATTTACTACTAGAGACTTGCTGTTACATAAAATGCACGTATGTAAATATTTCACAGTCTTATCGTAGATTATCATCTTGAGTTTCCATGCATTTTTCCTCTTACACACAAATGTTTGCTAGCTCCGTTTGTTAAAGAGATTTAGCACAAAATACCCAAGACAACTTTGGCAAAGTAACTCGTAGTTATTACATGTAATATGATAGTAATACAGTGTTATTTCAAAAACAGATGTTTACATAGAGAAATATCTAAATAACATCAAAAACTACAATAAGTTTCTATTTTATTGTCAATTATTTAAAAGTAACTGCAAATATTTGTACAAGGTTTAAAAGAAACAAAGGCAAAATTCATATTTAAACGTACCTGTGTCTCTTATCTACAAAGGTAAAATGAAAATTTCTCGGTCTAGAGTTATAATAAAATTGGTAACAAAAATTGTTTTACTATAAGTTTCAATAAACTACAGCATAACTGTTCCATATTTTAAAAAGTTTTGTGAATTGAATGTCTACATTTTTAACTTTAAAGAAATGAATGGATTAGTTTAAACATGAATATTTCTATTCTTGTCTAAGAAATCAGTTTACTGCTTACTGCAACCACTGGGTTGAAAATCAAAATAATGAATCAGATATGCTGAAAATAGTTATTTGTGACACAAGGACGGAAAATGACATTTTGCAAGAGCGAGTAAAGTTGTGTAGCCGAGGTGCGTAGCACCGAGGTGAAACAATACGAGCACTTGCAAAACATTTTCCGGACGTGTAACACACACTATTTTTTGGTCCGACTAATTTTTAATATTTTCAAAAGTTCAAAAACTTTTTACTTTGTGACATGCAAGATTAGATGTTTATTGACATTTATTGTACGATTAAAAGAATTAGTAATAAGGAATGATTTTCTGATAATCGATTTCAAGATACATACTTAATTAATTTTTATACATACGAATACTGTGCTAATAAACAGCACAGTAAAAATTGTTATATTGACAATATTAACATTAATATCTAATAATTTTATATAAAAATAGCAGAGACAATGAACTATTTTAGTTCAATGAGCAAAAATAAAATCGAGATATGTATTTTCATAATCGAATGATAAGTAGTAGTTGTAAATTGACATAAATGTCAAATTTTATAATACAAGTTGTGAGAGAAATTAAATGTAAATTAGAATCCTGCTTACATTTAGAAAAAGTTATAGGTAAGTTTAGTATATTGTACGCTGTTTTTAATTAAATTTAATTAAAATTTGTATTATTTATTATGTATTTTTGATGACTTAAAATTTAAACTCGTAGTGCCATCTCTTTAGATAATCTAAAAGCTACTTTGCCGGCCTAGGCCGGAAAATGTCTTTTTCCGGACGATTTTGAAGTAATTAATAGTATTGTTTCTGGACGGAGGACCAAAAACATTATTTTTAACATCTTGAGGTGCTTTCCACTAGTTTAAAAAAATGCTTACGAGATATCTCGAGTGGGTCTTCCGACGCCCAACCACGAGATAACTTGTGCAGAATATTTACGCGTGCTTTAGAGGACAACCAAGACAGCAGAACCGCGTGTTTAGTATCACTGTTAAGCTATCGTACGATACAGCTCTGCGTCTTTTGTGTATTTTATTGGTGAATTCGTTGCTGCTTCCTCGTTTTTTTATACAATATGTCCAGGAAATGAAGTTAAACCTTAAAGGAACTCGGGAATTATGCAAACATGAATGGGAAGAGTTTCTGAAGGATAATTCAGAGGATGACGCGGACTAGGAATTATTAAATGATTATTGTTCAACAAGTGGTGAAGCAAGCGATCAGAGCTGTTTGTCACAATTAGAATATGACCAACCTACTCTTGAGCCAAATGCTAAGTTATCCGACGAAAAAAATTGGTGTGATGTTAAGAATGACTTACCAGTTTTTGATTTTTTAGCACAATCTGGTTCACTTGTTTTTCTCTGATGAATTTTTAAACAGCTTGTTTCAACAAACGAATTTGTATGCCGCCCAAGAAGATCGATTGTACAAAATAAGGCCAGTCCTATTTTAACAAAATAATGGAAAAGCATCATAACTAAGATAAATTCTTATGCATTTATGAATCAATGATCCTCTGGCGAGGTACATTATTTTTTCGTCAATATATAAAAAACAAAAAAGATAAGTACTGTGTGAAGCTATATGAACTGTGCGAATCCAATGGAATAGTTCTGAAAATTAGAATTTATTGTGTCGTGCACTATTGGATAAATATTTGGACAAAGGATATATTGTTTATATGGACAATTTTTACAATTCAGTAGCCCTTACCAAGCAAATAAGAGCCAAAAAAACATATGTCTGTGATACCTAATAAATCAGTAATTGTGTGTAAGTGGAAAGACAAACGCAAAGTTTTAACGATTTCAAATATGCCCAAGGTGGAAATGGTCAAGGTCCGTGCTACAAGTGGGAAAGTGGCCTTGAAACCTAACATAGTCAGGGATAACAACGCTGGAATGTCAGGTATTGGCCTGTCAGATCAAATGCTAAGCTATTACAGCGCTCTAAGAAAAACGATCGGGTAGCCGAAAAAATAGCGTTGGATATTTTGAAAATATACTTACACCATGCATAGGTACTTGCTCTACCCTAAGTCAATAGGCAGCAAAATTAAAACTTTGAACTTATCTCGTGCTTGGTAGGTAACGTGAGCAATACTCTATATTTGTAACGGTTTAAAGAACTGCTATCTCAAGTCTTGCTTTTATATCAAATATCTAATTTGCACTGAATGTTATTAAGTTATAAAAGTGCTTGAGTTACACATTTCTTATTTACACTTATAGTACTGGTCTGGCTAATTAACATTTTAACTTAAAGTGGATAAATTTTCAGTATAATATTTTAAGTTATCTTATGCATTATAGTTCTGACATATCTCTAATATACATTTTTTTAACATTGTTTTTGATATCTGTAGTGATTGTAAATTTTTGCACCATATTCTTTACTGTTTTGTAAACGCTAAACTTTTATGTTCAGTACTAGCTCAGTTCCATCTTTTCTTTGTGGGATACACATCTAGAGCTAAACTTTAGAGCTATCTGATCATGTCTTCAATTTTCTTTGTTATATTGATATGTTCTTATATTATAATATTGTTACTTGAATTAGGTACTAAACAAGCACAGAACTTTTTACCTTACCTCTTTATATGTAAAGTAAAGTACTCGACTCCTTAATTAAAAACGTTAGATAACATTTTAATAAATCAGTCAATGAATAAATCCAAGCTTATCGTAGTAATTTTCCATATATATTTTGACAATCTAAATAATGACTGGCATCCTATTTTACCACTTGCATTTTGGAGATGGTGGTAACAAATTTTATGATTTACATTAATCAAGTTTCTTTAATCAAATAAAATTATTCTCTCATACTTAAAGTAGGTGTTTTAAATGCATCTTTTTGGAAATACCGTCGTGATCTAAGATAAATAACTACCTTACATATACGTTTTATATTGACTAAAGATTATTTCCATTTTTGAATAAATATATGTAGTATATAATTGATTGTTTTATTTTAAATTATTATTCTGCATGGTGGTTTTAGAAGACTAACATGGCAATACAAAGTAATATGTTTGCCCAAAAGGTAGTTCAACCACAAATGGAAGAAAAGGGGAAAAAATGGTTTGAAATTTTGGTTGTTTTAATAAGTAAGAAATTTATATTTATACTTTTTTAATTACAAATAAATCTTTCCTATATATTTGATGTATCTTATATTTCCTTTATTATTTTTTGTTTGAAGCAAGTACACATAATACGCTTTATTAAATACGTAAAATTTCCTTTCTGTGACATATCTGTGTTTAAAAGTTACCTATCTAAATTAAACTTTGGTACCAAATAAATGTAATCTGTTTTTTGCTTCCAATTTTTTTATTTTTTTTTTATTTCTGATCTTTAAACAAGATATTTTTCTACTCTATTTTAAATTATCTTAAAGTACTCTTTAACTTCGTTGTATTCGCAGTTTGCATTGTGCAGATTTTATTGATTTCAATGCTGTAGTCATATATGTTTGTTCAGAAAACTGTAGGTTTTTATGGAATTGATGTTAAAAGTCCTCTACACAGGGGCATCGCTTTCACATTTTTAAATTTTATGTTATTTTTGTTTTATTATTATTTTTATACAAATAACAAGGAATCAACGAAAAGTTTTTCAATTTTTTTACACCGTCTTATCGAAATTGATTTTAGCTTCTTTTGTCTATTTCTATAAACATTTCCATTTACATTTTATCTTATCTATTTTGCTATTCTCTCAATAAAGTTATTAAGATACCTTCTTGTCTGAATTAATTTTGATTTATTAATTTATTTGCTGTACTTATACATTTTATCAGTTAAAGAAGCTGTCACGTGCCAAATTTGATTATAAGGGATACTTAAATTTGTATTAAAAATCGAAACACATTTATTTACTATAGATCCAGCGAGGAACAGGGGTTTCCGATTTGTACCGTCTAAATCGGTGGCGCGACTCACTTTTTTTTGTACTTACCCTATACGGCTGAGCTGGGCATAATTTGCCAGTAGAGAAGACCACCTTAGCTGGAGTTGGTAGTTTCAATTCAAACGATTTGAATAATTTTTCAAAATTTGTTTTTTTTATTTTTATTAAAAGTACGTGGCAAAGCTTGTTTTTGCAATGTTTCTGTATAAACCGAGCTGAAGTACACTGTTGGCCGAAATGAAGGAGCTCTTTATTTCGGCCCACAGTGTATATATTATAACTTACTAATTAGCCAAAGATGTAGATGCGACCTGGACCTATCCAGAAATCTGCTCTTTTTGTCACTATCATACTGCCTTATTCTTTGTATACTTAATACCCTAGTTCAGTGCACCAATAATGTAGAAACCAGATATATGTAGATTCTTACTTGGAGATTCAACACATACGAAGTCTGTCGCAAAGTAAACAGAACAAAGAAAAGCAGTTAACTAAAAATTTTTATTTGGAAAATGAATTTAGTTTATTTAAAATACTCCCCTTTAGAGCTAATACAGCGATTTTCACGGTCCACAAGTTTTTCAAATAAAGATGTTAACTCATTGACCGGGATTTTCTTCAGAATGGTCGTCGAAGTCTTTTGGATGGCATCTACGTCGTTATACCGCTTTACCTTCATGAGCAAATTTAGTCCACCGAACATAAAAAAGTCGCACGGTGTCATAACCGGAGAATATCAGGAGTGGTTGATAGTTAAAATGCCATTTTTTTTTTTTGAAGGTCAACATTGTCTTCACTTTTGACTTTTCCAAACGATTTTTTTTTATATGGCTCGCTTGGGTGCTTCCATGCGGAACTTTGACGCTTGGTTTCGAAATCGTATTAAAATCGACGCGTTTGGTTTATCTTTCTTGGCCTCTTTAATAATGCCTCTCGAATGTTGACTTCAAAGTATTTTTTGGTTCTAGTCTCTATAACTTTTACAACTAGTTCTTAGTTAACTTTTTTCTTTGTTATAAAATTTTTAGTAATCCTTACATAAGTTGCAGCAATCTTTGTATCTTATTATTATTTTATTTTGATTACAAATGTTGTTTAAGATCTCATAAATTTACCTTAACATATTTGCATATGTTCCATACTTGAAGACTACTCATTTCACTTCAATTGATTGCCCATGTTTTATAAGAAGAATATACAGCTACTATAAATCAAAAAGAAAACTGTTTACAAAACTATATGTGTATTTATAATAAGTCTATTAATGGATTTGTTTTTAGCTTCATTAGCGGGGATGACCGCAGGAGCTCTTGGAGCATGGGCTGCCCCGTATATGATAAAAATCGTAAAAGACGAAAAATATGACATTAACGAAGAACAGGCGGCATATTTTGGAATAATGAATTTAATTGGTTTTGTAACACTAGGACCAATCACTGTGCCAATAATAGAGCATATAGGAAGAAAAAAAGGAGCACTTATTGCTGTGGTACCATACATAATATCCTGGTTAATGAAAGCATTTGTTACTAATATTTGGGGTTTGTATTTTGCAAGAATTATAGTTGGAGCTGGTGATGCGTTTATGATGTCGTGTGGGCCAATTTATATTGCAGAGATAACCAGTCCTGAAGTTAGAGGTGTATGGGGAAATTCGTTTTATATAGCAATAATTTTCGGGTCTTTTGTTATAAATTTATTGGGTATATACCTCAATGTAACGGTGACTTCCATACTATTTATAGCATTACAATTAATATTTTTGTTTATATTTCCATATATGCCAGAATCGCCCTATTTTCTAATAAGTAACGGTAAAGATGAAGAAGCTAAAGAAAGTTTAAGAAAACTTAGACGTACAGATAATATTAATAATGACTTTAAAGAAATAAAAGCAGGAGTTGAACGTCAATTGGCTATTTCGGGTACTTGGAAAGATCTTTTTACTGATAGAGTGAACAGAAAAGCATTGTTTATAGGATCATTTTTAAGAACCACTCAAGTTTTTGCAGGTCTCCCTGTATTTTTTGCTTATATACAATTCATATTTAATAAAGCAAATGTTAATATTAACCCAAATATGTCATCAATCCTTTATACTGGTTTAAACTTTGCAGTTTATACTTGCGCCTCTTACGGTTCTAATAAATTAGGAAGAAGAAGATCTTTGATGATTTCGGTGATGTTATGTGCAATTATATTTTTTCTTCAAGGTACTTACTTCGTTGTAGATAAAAACTTTCCTGAAGTTAATTTAGAACATATTCAATGGTTTCCTCTTCTTGGAATGGTTTTATTCTTGTTATTTTCATCTGTTGGTTTAGGACCTCTTCCTACACTTATGCAAGGTGAACTATACGCAGCGACTATCAAATCAAAAGCTGTTGCATTTGTAGGAATACTATTTGCTTTCGAAGGTATCATAATGAATAATCTATTTTTCTATATAAACCTTTATTTTGGACTTGGTGGACCTTTCTACATGTTTGCTATCACTTGTTTTATTTCATTTTTCATTATGTATCGTGTTATACCTGAAACAAAGGATAAGACATTAGAAGAAATACAACTAGCTTTAGCTGAAAGAAAACAATAAATAATTTACGAAAACTTTAGGTGGATATAATTGTATTCTTGATTTACTATGTATCTGATAAAAAGGGTTTTATTAGTGGTGCATTTCATACTGAATATTCAAACAATTTTAACATTAAAATCAGGCCATCTCAATCAATAACAAACATGTACCTACCGATAAAAAATAAATCACATTAAGTACATATATTGCCATCTTTAAAAATGTATAAAAACATAAAAAGTTTTGTAAGGTAACAACAAAATATAAAAGTTTAAAAAAAAGTTGTTTGATTGCAGATATATTTTTTAAACACGTATGTACTTGGTAAAGTAAGAAACTTGAAAATATTGTCAAAAATATGAAGAGCCAAATATTTATGTCGATATCATTTTAAAACCTTTCAAACAAAATAATTATACAAATTTCAGAAAAGTTGATCAAAATTTATTTTCCTTTCTGGGATGGAGGAAGTGGTGTCTTCGTGACTCGTACACTTCTGGAGTCGTACACTCTGCACATAATGACCACGCTAATTAAATTCAACTTAAATTTTTCTGCACTCGTACAATGCAGACTTTTGACATCAAATACCAGCGAGTCTATACCGGGGATGTCTCTTCATTAGTGACTGAAGAGACAAGCCTGTACTGTACTGATGAGGTCTAATAGACCGAAACACAGTTTCTACAGTTTGGTTTTTCCCTTGTATAGACTGGTTAATATTTATATTTACGCCGCAGCATCACGTGCATTTGAGTTAGGAATTCTAACCATGCACACATCTAGGTTATGTATCTGGAGATTGACAGCATTGCGATTGTATCATTTTTTATCTTTTCAAGGCGGGCTTAAGTAGTTTAATTTTTATTCTCACCAAGAATACGAACTGGCTATAAAAGAGTGTCGTTTAGGTCGCACACAAGGATTTCGGAGTTTATAGTTGTCTCTAAAACAGACCCTTGGGTCTTCGCCGTTGTGATTCTTGACGTATTTTATTGAGTAAGTGTAACATGCCACTATATAGATTAGTTGGTAAGATTAGTTTATATAAGCGTATTTAATTTATGTTTATTCTTATTGCTATCGTTCGTTATTTGTAGGTACTTTGTTTCGTGAATAAGTATGACATGCTAACCTATAGTTTAGTTGGTTGTTTATATTAGCTTATGTAATTCATACATATTCTGAGGGCTATCGTTCGTAATTTGTTGGTTTTCTATTGATTATTTTACTTGGTTACCGCCCTCAGAAGTAACCAACCAGGGGCTTAGATAACCACAACCAGAGTGAGAAGTGCCAGTAGTACGTCTACACTTCATCTCAAACCACTAGGGCACACCATATATTAGCCCCTTCATTATGCAATTCCATGCTTCGTCTAAGAATTCTGTCGGGATTAAGCTAGAGATGCACACATTTTTATATGTCATCGTATGAATTTGTTAACGATTAAAGACTCAAGGCTTGAATTTTTATTCTCAAACATTGATTTACGTAATAGTTGCAACCAAAAATATTTTTGAATTTGTATGTTGTTTTTGTATTAAAAAGAAGAAAAAAAGCAGCAGGTACTATATTGATTTCTGTTAAATTACTACCAATATCTACGTGATTGGTGTAGATTTGTGTAAAGAGTGGGCAGCAACTCTTTAAATTCGGTCTTCCAGGATGTTCTTATTTTTTGACAATAGATTTTTATTTTCTTCAGAAACAAAAATTAAAATGGGGTCATTCGCAGTTTACAAGTCTAGATAAATTTGGGATCAGTAATAAGTAGATAGCAATTAATTTAATAAATACAATGGTCATTATTGGAACGAAGTTCCTTTTCGCGCGTTACGGCTGAGACTAGCCGGAAAAAATTCATACCAAAAGTTGTCACGACACGACACGACCGACACACGTATGTTTCTCAGTCTGTCTGTCTGCCTCTCTCTCTCTCTCTCATAGATAGATATATCTTTATTTAAATAGAAAACCCTAATATACATAAATACTATTAAAAGTACAATTAAAAAGACACTAATTTAGATTAAAAGAAAATGTATATTAAAAAGAAAATACTGTAGAAAAAAATAAGTACCTATAATAAATAGTATTACATTTTATTTCATCCTGTTTTTATAAATTAATAAATTCATAAACATTTTAAAAATAGTTCGTAACTTGACTAGTTAGGTACCTACGTCAAATTACCTTAACTGTCAGTTACTGTGAAATATTTAAAAATTTTGTATTAAATTGTTAATTCCTGATTTAAATTAAATTGAAATAAAAAGTAATTCTAGGTATATGTATGTCATCTAAACCTCTGGTATTGTATGAATGGACACTTTTGTTAAAAGAAACGAACTGTTGAAAATATTCAGGTGATAATGGATTTACTATTTTCTATTTTGCTTTGAACAGTGTAGTGTCGCGACTTTGTTAAGTTTATACAGGTTTTTTGTAGATAATAAATCATAAAATAATAGAAAATAATAACAATAATGTATCCTGACAGTGTTTCTCCACAAATTCCGGATATTGCTGATGGAGTTAGGTAAGTAGAGATTTTATACAGACAATAATAAATGCTTATGTATGTATAAACACTCTGTTGTGTTTACAAATTACAATTCCTTCACTAATTAATCGAAAGGAACTTCGTTCCATCCGGGTGTCCCTTGACACCTCTCACTTTTTTTGTATAGTGTACAAGCCCAGAAAAAATTTACATAATTTTTTAAAGTGTACGACTTCAGAAGTTTACGAGTTATGAATAGTAAATTGGAGAAAGCTGACAACAATTAAAAGAGGTAAATATTTTTTAATTTTACAAATTTAATTCAAACAAGAATAACTAATACAGAACTGCGATATTATTACAAAATATATGTTTTTTAAAAAGTGTTAAAAATGAAATGCAAATTTAGATACAACATTACAAAAATCATTTTAGACTAAACGTAACAAATAAATTCTCGGTACAGCAGCGTCATCATTGTTTCTAGCCGGTTGTTGGTTTTAGTGAATGGTTACATTGGATTCGAATACGTGCGATTTTTTAGTCGTGCGATGTCGTACGATGTCGGACGTAAAAACAATAGTTGCAATGTAGTCGGATGTTTTCGTACAATGTCGGACGACTAAGTGAGAAGAACAAACATGTTTCTTTTTTCCTGCGATATCGTACGATACTTTCTATTATAAACGATATAGAAAGCTAGCACCTGTTTTGAAACATTAGGATGAATACTTTTCCGAAAATTAGAATATCTTTCGAGTTGTTGGTGGATCATATTAAGTAGATATATAATTAAATGTTGAAGAAAACATTCTAAAGTACTCATAAAACTTTTGTGGCTACTTACTTAACTCATTGAAGAGGGTTACGTATTCGCCTTCCTGGTCTCTCCTTAAGTATATACCATCAACCAAATATTTTCTTTTTTTATTTAATACCATAAATTTCTAACAGTTATTTGTAGGGAAATGTTAATCCTTTTCGTCATCCATTTTAAACTGAAACTGTAAATGCAACGAATCGCAAACAATGTAACCACACAATCGTACGACAAATAGTCTTACGGCACCGCACGATTAAAAAATCGTACGTATCCGCATCCAATGTAACCATTCACTTATTTGTCTGTAATAATTTCATCGTTAAAAAAATTTTTTAACATTAGTTGAAAGAAGCATTTCTAAAGATTTTTAACTTTAAATTATACGCACAATATTACTGGCATCTTATTAATTGTGAATTAGGAAACACTGTATTATAAAGTATACTGTGGTATAATATAGGACTGTTTGTTAAAAAAAACTGTAAGACTGTATATTATAAAAAGTGACTGCGACCTTTAAAAATGTATGACTATAGATTTACTTAGAGTTAAAGGTTTTTGTGTGGTTTGTTATATTTAGTATTTATTTTGAACTATCTGTATGAAATATATTTTTTATAATTTTGACAAGTAAAGTGACATTTTTCAAAACTGCTGTCAGTTTTGAAAGTCATTACTTTTCATAACTAGTTTTGAAAAGTAAAACTTTACGTAACTAGTTTTGAAAACTTCATTTCAAAACAAGTTACGAAAAATATAAAGCAAATATAAACAACTAAGAACTATTTTATACTAACTTTATTAAAGAAATATTTAAAAGCAGACATTTTTAAACAAAAAATTAAATAAGTATACTTAATATTTAAATCAGAAACTTTCCTTTTAATTATATCTGTATTAAATAGAATTGTCATTAGAAAGGTGTCAATGCAAAATAAACACGAGAACTAGATGTACTGTTTTTAATTATTATTAGATAATTATGATTTTTTTTATTATGGAATTTCGTCAAAATTATAAAAAATCTTGTACGGAACTCGTTATAAAACGCCATTTTGTTTAACTCGTGTTCATTTGCAGCACTCGCTACGCTCTTGCTGCAACATCACACTCGTTAAACAAAATTGGACTTTTCATAACTCGTTACGTAAATAACTATTACAATATAGTTTACATAAAAAGTATTTAATGTTTTATAATTTTTAAACATGAAATAGTGGATAAGATAATAACCATTTGTTAATATTAATAATTTAAAATAGAGAAATTAACAAAAAGGCCGGTAGGACTTGAACCTGCGATCTCTATGTATAGTCAATAGCGCTTAAACCATTCAGCCAAGTGATAACTAGCGTTAAAGCGACCTTTTCGGTCATATTTTGATTCAACTTATGTCGTCTCGAACACTTACCTGGTTCCACCTTAGGCACATACCTACATGACGTAAATAAGAGCGAGGGTGAGTAAGAGATGCCAATAATCACTCTGTTGTACTAATTAAGAGGATTTTAAAACTAATCGTTGATTGGTAGAAAAGTTGCGAAGTACCCGTAATAGAAACGAATAATCAACTCGCTATCGAATTTACAACCAGCTAAAATGAGTTTTTAGTCAAATCGGATTTTTCCACTTTATTGAGAGTAAATTAATCCTTAAAGCACCTGTAAAAATCCGCCGTGGCTTTGATGAATAATAAAAAACTGATGTTTGGCTACATTGAAACTACTTAATTTTGATTAGTATCAATAAAATATCACCCTTTTTTAGACACTCACAATAAATAAAATAATTAAAGGAAACATCGTTGAAATCGAGTTACATACTTGTATTTTGAACAGGTTTAACACAGATGACCAGATTTTCTGACGTACCAACACGTAATAGGATGAGAAAATTAATCACATCGAGAAAGATCACACCACCCATGGCATATTTTTAAACTACAACTATTAAACTAAGTTATTCTAAACGTAGTCGAGAAATGCGGTTTTTTGCATTTGCTTTTAAAAATTGTTTATACCATTCCTACCTACTTTCTAATTAGTACAAACCGGAAGTTGCATTGCTGCAGCCAAAAATGCTTTCAAAAAATGCATTTAACAAAATATTTATGTGTGAGTTTAATCTCATCATCAACAGTTGTTGTATCATTAAAAGTTGCCAGGTAAGTATTTATAAGTTTTTTATATATTATAGTTATAAGAATTACACATAAAAAAATTAGGTAAAGTGCATTTCAAAGCCTTTCAGTTGCACGTCATAGGGCATCTATCTCGCTTTATCGTATTAAGTTGAAAGCAATGCAAAAAACGGTACGTCCACTATAAATTTTCGTAAGGCAACAACATTATGAGAGATGTACACGTAAATATTAAATAACTACAATCGACACAATACAGGCATTTCATTGGCTGCCGTTTGCAGTACGGCATGGCCTCATAGTCAAATTGAAATATTGAACACGCTCTGTAGCTATTTTTGATAAACGTCAAAGTTACGCCTGACAGTTTTTATCAGAACAGTACTTCCATTAGTTCCATTTGTAAGTATTGTGGTTAATCACATTTTTTTAGAAGTTGGAATATTATTTTTAATTTATTTATTTATTTTGATAATAATTATAAACATGCCGCGGTATAGCGAAAAAGAGCAAGCGTTAGTATTGAAACTGCTTGCTTATTTCCAATTGGAAAAACAAGCCGGTAAAACTCTATTGCCCGTAAATGCTGTACATGAGGTAAGTTTCACATCTTAAAGTTTAATAAAAATTCATTGATGATCAATTAATTTTAGCGTGTTTCGGCCGCCTTAGGAATATCGCTATCGACTGTAGGACGATTGGCAAATGAAGGTATTCAAACAGATCGTGAATACTCAGCTAAAATGTCCGATTCTGTGAGCGTTAGCCTTGGTCCCAATATTTGGATGAAATATGAACATGGTATTAGGACTTGTATATACAGAATGTTTAGTCAAGGTTGGTATTTACTAAATACATATTTTTCAAATTATATTGTATAAGGTTCTAAATATCTTCATCAATGTTATTATGTTTCCATTTCACATACAAATTTGTTTACTGGTTCATTATGAGTTTATTTTCAAGGGTTAGTTTTACTAATTTTTTTTTAACATTTTATCTTATTTTAGGTGAGCATGTGACTCTTTATACGTTGAAGAAAAAATTAGAAGATATATATGGGATACATACATCAGTTTCTTCACTCAGTAGGGCTTTAAAAGAATTAAAATTCAAGTGGATAAGCTGTAACATTTCTAACAGAAAATATCTCATGGAACAGTCACATGTTACACAAAAAAGATTATGGTTTTTACGAGATTTAAAAAAAAATGAAAGTGATTCTCATCGTCTCAAGCCTGTATACCTTGATGAAACTTGGATATTCAGCAAAGGAGGATTTCGCAAAAGCTGGCAGGATGGTACCGATAAGGCAGTCAGAAAGAAGACTGGTGAAGGTGTACGATACATTGTTCTTCATGCGGGTTCTGAAAATGGATTTATTAATGACTGTAGCTTGATATTTAAAAGTGGTAGTAAATCTGGCGATTATCATGATTCAATGAATGCTGATAATTTTGAAAGATGGTTTGAATACCAGCTTCTACAAAGCTTAGAAGAACCGTCATTAATAATAATGGACAATGCGTCGTACCATTCCACGTTGCTCGAAAAAATACCAAATGCAAGTTGGAACAAAGTTTCTCTGATGAATTGGTTAAAAGAAAGGAATATACAGTTTCGAATGCCTATTATGAAGTTCGAATTGTTAGAAATTGCCAAGAAACATGTACCAGATAAAGTATACAGGTATGTTATGATATGATATAATTTAATAAGATATTAAAAATGTATATTTTACAGATTAGATAGATTAGCTCTTTTGCATGGCCATCGGGTGTTGAGACTGCCTCCATATCATTGCCAGTTCAATCCAATTGAACTTGTTTGGTCAGAATGTAAACGGTATTACGATGCAAAAATAACTTCGGCTGAACGTATTACTGCAGATACTGTAATTAGTGTTTGGAACGAAGCTCTTCATGAAAAGTTTATTCTTATGCTATGGTTTATAATTGTTATGTAATTGTAGATTACATCAGAAAAATGGAAGAGGTATGTAGACCATACAAGAAAAATTATTGATGAATATTGGGAGACTGAAAAAATCATTGATGCAAGCAATATCTCTCCTGTAATCATTGATTTAAACGAATCGGATAACGAATCAGATTGGGACTTGTGGGAAGACAACTCCGCATAATAAACGTGTATTGTATTCAAATATGTCTGTTGTTCTACAAGTTTAACTTTACCAGTTTTGTTACATTTCAATGATTTCCAAGGTAATTAGTTTATCGAATAAAACTTATTTTTTAAACAGATCTAATTTCTTATTGTAGGTTTCATCCGGCAAGTGATCCTTGTTGTTTTATAATAACTAATTTTAGGAATTTATTTACTAATGTTATATTATTTATGATAATAAATATCAATTAAAAATACATTTTGTTTTATTTTATAATGTTTTGATATATTAATTTCAAAGCCTTTTCCTATTTGGCTGAATACGATCCTGACAAATGTCAAAATTTTGTAGAGTCGCCATCAAATGTCATGTAGTAATCAAAGACATGCCGAAAACATGATATGACGTCATAGTTGGTGACGTGCAACTGAAAGGGTATGAAATGAACTTTATCAACCACGATTGTTTTAAACGTACCTACTAAATTGTTTTTCACCATAGATGTCCTGTGGACGAATTAAAATAATTCGAAAGCTTGACTAAAATCAAAGAGTTTTCTTTCACTGACCTTGGGCATAAGCCATAACGTTGACTGCACCTCCACAATGGACTTTACATTGTATTGAACCAGTCACTAGTACCTCACAAATCAATAACTAATTTGGATGCAAATTTATTAATTAAAGTAACAATTTAAGTGAATTAAATGGAGTTAAAAACCTCAAAATTTCAAATTAAAAAATTCTTATAGTTAAATAGTTACAGTGCTACAAAAATTATATTAACTTATCAGTTTGCTTCTTTCCCAGAAGCGACGAAGGTTCACTAAACAGCAGTCGCCGAACACCAATGAGAACTGATATGATATAGGTACTCTACCTACGTTATATATGGAAGGTTCCAGATAATATATCTAAAACTGGAGCGAAACCTCCATATGGTCTAAAGGTGTCTTGGAAACTCTAAGTTGCTCTACGTAGACAAAGCAGATCGACGGAGATCTAAAAAAATTAGAGATCTAAGGGGAATGGAATTTTCTTTTAAAAAAAACAAACAAATCTTTTTATGTAGTTTTTTAAACAAAAATCACTGACATTAAATTTAATTATAAGAAATTCGTCTAGTTCGGCGATTTTTTAAAACAGGTAATGTGTTCGAACGTCCTGTTTTACTTGACGTCACTTTGTATCCGAATTGACCTTCCTATTTATTACAAATTAGGTGTTTGTAATGAAATTTCATATCACATTTCCGCACTTCCACTACACATTATTTCTCGCGCACATTCATCTGGGTTTTCGTTGCCCTATATACCGAATTGGGACGGGATATACGTAATCAATTTCCCGATAATATCATCTGGTCATTTTGAGGCGTATGTATAAATTTTTTAAAAACAAATATAATTAGAATTTGATCGAAATTGAAAGATATTTTGATAAATTTTGTATTATTGTGATTTTTGTCGTAAACAATTATAGCAAGATTAACTTTAACAATTTTAGGTAGCCAGGATTGAAGTGATCTTGAATTCGATTGAAAAATGGTAAGTCTAGTGATAATTTATTCATAGAGATATTCAATTTCTTATAGAATATTAATAATGTTTATTAATTGTTTATCTTGTAACCACCTTTTTCGAAATGTTGAAGGCTCACCAGGAGTTACCAGAATGCGAACGCCACTCAGGTGGTAGGAGAGGAGCAATTGGGCGAGTATCAAAAAAGGAAATATATAAAGACAAGCTAAAGCTATTATAAACGGAAATCGGTAGGTAAAGGGCGTCACTTATCTTTTTAGAAATAATTGGGAGAAAAGATAAGAAACCTATTAAGAAAGAATCTAATAGATTAGCAAAAGTTAGGGATAAAGGACTACCATATCAATATTATTCAATTTGATATTTTTCCAATTTGTTTTGCTAGTTTTATATAAATTTTTATCTTGTTCCAGATTTTTCAGTTGATTTTTATTAGTTTTCTACACATGTGTTTTTTTAATTTTTATTTTATTTGTCTTTTTAGTTAGACAATAGTATTCCCGAAAGTGGCCTTTTACTGGACGAGTGGGCAAATAGTTGTAGTTCAAAAATGTGCCGTGGGTGGTGTGATCTTTCTCGATGTGATTAATTTTCTCATCCTATTACGTGTTGCTACGTCAGAAAATCTGGTCTTCTGTGTTAAACCTGTTCGAAATACAAGTAACTCGATTTTAATGATGTTTCCTTTGATTATTTTATTTATTGTGAGTGTCTAAAAAAGGGTGATATTTTATTGATACTAATCAAAATCAAGTAGTTTCAATGTAGCCAAACATCAGTTTTTTATTATTCATCAAAGCCATGGCGGTTTTTTACAGGTGCTTTAAGGATTAATTTACTCTCAATAAAGTGGAAAAATCCGATTTGACTAAAAACTCATTTTAGTTAGTTGTAAATTCGATAGCGAGTTGATTATTCGTTTCTATTAAGGGTACTTCCCAACTTTTTGAAGACGTCCACCCTAATTACTAAAATACAACTAGATTTGATAAGTTCCATCCATTTTGTGAAGAAAAAGAAAAAAAATAATCCCGAATTTTGTAAATTAGAAGAATACATCATACCGATTCAAGCGTTTCTAAGATTTCCATTAATTAGATAAGAGAAAAATTAATTCTTTAATTAACAAAATTAAGTTTATTTGATATAATTTTAAGTGTTTTCATTATTTTTATTTAAATCAAATCAAATTTATTTACCTCAACATTAGTACATTAAAGTAGATAATTATTAAATACAACAATTTTAAATTAATAAATTTTATCCTATTAATTGAAACAAAAAAAAGACCTTTTGCCACAGAAGGCGGGCTCAGTAGCAAGAGCAAGATAGCCCCATAATCAGTTAAGTACTTTCAGGATATTAGAAAAAACTAATAATTAGCCTGACGAGGGAGGCAAACAGAGGTACTGAATCACAGAAGAGCAACTGGTTTTTAATTTATTTTAGGATTGTGCTTACGTAAATAAAAATTCCAATTTGTTAGAGTTTTCACAGATCCAAGTTGTAACAAGTCTGTTAAAAGTGACAAGTGATGATGATAATTTGATATCGACATCAAGCATATTTAGAGTTTTGTAAAGGAAAAAGGCGTAGTATCTTTGACCAAGGCGTGATTTTGCACTATGTGCATAGACGTTGTGTCTAGATATACTACGTGTTAAAGAGACGTGATTTATACTCTCCGCTCGGATCTTTTTCTTAAACCAACTAATTAGAATGTGTTTAATGTATAATTGGCGAATCGTTAGTAACTCACTTATTTCAAATAATTCGTCGGTGGGAAAGTCTATTGGTTTGTGAAGCATTGCTTTTATTATCTTCCGGTGTATAATATTAGCCATCTCTAAATGAGAGTTGTACCCAATGATACCGTATTCTAAAACTGAGTAAACTAACCCGTAATAAGCTATTTTTAAACTACCAATATCTAGGAATTTGCTCAGGGTTTTAAATACATATATGAAATATCTTGTTGCACGTATAATTTATTAGCTCAGACCAACTTAAAGCAGAGTCTATAAAGATTCCCAGATACTTGGTACTGTTTTTAAGAAGAACGGTATTTTCTTTGCAGGTACATTTTTGAGACCGCTGATTGTGCCCTGTTACGAAATAATCACATTCGTAATGAGTTTTTATGGTGTTGTAGGGAGGCAAAACTTGAGTTATACTTTGCGAAGGGAACAACGACTGTTTTGGTTTTGTTGAGCAGAAGCTCGTTAGAGTCCAACCAATTTTTTGCAATAAAAAGACCTTTTGATACCACTATTCTTAACGATTCCCAACTGTCACTCTTAAAAACCAAAACGGTGTCGTCAGCAAAGGCTGTTACCTCACCAATGCCGTCGAGGGACAGAAAATCATTAATGTAACATAGGAACAATAGCGGCCCCAATACTGTACCTTGTGGCACCCCTCTACGAACATTCAAAACAGAGCTGTACCTAAGTGTCATCGATCGTGACCTGCTGTGTTCTATTATACAGGTAATATTGATTTAATTAATAATTTAATTTCTAATAAATCATTTAAAACGGGTGTTTGAGTGTAATTTGTGGAGTGTGTTGTTTGGTGTCCTTAATTACATGTTTCGGGAACACTGGTAATACCCTTTAAATGTAACCTTCAACTTAGTTGAGCTAGCTAGGAAAATACTGCCCTTTTGGACGTTGGACGTTGAAGTGTTGTTTGTAGCTTTGTCTAAAGAACCTGTACTTTATATTGAATCATTCTTGCTACTTTTGATTTGGAATCTTTAATCTATTGTTCCGCAACAGATCAACTTTTCATCCACCATGACGCTTCAGTATGAAATAAAACATTGTGCGATACACATACGTGTACTTGTTTAGAAATTCCAGCCTCGACTCCTTCGTTGACTCGACTCCAAATATGTATCACGTGCCATAATTAATCAATTTCCAGCCTTTTAAGGTAAATTAATATTTCGGACGTGTCACATTGGCACTCAACTTGTTTCAAAAAGTTCAAGAGCAAAGTATTATTTTTAAAATTATTATTATATAATTTTTTTTAATATTACGGTAATGATAATCATGGTGTTCCTTTTTAAAATCCTTCAGTTGAGCCCTTTAATTTGATACTGATATTGTAGTTGAACTAAATTTTTTTTACTAAATCCAATTGCGTCACACAACCATCATGTTTGTTTTTTTTTTAACGTCGCCAATATAAGAACACTTGAGCTGCCAAGAAGAATCTTACGATACCTCAATTATGTTAATCCATTCAGCGGTTCTGGAGATATGAGGTAATACAAAATATTACAAACATACGCGCAAAAAAACATAAACCTTCCCCTGCAGTTGGGTAAAAAGACAACTTCTTGAAGACCACACATTAAAATTCCCACCATTTTATTATAAAAGGTGATACATTAAGAATGTCATTTTCTCATTGAATCTTGTACTGTGATTCCTAATATGAAGTTTACAATATAGAAAGTTTGATAGTATGTCATTTAATTAAAAATAATACAAATTAATTAAAAATTTTATACAAACCACATACCATCCCTAAATACTTAATATTGTATATTTCACATTGTTTTGTCCTGTAATTGGGAAACTGAGGGACAATAAAAATATTATTATTTTTATTCACTTAATTTATTTCTGGATCTGACATTTTTTTATTATACTTCATAGATAGTAAATTAGTCGAGGCAATAAAGCACTAAACCTCCAAAATTTAAACGGCCAGACGAATTTTAATTATTTTTTTAACTTCCCGCTAAAAAAAATTAAATTTTTTTTTTAAATCGGGAAGTTATTGGTTTCACCCCGTTTTTCGAAAATCGAGTTTTCATCGGATCTCAACGTTTTGAGGTCTTAGGAACCTCCCCTGACTATTTTTACGAGGGTGTCTGTATGTCTGTATGTACGTGTGGATGTGTGTGTGTGTGTGGATGTATGTAAACCTCTTATAACTTTTGAACGGCTTGACCGATCGGAATGAAATAAAAAGCATTACAAAGAGTTTCATCTAACTTAGGTACCCTGTAAGTTTGAACCGATTCGCGCCGGTAGATTTCGAGAAATTTCAAAATAACCGAAAAAAACAATTGGTAAAAATGATGATTTTTGGGCATATCTTTTTTGCTATTACATCGATCAATTTCAAAATCTAATCAGCTCTTAAACTTAAAAAACCACTTCGAATGCCGTTTTGCAAATTAAAATCGGTTGATTCGTTCGTGAGATATCGTTGTCGAAAAATTTCAAAAAATTGTTTTTTTTTTAATTTTTGAGATTTTTTTACTAATTGATTTTGCACTTCAAATAACATTTTTATGTCTTAAAAAACTGCGTCGAATGCCGTCTTGAACATTAAAAAAAACTCAAAAACGTCAAAATAGCTTTGCGATTAAAATTAGCGGGAAGTTGCCAGGATGGCCTTTACGGTCAACCTCTTTTCGAATTTTTTTACATTCAATTCGTGAGAGTGTCAGGAAACTTTGTGGCCTTATGCGATCATCTAATGTTATTTATTCGTGGAAATTAGTTTAATTAAGTTAGTTGGGGTTTTGTGGGCTCGCTGAAAACGAATAAGATTTCTAATGTCATCTCCGGAGTACTTGATGCTTAGGATACGTACTGTTTACGGCATCTCTTGGAGTTTTCGATGTATTTATTTTATAATAAGTCAAAACTACTAGAAACGCTGTAGATCGCTTTCGATATTATATACGTTCTCAGCGAACCCAGAAAATTCTTGGGTATTAAATTATGATAAATTGTTTAATGAATTTTCCGGAAACTTTCGGAGAAAAGGTATCTTGAGTACCTACCAGATACTCCTGAGATCACTTTCAATGTGATATTCGTTTTCGGCGAGCCCAAAATTCACGAGTATTCAGTTTGGACTAATTGTATAACGATATTACCGAAAACTCCAGAAGATGATGTGTAGGTATCCTGGGCACCAGATACTCCCGAAATCACTTTTAGTCATATTCGTTTTCAAAAACCTCAAATTTCCCAGAGTAACAAACTTGAGCTAATTTCCGCCAATAAATAACAAATTCTGTTTAAGATGCTTTTTAAGAATGCATTTTTGTATGTACAAAGTGTACTGGAACGCTCACGAATCGAATGCAAAAAAAATCATTAAAATCCATCTTTCCTTTATTTTTCGAAAGTAAGACCGATTTTAGTGATTTATTATAATAAATCCATTTATTGATACCATGCCATACATATAAAATTATCATAAAGAAAATGTTACAATATATACAACTTAATAACAAATTAATTACTAATTACCTCGACTATATGAGTAATGCTTTATAGCTCAGTCTATCTCTGAAATAAGCACAATTTACAAAAAGAACTTTTTATAATAGAAAGTTTTGTACTGATTTATAGGTCATATTTTGTGTCATCTCAACAATGCACAGCATCCCTGATTTTGCAAAAATAGTAAGTCATACAACGCTGTGATTGATCATAGAGAAGATTGTTTCCTTGTTAACAAAATCAAGGGTAGTTGTATCTAAAAACTTTCTAAAACAGTTTATTTTATTACCAGTTAAAATAATAATTACTGTTTTCACATGTAAGAACAAAAAAAAAAAGAAAAAAAAACTTCTCTGTCGCGTAATCGATCCCATTATGATAACATAACAGTAGACTGATCCGCCGCCTAACCAACTACGCTACGAACGATTTATTTAATAACTTTCAAAATAATATTATCTATACACAACTTAGATCATGTTTAATATCAATTCGGTATAAATTTCGAAATCTATGTATATGCCTAAACACACTTGAAACATGCATTGTCATCCAGTTCTTAGCTATCCTGAAAATTTCAGAGCTCTAGGTAGTCGGGAAATAGGTTTAAATTCGATTACAAATTCCACGGAATGACACAGAGACACAGAACACGGCGAAAACTTTCTAAAAAATAAACGATTTCACGGAAAAAATCTTCTTCAGATATTTGAAGGTTCTAAATGGTGTTTGGGGGGTAGTAGATGAAAAATCTGTAAAGACGTACAGCTAATTATGATTTGTTTTTTTTAAACAATTTCAAAAATCGAAAAACTACTTTTTCGACAATAAAATTTTTCTATTACATTTTAGAGAAAAATAGTTCTGAAGATGTTTTTCTGCTTTCTTTCCTTCTTGACTGAGTTATTATAGATTAGTAGATAGGTATACTTTCATAATATCTAATAATAGACAAATCTCTTTAATTTACTTATTTTGGTAATCTTTCTAATTATATGAATCCAGTACTTTTTAAAAAATTTATTGACATAAAATATTACAAAAAATTTCTAAATATAGTATTAACCACTGAAAGATCATGCGAAATAAATAAACCATAAATGTATACTTTCAATCACATTATGATTTATTTTAAATAAATAAGCTTTCTATCAAGAAACTTTGTGAAATATTGGATATTCTATGTGTAAATTTTAAAATAAATAAGTGCAGCAATAATAATTACAGGTATTTAGATCATTAAATATTTAGATTATACTTACAGTAAAAGATACAATACGAGATCTATATATTATTTGTTTAGTTCAACAAAAAGATTTCAAGCGAGCGCAAGTAAAAGAAAATAAATTGTAAATAAGTAATATTGTTGAAAAACTTACTTAAGGTAATTATAAAATCTTTTTTATAGGTAGTTAATGTTAAAATAAAAATAATTATTTCTATTGTATTGAAAGCATAACACATATTTACTAATATCATTATCTGCGTATTTATTCATTGAGATAACAATGTCATATTAGCTTCACACACTTTCAAATATACATTTTGTTCCATTTTGCTAAATTATGAGAGTTTAGACATATACACTTAAATTCATAAAATATCGTGATTTATCTGGTATTTTCAGAAATCTAGCGAATTGACTTTAAATAAACATAGCATATTAACATAAGTAATAAACTGACTAAAGTTGTACAACCCAGTACTTAAAACAATTGTTTTATTATTTATATCCCTATTTTAAAAAAGTGAAAATACAAAAAAATTTTGCAACCATTTTTTACCTTCCGAACAGCAACGCTGTTAGAGGAAGGTATTGTGATCGCGAAAAATTTCGATCTCGGGTTTTTAGCGGAAATACGCGTTTTAGGGTTCCTTGAGCCTAAAAAACCCAAAAATAAAAAATGTCTGTCTGTCTGTCTGTGTGTCTGTGAACACATTTGCGGCTAAACAGCTAATCGGATCGGAATGAAACTATAAAACCTTACTTATAATCACCATCGGAGGAATCTGATAGAATTTAAGTAATATCGGCCGACCGGAAGTGGACGTTTACTCTTATCAAAAAATGGAATTTTTTGAAAATTTTGGGTTTTCATATAGTTATTGGCAAAATATTTATACTTTGTGGAAATAACATGTAATTTCCGACATTTTTGAAAGAATACATTTTTTTGATATTTTCATTAGTTTTCGAGATATTGACACTTTTATCAAAAACTGGAAATATGTGAAATAAAAATTTTGGATTCGCTCTTTCACTACTTGTTATTATACATGCTACTGTTCGGAAGGTCGTGTGGTGCCCACACCAGATTTTTTATTTAGTCACCGGTACACATTAAAGATTGAGTGTAGGGATTCACACGAGAGCGAGATTTTTCTCGTCTCGTCTCGTTCTCGACTCGCTCTTCCGAAACGAGACGAGACGTTTTGGAAAATACTATGGGCGATACCGAGGCCACATACAGGGCAACCCGAGAGTCTCGTTTTTAGTCTCGTTAAATAATTTTTATGATGTTTTTATTCGAAAAATTAGAAATGGCCTGTATAGAAAACAATATATTTTAGCAAATATAAAATCTGGTGACCATCTGGGATATATTTTATTGTAAATTTAAACAGAAATCACTAACCGAGTATGATTTTTTCACATTTTTACTTCAAATAGTAACTCATCTCTTATCATGAATATTTATCCTCGCAGATTTTTATATTTCAAGTTTGAATGATTTTTTTTTAAAAGATCGATGGGTTGAGTAGTTATATGTGTCTATAATAAACTAGAGACTAATAAACGTGTATACCATTAAAAGGGTTTCTTAGGCTCGAAATTTTCTACCTGGAAAATCCTCTTATTTACTAAAGACATACAGAAACTTTTATATAATATTTTTAATTATTATTTACAATTAAGCGAGACGAGACGAGACCAAGACTTGAACGAGACTTTTTGGGAATTGACGAGATCGAGACGAGATTTTTGTTACTCTCGCCTACTCTCGTCTCGTGTGAAGCCCTAATTGAGTGATAGTGGCGCTGGCGGTATTATAGAAGGGTTCAATAAACCCAATTTTTACTTCTTTAATCGGGAAACTTTTGCCACTAAAATCAATGTAATAAAATGATAAATCAATATTTTGAAAACGACCCTTGCTTATTTATCTTGATAGATATGTCAAATTTGTGAAGGGTCGTTTTTTCAAAACTGAAAATGCCTAACAAAAATTAAAATAATTTTCTCCTCTAAGCTTTCGACAACCAGATCTGTAGTCGTTTTCAAAGATAAAAAGTTTTTACATATACTTCTTAATGCAATACTTTAAGTTTAAAATTTTTGATTTGTTTTTTTTTGTTTCTATAGATATACTAGCTTTTACCCGCGGCTTTGCTCGCTTGAAATTGAGATATTCACAATTGATTTAATGACTACCTATTTTACATATAAAATTTTAATTTTAATCATTCTGTAGGTATAAGTATCCTTAGTAAAATAAGTCTGGCATATATAGCAACTTTTTTTTTAATTTAATGGGTGTCAGTCAATCACGCTGCAACCTCTGAACAGATTTTGATAATAATAAATCATCCAACACCGATTATGACTATATTATAATATTGATCTAATCATCTGTCAGATATAGTAATTTGTGAGTCATTTGTTTTAATAACATCATAGCGCCTTCTAGTTTCGATTATCAAAACTAAATTATAGCACGTATGCATGTTGTGTATTATTTCAGTGGTATTTTTAAATGTATCAATGAGATACTTTCATACAAAATCTGAAACCCCTCTATTGTCCTGGTAAAAGGTGGGGAAAAGAAATTTTTATACACCAGATGTTAAGTTGAAAGAAAACAACATCTGTGAAAACCGCATTCGAAGCGAATAAGTAGTTTTCATATGATGCGCGCACAAACATATAGACAGACAGACAATAAAAAATCTAACCACATTTTTGGGTTCTATATCCTACCCGCGTGTTGATTGTTGTATAAAAAGTATCCGACCCCTGTTCAATCCTTGAAAGAGGTTAATTTCTAAAAATACAATATAAGTACACCTCCACATCCTCTTAAGAGCACACATTTTAATTTTCTAGTCCCTTACTTCAAAAAACATAGGACTTTGATACAAATTTCCAACCCCTGTTTTACCTCCTTAGGGGTAGATTTTCGTAAAAACCTTTCTTAGCGGACGTCTAGATTCTATTAGGAACCTACCTACCAAAGTACCAAATTTCAAGTTTGTAGGTCTTATAGTTTCTGAGATATGGTCATGGATATGGCTTTTATAGGAATCAATACGTCAAAATTTCCTTCGTTGAAATGTCCGTCAAAACACATTCTTTTTATCCCTTGTATCGACTCTCCAAATCTGGCAATAAGTCTGCTACTTTGAAACAGTTGGAATTCAAATGGAAATATTTCTCCAGCTGCTTTCAGTTCGCAAGTTGTGCCATAAGTATACAACCTACCCATATCGGCTACTATACATAAAGGCGTTATGTATAGTAAGGGATCCCGGATCGGTCCATAGTAAAACACCTAAATCTTTGCCAATCGTTGGACACGTGGCTTACTATATTAGCTCAAACTTGAGCAGCCATTAAAATATTTCCATAAAGCAAATAAGACAGAGATGAAAATAAACACGCTCCATCGCCAGGTATCTCTTTTACTCTACATCGGATTGCTAATCCTTGAACTGTGACTGTTACAATTTCTCCATCCATTTTTCAAACAAATGTAATTCTACTTAACGAAAAATACAAACTTCTTTAAGTAAGTACTCGATATGACACTTTGATATAAATGTCAGTATAATCAATAAAAAATAAACAAATCTAAGCTAGCACCTAATTATCATGAAATTTTGAAATAAACCTAATTTTAATCAACGAAGAAAAAAACAAATATTACTAACTAATTTGGAACGAAACTTGTACACCTCCACAACCTCTAAAGAATACATTTTAATTTTTAAGTCCCTTATTTCAAAAACATAGGACTTTCATACAAACTTCCAACCTCCGTTTTACCCCCTTTGGGGTAGAATTTCGTAAAATCCTTTCTTAGCGGACGTCTAGACCCTATAAGGAACCTACCTGCCAAATTTCAAGTTTGTATGTCTTATAGTTTCTGAGATACGGTGATGAGTGAACTTTCGCTTTTATATATATATAGATAGATTATCAACTTATTTTTTTTAAGGGGGTTAGCCAAGATCTAGAATAAATCAAAAGTAATATTGGAAATACATTCATTTTGATTTAATACAATGTGTGCTGTTTCTTTTAATTTTATTTTTATAGAATTTTCTTCTTTGCATAAAATTTTTGTCATTCCACTTTATTTCCTGATTCAAAAAATTTACAGCAAGTTCACAAATCTCAAACTTATCTATATCTCCTTTTCTTAGATAATTTTTGTGTTTATTAAGACGAACTTCAAGAGGTCTTCCTGATTTTCCAATGTAGACTTGGCCACAATCACATAGTATACTATATATACAATTTTTAAATTAATTGGTTTTGTTTTGGATAAAAATTTTTCTAATATTAAAAGCATTACCAATTTTTTTAATTTTTTCAGAAATACCTTTTATATAATGCATTTGTCCCAACGGATTTAATGCTTTTAAACCCATCTTAATAAAAAACTAGGGGTCGCACGAGTCTCAACATTTGCATCATCATCTAATCGCTCAACTTTAGGTACCTACCTGTTTTAAAGACCCAAATATGTGGTAATCCCATGGGAATAAGTCTGGCTTCTAGGGAGAGTGATCCAAAATGCTGTCCAATCAATTTGGAAGAAGGGCAGTGTTCTGTTTTTGTCGATATGTCCTCTTTTCTCATCCAATAACTGACACTAGTATGCAGCATTAATTGTACCATGTTCATAAAGAAAATAGATATGGCATACTCCTTTAAAATGTCAAAACAGCGACGCGCCGTCTCTGCGGAGAAACGAGTTTTTGTCTTTATGGGTACACCTTTGCGCTTCTTCTTCTACACCAACTCTCCTATTTTGATTTACGGCTATAATGGTTAACCCATTTGTAATGTATCAATGTATTGCAAAAAATCATCACCTTCATATTTTTGAATCTCAAAATTATTGGTTATAATGGATTGAAAACTCTCGTATCTTATTCCTATCTTACTTGCAATTTCACCAACCTTTACTCGGCGGTTACTCTTCAGATAGCGTCGAACAGTGGCAATATTTTCTTCACCCACACTGGTTTGAGCTCATTTTAAACTTGTGTTATCCTTTCCAAAAATTTTTGTGCCATTCAAATCTTTGACTTTTTTTTATAAAAGTATATCCTTGAACTTTTACCCAAGTTGACTAAGAATTTTAATTGGTTTTATGTGTGCACGCGAGAAAAATTTTAAAATAATGCGTTGTGCGTCATGTGGGTGAGTTCTTGTTTAACAATCATAATCAATAGATATATATTATTGATCTTATAGTTTTCAACAATAGGTAGAGTAATTCCTGCGGAATGTTATAGTATAGTGTATAATAAGTTAACGCTGCCAGAACTTTTTGAGTTATCACAAAATAATGTACTGTGAAATGTTCCTCCTTTATAAATCTACAAGAAAGTGCGCGATTTATTTTTAACATTACAATATTATTTCTAGTTCAATTAAATCCGCTATATACATGTGTTATGTATTTAATACACAAATACCAAACGGTTTCATATATTTAACATAAGAAACAAAAATATAATTCCAATCTGTATAATTAGAAATCCGACCGAAAATCGGTCAATAAAAAAGCAATAAACACAATGTGAGATGATTTTTATTAGTAGTGACAGAAAACAAATTGATATCGGACCTAATTGATTTCTGTGAGTCTCGTGTCATATTCATCAGCAAAATTTTAATGAAAATGAGTGTAAATATGTCTAAATTTAGATTTGCAAAATAAGAATTGGCTCTATATAAATAACAAGTCATTCCCGTCGCAACTGTACTGTAACAAGTGATCATTTATTTTTATATTGAAATTATAAGAATTGTTCTTAACATTATTATCTAATAATTTACGGATACAGTATCAGCCGTGCATCGGGTGTGAAGAGAAAAATCGCTAAATCATTTTGATTACAAATAATACACATATGTTCCTTATCATTCATACATCATTCGTATATATAGTGTATTTTTTGGATCTACTCCCTATCAGTGTAAAATCCGTTGTAAGAAGTAAAATTTTACCAGAGATAATCTCAATATGAAGTTTAAAAATCAAGATCTGAATAATGAAAAAGAGCAACGCGAGTGGTTTCAAATTATTGCTATACTATTAGGTAAGTTTATAAATAATTTCTTATATTTAGAAAAACAACGCGCTGTTAGATAGATATATAAATATAAATATTTAAAAAATAATTAAATTAATTTTTACTTCTTAAGGATTTGTTTATTTAATATATTACAAAAACATAAATCTTTTCTAGTATTCTGAAGTCGTCTTATTTCGAAATATTTTATTTTTAGTTGTTTTCATGTGTTTGCCTTTTATTTGTTAATTTTTTTAATTTATACAAAATATCATAATTTTTAATTAATTTTATTTTATTCTTTTCATTTTTTGCTTTTACCAATATGATTATAATTTATAATATTTGTTTAAAACTCAATATTTGTCTAAAACTACCTAAAATAAATTTTAAATAGTTTAAACGGTTTTCAAAGATATATAAATTTTCAGCAAAGACTTGCCATAAATTGTAAAGAATTTCGAAATTATTTAAAATATTTAATTTTTTTAAGAATTCTCAAAGGTTTATAACAAAACAAATATTATGATTTTGGTATATTTGAAAAAATTATAAAATATTGAATATTAAAAAAATTTAACAAATCTGAAAATTAAGGAATTCACATAGTTAACTAAAGCTCTTTTATACATAAAAAAAGTTTATAGCATGTTGGTGTTTACAACATTTTATTAAATTATTAAGATGCCCCCTTTACTTGCAAAAAAGGTCGATTTTGGCCAAGTTCTCTCATAGCTCCTTTACTTAGGTATTTTTTAATATATTAAAATCGTAAATTACATTAGAAGGGACGATAGTCAATCATTTCTCCAGTTGGATGAATTGCTCCTAAAGTCGAAGCCTTTATAAGCCAAGAAATGAAGGTGAGATTCAATATTGTATGTATATATGTATGGTGTTAGGGGTGACAGATACACCTGCGACCTATAAGATCTATTGTGTCCCCCTTTTCTTGCTATATTTCTGATGATTCCTCAGACTTATAGCAGCCCTTCTAGTCCTATCTTCCTTAGAAAGTTTAGGATATCATTGGGTTTTAAATTAGGTAGTTCTTCCCTTTCTATTTCGTATGACCCTAGGTATTTGACCCTAGAATTACTTAATGCCATGCATTCTGAAATATGTGTTTTGAGGTTTCATCCTCTACCTCACAGAATCTGCAGTTTGCTTCATCTACTAATCCTAGTTTCATCATGTGTCCTCTTAATCGACAGTGACCGGTTAGTATTCCTGTTATAATTCGGAGGTTTTTCTTACTCAGGGGGGTCGCGAAGCCTTATTCGGGGGGTCGCCGACTTAAAGAAAAAGCAAGGTTTTAAGACTATATTAAAAACAAAATTTTAGTGAGAAGAATGGGCTTGTTTATTTTTCAAAAGTTTATCAAATCGTGATGCTATTTTTGAAGCATTAATAATCAAATCGTTTTCTACTTGCAGTCTATTTGTCTTTTTGGTTTTAATGTCTACCATTGAAAAAAATGTCAGTTCGCACAAGTATGAAGTGGCGAATGGCACTAATAATTTTAGAGCTTGCCTTGCCAGCTCTGGAAATTCGTGTTTTCTTTTCATCAGCAACTAAATCTAGAAGATATTTATGTTGACATCAGCCAGATCTATTGACTTGTCCAAAAAAGGGTTTAAAATCTATAGTCCATTTCATCGTTTTTGGTCGATTTGATATTAGAAACCACTGAAATAAGATTAAACTGTCATCCAAGTTACCAATGGCGGACAGTTTTTTTTTCTAAATTAGGTCGTAAGTTTCTGAAACTATCAGTGTGGTTTGACATCTACAAAAATGTGACATTAATAATTATTAAATTTAACCCTTCAACAACGAGCCGTACATGACAGATACTAGGAATGTGAATTAAGTCAAGACTTCCGTATTGAATACTTTTTATCTACCGGTGAAACAAGATGCAGTTACGTAAGTGTTGTATTAAAAAACAAACGTCCTCATTTAAATTTCTAACTTGCCTGTATCTGAGAGAGATGTAACTCTAAATTTACTTCGAGTATGATTTCTGTCATCGGCCAAAAACCGTGAAATGGACTATATCTACGCCCATTGTCAGCTTCAGAGTTCAAGTCTGGAAAGTATGTCAAAAGTTTCTCTTGTAAATTATGCAAGCTCTGTATCATGCAAGAAATGTGAGCTTTTAATATAAGACTTTGGTCTGATGCGTTATCTTCAACAATCTTCTGAAACCATGGAAAAGACTCAAATAAATTTTATAAACGAAGTTTTGCGTGAAATGCTTTGACTTTATCTTTAGCTGTTAAAATATTTTCTTCTCGACCTTGGAGATTCTTGTTCAAATTATTAAGGTGGCTAAAAAGATCTGCCAAAAATGCTAATTTAAAGAGCCAAATAGGGTCACAAAAGCGATTAGCATATTCATATTTTGCATCTTGTAAGAACATTAACAGTTCAGCTCTCAGTTCTAGAATTCTTGTTAATACCTTTCCTTTGGATAGCCACCTGACTTCTGTGTGATAAAGAAGATTTTGATGAAGCGAGCCCATATCTTCACAAACGATTCTGAACAGCCGGGTTCGCAAGGCTTTGCCTTTTACAGAATTCACAATTTTTATTACCTCCTTGAGCACGTCATTTAAATCAGAAGGTACTTAGCAGCTAGAGTCTGTCGATGAAGAAAACAGTGTGTCCAGGATATGTTTGGCATTATCGATTTTAATTTTGCAACAAGTCGTAATAATATATAAATGTACCAAAATAGAAAAAAATAAGTAACGTAGTGTTTTAATTAAATTTTATTATCTTTGTCTTTCTATACTTTACACAAGGGGGACGCCAGAAGTTTTCAACTTGTAAAAGGGTCGCGAAATCAAAAAGATTGAAAAACACTGTTCTAGATCATTCCAGTACTTGGATTTTTTGCTATCCATTTTTTTCTTTAGTTTTTCTAAGATTGTAGGTACTACTGCTGATCCCACAGGATGGTTCTAATCCCAGGTATCGGGTTTCAGCTCCTTTTTTTGCCAGCTTGTCTGCTGTTTTATTTCCTTCTATTCCTACGTGTCCTGGAACCCATAGGAGGGTAACAGTGTTATTCTGTCCTAGTTCATTTAATTTGCCTAGGCATTCCCAGACCATCTTTGAATTGATTGTATCTGAGTTCAGAGCTTTGATGGCTGCTTGACTATCTGACATGATTACAATCTTCTGTCTACGATAGTTCCTTTCAATGTTAAATTCTATACATCTTTCAATATTAAAAATATCATTGAGTACCCGGCACAATTTGATTACTGAAATATGTTGAGGAAGGGAATACAAGATACCTCTCATCTCATGGGTTCCGAATTTTTATTGCGTCATTGTTTTTTTTTCTTAAAAAGCTTTAATTGAATATAACGAAACAAGTTTACATTGTAGAAAGAATTTCTCGACAGACGAATCAAACTAAACGTAAACTCAGTCATTTTTCGGCTTTTTTAGTTTTGTTTATAACTTTTAAAATAATCAGATTGCACACATTGCAAAATCCGGCAAGTTCTTAGATGTTATGTATGTGCAAAAGAAGCACTCGATGGGTTCAGTAGTTTTTTGCAAAATTGTAAATGTTTTTTGTCCCGTTATTAAAATAAATTGTTAGGTTATGGACCAAGAGGATCGAAGATTTTTTTAAATCATTGTGCAATTGTTTATCAATTTTTGTTTATAAAGCGAATTTAAGTAAGCAGGTCTCATTTTACAGATAATTCTACCTTAATTCGTCTGTTGAGCATTTCTTTCTACGATGTGTACCTACTTTTTTACTATATTCAATTGAACGAAAAATCCACTTTTTAAGGTAAAAACAACAATGTAGCAATAAAAATTTCGATGCCCACTTGAGAGATTATGGGGCGTCCATAAATTACGTGAGATGTTTAAAGGGGGGTGGGGTCGAGTCAAATCTCCTCTAATCTTACGTTGGAGAGAGAAAACAAAAAAATAATATACTATTTTTGTCCATTATCTAGATTGTACATGCTTAAGATTAAATCTTAACATCATTCACTAATTCGTTCAAAAGAAAATAATTTCATTTATACTTCGACATGTTGGTTCCAATAACCTCTATTAACACCGCGCATGATTCTTCATGGACTGAATTAGAGTAGATATTCTTTTTTTAATCGCAGTAGTTACGATATTACACTTATAGTCTTAACTAATCGTAAATAAAAGCACGAAGCAATTTTTTTTCTTTTTACGATAAAAATCCAACGCGTTTACATAAGAAACCCACATTTTAAAAAATCTCACGTGGGATTGGGGGATATGGGAGGGGATTAATAAAATCTTACGATATCACACCATGGGGGGAGGGAGCTGCAGAAAATTAAAAAAAAAAACACCTCACGTAATTTATGGACGCATCCTTTCTTATATTCCCTTCACCAACACATTCCAACAATAAAATTGGGCCGGGTAATTAATGATTTTTAAAAACATTCCTTTCTTGGTCTAAAAGGCGAAGCTGAGGCGTGCTGAGGGTGATCAGCTTTCGGTTCGTTGTAATGTGTATGTACAATTTTTTTAAATCTAGTTGAAAATTCGACGCCAATAAACCGATTTAGAATGTGGCTAACCAGACTAATGGGGACTAGAGGCTATAATACAATACCGGCATTACAGTTCTGCATGTCTGAGAAAGAATAGAGAGCGAAGTCGAATTTTTAACCAGAGTAGAAAGAAATGTCTTAATTAATCTAAATAAAAACCATAAAAAAAATATAATTAAGTCAAAAATTTTAATCATACCAGAAAATTCATTTTTTTAATTTTATTTATGAATAAATTGTACCTAAAGTACTTGTAGCAAGCAAATTTTAAAAACAAAAAAAAGCAATTCGTAATATTAACCAAATAATATTGATATTACCTGTTAAAATGTTAGAAATTATTTTATAATTTCTGAAGTTTAGCAAATCTCAAAATTATTAAATTTTCTTGAAAACTGAATTATTTTTAAAATTTCAGAAAGAGACTAATTATAAAATATTTCGTTGTATCTTACTATATCAAAACAAGCAAACCGGAAGTTAAAAGGCTGCATGCATTTTAAAAATAAATATTTTGTAATTATTTAATAAAAGATAACTGTTATCGGAATTCAATAATTTGACTTTATTACGAGGCTTGTTCAATTGAAACCCATCTATGGTCCAGAAAAAAATATTAGCCAATATATTTACAAATACTTACTACTACATTAACGGCACATATATCTCATTGTTTTACTAATTACTAACCTATGTATTCTCAGCTTGAAGAATTCCTATGGCTGCTTATGGAAATGATAATTTTTAAACGCCTTTTTTATTCGACCAAAGATGCAAAAATCGCAAGACTATAATTAAGAACTATAAAGTGAATACTCTTATAGCATTCATTTCTTTAGATGTAGATTTTCTTTTACTATTGTGGAAACATGAAACGCCATATGAAAGCTTCCATGGAGATTTTCGTCTTATTGTTTAATGGAGCTTGTTTAAAGTTTTATTATAGAATTTTGTGTTGGTTCTCTTTACAACGATATGTCAAACGACGAAATTCATTAAACCATTCACGAGATATAGCTATAATGTCCTTTTGGCACTATCAATAAGGACTTTTTGACGCTTCATCTAACCCTACACCATCACCCCGTTAAAACAATACGTCACACATTAAATTCTTTTGGAATTAACTGATTTAAAATATTTCTAAGTCTGTTATCTTTATTGCGATAAGACTTGTTTTTTTTTTTCTACTATTGTTTGTCACATTTTATTAAATCCTGTGATGGTGTAGTGGTTAACGTATTTGTTTATCATACGGGGGGACACGGGTTCGATTCTGTAAAGAATTTTTTCAATTAAATTGTTATAACGCAAAAGTTGGTAGCACTGTAAAGTTGGTAGTATGGAGGCCATGGTTGGTAGCATGTAAAGATGATACGATGACAGCGAAGTGCGAAAAATTTAAAAATATAACGAAAAGAAGAATTGGCTGCTGTGCCAAACCTAAAAGGCCACTCGAAAAAAGAAGAATTGGCTGCTTGTGCCAAACATCAAAGGCCATTCGAAAAAGAAGAATTGTCAGAGCGCCAGGGCTCCAGCGCTAACGATAGGTGTTCTGCCTCTTGAAGAAGTGAGCTTATGTTCGAAAAAATAGCTAGAACCGACATTGACTCACTACTCCTACACTTTAGGATCTTTGAGCAAGAGTTAAGATGACCTTAATTGCGGAAGATTAAACTTTAAACTTTTTTGGTGGCGGATAATGTGCATCGATGACAGCATACTAGATGGTTTAAAATATTAAAGCCAAAATTCGTCACCAGTAATTTTATCAATAAAAGAAAAATATTACCATTTTGTCTGTTTTTTGTAAAATGTTAAAAAGTTATTCCCATCTCAGAGCTTTTTTGGTCTTCTGACAAAAGCAAGAAACCCAATTTGCACATTTTGCTGTACCTCAATGTGTGTACGATACTATAAAAAGATACTATCCTTACACCTATATTTTTAAATTGCTTTGATTGAAATTAGACAATTTTCGTCAATCAAGATGTTTACAAATGCCACATTGCAGTCTGTTGGTGCAGTACTCACCTATGGTACTCACTATACCTAATCGTGCTTATCATTTGTCTCCCTTTTTGCACCCTTAAAATTAGTAAATTATTCTTTTTTACTAATATACACAGAACAAAATGTTTTCATATATTGCTTGCATTTACGTATAAATTTGAACACAAAAATTGAATAACCACACAACCCTTATATTTAGACAAATTTTTAACAACAAACACAATTTTTAAGTTTTAAGTCATATATAAATGATTAAAACTAATTAGTATGACGTTTACAAACTCAAAACACAACATTACGGAATGTTATTTATTTCCAAGATAGTATCAATTGAACAAACTTTGCAAATAAAAAACATATGATATTATAAAGTTCTTGACCTGTAATAAAACTTAAATGTTTATATCTATATTTAAATTTGCTAATAAATTTTGTTAAATTTACAGTCATATTAATCAAAGAAACTATTTTTTGTAGGCTCACTTAGTAGCCTATCAACAGGACTTTTAGTTTCTTGGCCGTCACCTTTTATGCCAAAAATCGTAGAAGATCGAATAAACTACAATATAACTGAAGAACAAGCTTCATATTTTGCAGTGTTAAGTGTAGTTGGTGTCATAATTCTTTCACCTTTCTTCGTACCGTTTATTAAAATTATTGGACCAAAAAAAGGATTACTACTATCTTCACTTCCATATACTACATCTTGGTTAATAAAAGGACTAACTACTAACCTCTGGGGATTATATTTTGCCAGACTTGCTGGTGGATGTGGAGATGCACTGACTTTTTCCTGTCTGCCTGTTTATATAGGAGAAGTCGCTACTCCAAAAGTAAGAGGTATATGGGGCAATTCTTTTGTATGTGCAATATTTTTCGGTCAATTTCTCATTAACTTATTAGGAGCATATTTCACTGTGAAACAAACATCATGGATATGTATAACGATACCAGTAATATTAATAGCCTTATTTCCATTTATGCCTGATTCACCTTATTATTTTATATCGAAAGGTAAATATGAAGAAGCTAAAGACAGTTTAAGAAAACTACGACGTTTAAGTAATGTAGATGAAGAATTTAAACAAATAAAAGTAGCCGTAGAAAGACAATTATCTGAATCAGGCACTTGGATGGACCTCTTTAGAATTAAAAGCAACAGAAAAGCTTTCTTCATAGCAAGCTTTATACGGTGCAGTCAATTGTTTGGTGGATTAATGACTTTTGCTTCTTACACCAAATATATTTTCATAAAATCTTCAACAAAAATAGATCCAAATTTAGCAGCAATTATTTATACAGCAGTTAGCGCATCTGCTCATAGTATTGCTTCTATTGGTTCAAATAGATTAGGTAGAAGAAAATCTTTAATATTTTCTTTACTACTTACTGGTCTTGTACTTACAACGTTAGCTGTATATTTTCTAATACAACACCATTACCCTGATGTTTATTTAGAAAATATTAATTGGTTTCCATTAGCCGCAATGGTTACATATTTATTATTTTCATCATTCGGTGTTGGAACTGTTCCAAGTTTAATGTTGGGAGAGTTATTTTCATCTAGTATTAAGGGTAAAGGTGTTGCTATGATAGCATCTCTTTTCGGTGCTTCAGCTTTTGTAGCTAATAATGTGTTTTACTATTTAAGCAGTTATATAGGATTGTATGTACCGTTCTTTATGTTTGGTATTTACAATCTTATTGCAGTAGTAATTACCTATTATATATTACCTGAAACTAGAGGGAAAACTTTAGAAGAAATACAATTATCGTTGAGAAGAAAATGATAAGATAAATTAGATAAAATATAGTTAGTTGCTATTTTAAATACTGTGATGTTTTTACTTAAATTTGTAAGAAGTTATTTAAACACAGGGTTCCATAATAAACGTAGATATTTAAGACACTTTAAATTAAAGTAGGGTAACTTAATTTAATTACATGTGATGCAATCAAGTATTGTACCTAATAATAAATTTAATCACTTTTGCAAAGTCTAGGTTGGCAAAACTTGATACAGTTTTTAATTTATATTACGAGGAAATAAATAAAGTAGGTGAGATCTTTTTATACAAAAACGGTTTTATGGGCAAATATCAGTACATTATCGTAAAGCCTGGTTAATTTACTGTTTTTGTACATAATCTTTATTTCGATCGATGACTTTTTGCATTCGGAAGACGAGCTTTTGCACTTCGGTGTCGTACCACCCTGCTGCCGCCTCGTATAAATGACCACTTCTTTAACTTCGTCGTCCGATGAAAACTTTTTACCTTTAAGATGTTTCTTTAACGCAGTAGTAGTCATTGTGGGATTGGTTAGGGCTATAGCATATTGCACTCGAATTAAGTGAGCTGAGCGGTGGTCTGACGCGAGACGTAAGCTTCCTCGTTGTCATGAAAAAGGGTGACTCCCTTATAAAGCATACTGCTTCTTCTGTTCTGTATGACACGCCTAAGCTTTCTAAGAGTATTGCAATAACTGTCAGAGTTTATGGTAGTCATCTTTTCCATATATTCGATGAGCAACATGCACCCCTTGAGATCCTAAAAGACTGGCACGTCTTGAATTTTTATGGTTTAGGCGATGATAGGTGGCGCCACTGTTTTAATTCCAGCTTATGTTCTGAAGTGAAATGGTGTATCTAGGTATCATCTCACAATGAACTTCGATAGGAGCAACATATGAATAAACGAATTTCGCACTTGGTGGGCGACAAGAAAACAAGCTCCATCGCGGATGATTGCCACACAGCGACTAAGTGTCTGATTAAGTTTATCAGCCGTTAAACGGTAGAGGTAGAACCAGTCTACACTGCGATGTTGGTAGATTTAGCATAAAAATATGACTCCCTTATTAAGCATACTGCTTCTTCTGTTCTGTATGACACGCCTAAGCTTTCTAAGTATTGCAATAACTGTCAGAGTTTATGGTTGTCATCTTTTCCATATATTCGATGAGCAACACCCCTTGAGATCCTAAAAGACTGGCACGTCTTGAATTTTAATTCCAGCTTATGTTCTGGAGTGAAATGGTGTATCTAGGTATCATCTCACAATGAATTTCGATAGGAGCAACATATGAATAAACGAATTTCGCACTTGGTGGGCGACAACAGAACAAGCTCCATCGCGGATGATTGCCACACAGCGACTAAGTGTCTGATTAAGTTTATCAGCCGTCAAACGGTAGAGGTAGAACCAGTCTACACTGCGATGTTGGTAGATTTAGCATAATAATATTACTTTACTTTATTTATTAACCTGATAGTACTAATCTACTATATAATAATCAGGAAATTATTACCAAAACAGGGTGCATGAGTGACAGGCTTGCCACTGGATGTTTGTAGACAATAGTTGCCTAATTTGTGATACATTTTTTACAAAACAAAAAAAAAGATACCTACTTAGAATTTATGCATGCATTTTCTATGCAACTATCATTGGAGTAAAAGAAGCATTATATATATATATATATATATATATATATATATATATATATATATATATATATATATATATATATATATAAACTCCAAGGAATTATTTGCTGATTGTTAAATATAAAATGATGAAGATATTGGGTTTAGCAGCAATACGAAAAGTGTACTCTCATAAGTTTATTGCCAAGCTTTCGATTATGATTATAATCATCTTCAGGGCGCTACAATACTTTATGGTATAATATGGACTATAAAATATATAAATATAAGTTTTTACTTACAACTTGTTGAGATTATTTTGTAAAGATGTTAATTTATTTATTTATTATATTATATATTATTTTTTTAAAAAAGCTTAATGGTACAGTTTTTTAATATTGCTTTAAAGAGTTTCTCGTTGTTATAATTTTTTCAATATCTACTACACAAATATAATAAATAAATTAACATCTTTACAAAATAATCTCAACAAGTTGTAAGTAAAAACTTATATTTATATATTTTATAGTCCATATTATACCATAAAGTATTGTAGCGCCCTGAAGATGATTATAATCATAATCGAAAGCTTGGCAATAAACTTATAAGAGTACACTTTTCGTATTGCTGCTAAACCCAATATCTTCATCATTTTATATATATATATATATATATATATAAATATATATATATATATATATATATATATATATATATATATATATATATATATATATATATATTTATATATATATATATATATTAAAGGGGTGCCAAGTATGCGTACCTATAACAAACAAAAGGGGGAAAATTAATGGGCATGTACGCAAAAAGGATCATAGGGTCACGAATAGGGAATGGTAACCGAAGCCACAAATGGCGATAGGACTCTTGTGTGAGTTTCGTTGTTTGTGTTTTTCGTTTTTTAATACATGTTTCCCTACCATCCTTTGCTCCCAAGTACTCAACACTTTTGCTGGCCAAGTGCAATACCTTACTTGGTTATGCTGCACTGATGACGGCTAACGAGCCAGAAACATGCATGTCTGCGGTTACCATTCCCTATTCGTGACCCTATGATCCTTTTTGCGTACATGCCCATTAATTTTCCCCCTTTTGTTATATATATATATATATATATACGAATAATGGTATAGTGACTGGTTCAATATAACGTGAAGTCAATCGTGGAGTTGCAGTCAACGTTTGGCCAAGGTAAGTAAAGAAAACTTTTTGATTTCAGTCAAGCTTTCGAATTTATTCAATTCTTCTTCAGGACATCTGTGGTGAAGAACAATTTTTATATAATAAAGAAATATTGTTACAAATGTGATGACTTACTAATCGTGAGGTTATAAGAGAAGCGACGAATTCCGTTTGACAACATTACACTAATAAAACATTTTAAAAATCAGGTACATCACTATTAAAATACATAAAAATATATACATTTACACCATAAAACTTATAATTTTGTTATTTTTAGCATGGAGGTTTGTCTGTAAATGATTGAATTTTAATGTGTCTTCAATTTCCTTTTTTTTAACTGTGTGTTTTTTATATACTTATGGTTTTTATTTTAACACAGTAGGAGAGCAAAACATTTAGATGATTTATTTATTTAGATTTAATTATTATATCAAGTAAAATTCTGTAGTCATGAAATGCGGGATTTTAATTTTAAAAATGTATTTGTTAAATTTTATGAACGTTGTTGTGTTTTTATTTTTATTTATTTTAGTGTTATATTAATCTTTATGTTTGTAATCATGTTTTAATTTATTATAACTGTTTATTTATCTTTATATTTATATATTAAATTTTTTTTATTTATATTTATTTTTGAAACGACAGAATGTAACAATAAATATTACTCAGCCCTTCTATATCCGATTTTCTATTAATACATGTTTCCCTTCTGTCAATGTGTGTCATTTCTAAGAATAATCGTTTCTTAAGGTTCCTTTCCCTTTCTAAAATTTTTGTTTCTTCAAATTTAAAACTATGACCATTTTTAATTGCATGTTCAGTTAGTGCGCATGCTTTATATTTATTATTTTTAATGTCACTTTTACGCGAGATGTTCCTGCTGTGTACAGTTCGGCATGTTTCCCCAATATACACCCTTTCACAATCCGAGCAAGTGATTTCATATACTACATTTGAACTTTCTAAATTACTAAGCGGATCTTTGGTTCGGGTGTATAATCTAGAAATGGTTTTGATATTTTTCGTGCCTATTTTAAAATTTTCATAATTTTTGAATAGTTTTAAAAGTTTAGGAGTGAGTTGTGGGATATAAGGTAAAGAACCAAAAATTGGCTGTGAAATTTCATTAGACAAGACACCTCTCTCAATGTCAAATGTTTGTTGTTGATTGAAATTATTGTTGTCACTTATTCTTGCAATGCACGTGGTACTAAAAATTAATTTATTTAATAATCCCAAAGGGTATGAATTATTTAACAGTATTCCTTTTAATTTAAGTAAACCTTGGTTTTTAAATTTTGGGTGTGATAGTTTTAAAACCCTGTCTTTTAATCCCAGAATTAGGTTAATCTTAGTTCTTGGAGGGTGTTCAGAATAAAAATTAATAAACCTGTTGCTGCATATTGGTTTACGGTACCATTCAGTTTGTAGGATGTTGTTTTGTGTGCGATGGACGATTAAATCTAGGAAAGGTAACCTGTTATTAATTTCTTTTTCCACTGTGAATTGCAGTTGTTTACATTGGTTATTAAAAATTTTTAGGACAAGATCAACTTTATTAAATGGTATCGCAACGTTTTGTTGATGATTTAATACTTGCGATACCATTTAATAAAGTTGATCTTGTCCTAAAAATTATTCGACCAAAGATGCAAAAATCGCAAGAATATAATTAAGAACTATAAAGTGAATACTCTTATAGCATTCATTTCTTTAGATGTAGATTTTCTTTTACTATTGTGGAAACATGAAACGCCATATGAAAGCTTCCATGGAGATTTTCGTCTTATTGTTTAATGGAGCTTGTTTAAAGTTTTATTATAGAATTTTGTGTTGGTTCTCTTTACAACGATATGTCAAACGACGAAATTCATTAAACCATTCACGAGATATAGCTATAATGTCCTTTTGGCACTATCAATAAGGACTTTTTGACGCTTCATCTAACCCTACACCATCACCCCGTTAAAACAATACGTCACACATTAAATTCTTTTGGAATTAACTGATTTAAAATATTTCTAAGTCTGTTATCTTTATTGCGATAAGACTTGTTTTTTTTTTTCTACTATTGTTTGTCACATTTTATTAAATCCTGTGATGGTGTAGTGGTTAACGTATTTGTTTATCATACGGGGGGACACGGGTTCGATTCTGTAAAGAATTTTTTCAATTAAATTGTTATAACGCAAAAGTTGGTAGCACTGTAAAGTTGGTAGTATGGAGGCCATGGTTGGTAGCATGTAAAGATGATACGATGACAGCGAAGTGCGAAAAATTTAAAAATATAACGAAAAGAAGAATTGGCTGCTGTGCCAAACCTAAAAGGCCACTCGAAAAAAGAAGAATTGGCTGCTTGTGCCAAACATCAAAGGCCATTCGAAAAAGAAGAATTGTCAGAGCGCCAGGGCTCCAGCGCTAACGATAGGTGTTCTGCCTCTTGAAGAAGTGAGCTTATGTTCGAAAAAATAGCTAGAACCGACATTGACTCACTACTCCTACACTTTAGGATCTTTGAGCAAGAGTTAAGATGACCTTAATTGCGGAAGATTAAACTTTAAACTTTTTTGGTGGCGGATAATGTGCATCGATGACAGCATACTAGATGGTTTAAAATATTAAAGCCAAAATTCGTCACCAGTAATTTTATCAATAAAAGAAAAATATTACCATTTTGTCTGTTTTTTGTAAAATGTTAAAAAGTTATTCCCATCTCAGAGCTTTTTTGGTCTTCTGACAAAAGCAAGAAACCCAATTTGCACATTTTGCTGTACCTCAATGTGTGTACGATACTATAAACAGATACTATCCTTACACCTATATTTTTAAATTGCTTTGATTGAAATTAGACAATTTTCGTCAATCAAGATGTTTACAAATGCCACATTGCAGTCTGTTGGTGCAGTACTCACCTATGGTACTCACTATACCTAATCGTGCTTATCATTTGTCTCCCTTTTTGCACCCTTAAAATTAGTAAATTATTCTTTTTTACTAATATACACAGAACAAAATGTTTTCATATATTGCTTGCATTTACGTATAAATTTGAACACAAAAATTGAATAACCACACAACCCTTATATTTAGACAAATTTTTAACAACAAACACAATTTTTAAGTTTTAAGTCATATATAAATGATTAAAACTAATTAGTATCACGTTTACAAACTCAAAACACAACATTACGGAATGTTATTTATTTCCAAGATAGTATCAATTGAACAAACTTTGCAAATAAAAAACATATGATATTATAAAGTTCTTGACCTGTAATAAAACTTAAATGTTTATATCTATATTTAAATTTGCTAATAAATTTTGTTAAATTTACAGTCATATTAATCAAAGAAACTATTTTTTGTAGGCTCACTTAGTAGCCTATCAACAGGACTTTTAGTTTCTTGGCCGTCACCTTTTATGCCAAAAATCGTAGAAGATCGAATAAACTACAATATAACTGAAGAACAAGCTTCATATTTTGCAGTGTTAAGTGTAGTTGGTGTCATAATTCTTTCACCTTTCTTCGTACCGTTTATTAAAATTATTGGACCAAAAAAAGGATTACTACTATCTTCACTTCCATATACTACATCTTGGTTAATAAAAGGACTAACTACTAACCTCTGGGGATTATATTTTGCCAGACTTGCTGGTGGATGTGGAGATGCACTGACTTTTTCCTGTCTGCCTGTTTATATAGGAGAAGTCGCTACTCCAAAAGTAAGAGGTATATGGGGCAATTCTTTTGTATGTGCAATATTTTTCGGTCAATTTCTCATTAACTTATTAGGAGCATATTTCACTGTGAAACAAACATCATGGATATGTATAACGATACCAGTAATATTAATAGCCTTATTTCCATTTATGCCTGATTCACCTTATTATTTTATATCGAAAGGTAAATATGAAGAAGCTAAAGACAGTTTAAGAAAACTACGACGTTTAAGTAATGTAGATGAAGAATTTAAACAAATAAAAGTAGCCGTAGAAAGACAATTATCTGAATCAGGCACTTGGATGGACCTCTTTAGAATTAAAAGCAACAGAAAAGCTTTCTTCATAGCAAGCTTTATACGGTGCAGTCAATTGTTTGGTGGATTAATGACTTTTGCTTCTTACACCAAATATATTTTCATAAAATCTTCAACAAAAATAGATCCAAATTTAGCAGCAATTATTTATACAGCAGTTAGCGCATCTGCTCATAGTATTGCTTCTATTGGTTCAAATAGATTAGGTAGAAGAAAATCTTTAATATTTTCTTTACTACTTACTGGTCTTGTACTTACAACGTTAGCTGTATATTTTCTAATACAACACCATTACCCTGATGTTTATTTAGAAAATATTAATTGGTTTCCATTAGCCGCAATGGTTACATATTTATTATTTTCATCATTCGGTGTTGGAACTGTTCCAAGTTTAATGTTGGGAGAGTTATTTTCATCTAGTATTAAGGGTAAAGGTGTTGCTATGATAGCATCTCTTTTCGGTGCTTCAGCTTTTGTAGCTAATAATGTGTTTTACTATTTAAGCAGTTATATAGGATTGTATGTACCGTTCTTTATGTTTGGTATTTACAATCTTATTGCAGTAGTAATTACCTATTATATATTACCTGAAACTAGAGGGAAAACTTTAGAAGAAATACAATTATCGTTGAGAAGAAAATGATAAGATAAATTAGATAAAATATAGTTAGTTGCTATTTTAAATACTGTGATGTTTTTACTTAAATTTGTAAGAAGTTATTTAAACACAGGGTTCCATAATAAACGTAGATATTTAAGACACTTTAAATTAAAGTAGGGTAACTTAATTTAATTACATGTGATGCAATCAAGTATTGTACCTAATAATAAATTTAATCACTTTTGCAAAGTCTAGGTTGGCAAAACTTGATACAGTTTTTAATTTATATTACGATGAAATAAATAAAGTAGGTGAGATCTTTTTATACAAAAACGGTTTTATGGGCAAATATCAGTACATTATCGTAAAGCCTGGTTAATTTACTGTTTTTGTACATAATCTTTATTTCGATCGATGACTTTTTGCATTCGGAAGACGAGCTTTTGCACTTCGGTGTCGTACCACCCTGCTGCCGCCTCGTATAAATGACCACTTCTTTAACTTCGTCGTCCGATGAAAACTTTTTACCTTTAAGATGTTTCTTTAACGCAGTAGTAGTCATTGTGGGATTGGTTAGGGCTATAGCATATTGCACTCGAATTAAGTGAGCTGAGCGGTGGTCTGACGCGAGACGTAAGCTTCCTCGTTGTCATGAAAAAGGGTGACTCCCTTATAAAGCATACTGCTTCTTCTGTTCTGTATGACACGCCTAAGCTTTCTAAGAGTATTGCAATAATTGTCAGAGTTTATGGTAGTCATCTTTTCCATATATTCGATGAGCAACATGCACCCCTTGAGATCCTAAAAGACTGGCACGTCTTGAATTTTTATGGTTTAGGCGATGATAGGTGGCGCCACTGTTTTAATTCCAGCTTATGTTCTGAAGTGAAATGGTGTATCTAGGTATCATCTCACAATGAATTTCGATAGGAGCAACATATGAATAAACGAATTTCGCACTTGGTGGGCGACAAGAAAACAAGCTCCATCGCGGATGATTGCCACACAGCGACTAAGTGTCTGATTAAGTTTATCAGCCGTTAAACGGTAGAGGTAGAACCAGTCTACACTGCGATGTTGGTAGATTTAGCATAAAAATATGACTCCCTTATTAAGCATACTGCTTCTTCTGTTCTGTATGACACGCCTAAGCTTTCTAAGTATTGCAATAACTGTCAGAGTTTATGGTTGTCATCTTTTCCATATATTCGATGAGCAACACCCCTTGAGATCCTAAAAGACTGGCACGTCTTGAATTTTAATTCCAGCTTATGTTCTGGAGTGAAATGGTGTATCTAGGTATCATCTCACAATGAATTTCGATAGGAGCAACATATGAATAAACGAATTTCGCACTTGGTGGGCGACAACAGAACAAGCTCCATCGCGGATGATTGCCACACAGCGACTAAGTGTCTGATTAAGTTTATCAGCCGTCAAACGGTAGAGGTAGAACCAGTCTACACTGCGATGTTGGTAGATTTAGCATAATAATATTACTTTACTTTATTTATTAACCTGATAGTACTAATCTACTATATAATAATCAGGAAATTATTACCAAAACAGGGTGCATGAGTGACAGGCTTGCCACTGGATGTTTGTAGACAATAGTTGCCTAATTTGTGATACATTTTTTACAAAACAAAAAAAAGATACCTACTTAGAATTTATGCATGCATTTTCTATGCAACTATCATTGGAGTAAAAGAAGCATTATATATATATATATATATATATATATATATATATATATATATATATATATATATATATATATATATATATATAAACTCCAAGGAATTATTTGCTGATTGTTAAATATAAAATGATGAAGATATTGGGTTTAGCAGCAATACGAAAAGTGTACTCTCATAAGTTTATTGCCAAGCTTTCGATTATGATTATAATCATCTTCAGGGCGCTACAATACTTTATGGTATAATATGGACTATAAAATATATAAATATAAGTTTTTACTTACAACTTGTTAAGATTATTTTGTAAAGATGTTAATTTATTTATTTATTATATTATATATTATTTTTTTAAAAAAGCTTAATGGTACAGTTTTTTAATATTGCTTTAAAGAGTTTCTCGTTGTTATAATTTTTTCAATATCTACTACACAAATATAATAAATAAATTAACATCTTTACAAAATAATCTCAACAAGTTGTAAGTAAAAACTTATATTTATATATTTTATAGTCCATATTATACCATAAAGTATTGTAGCGCCCTGAAGATGATTATAATCATAATCGAAAGCTTGGCAATAAACTTATAAGAGTACACTTTTCGTATTGCTGCTAAACCCAATATCTTCATCATTTATATATATATATATATATATATATATATATAAATATATAACGTGAAGTCAATCGTGGAGTTGCAGTCAACGTTTGGCCAAGGTAAGTAAAGAAAACTCTTTGATTTCAGTCAAGCTTTCGAATTTATTTAATTCTTCTTCAGGACATCTGTGGTGAAGAACAATTTTTATAAAATAAAGAAATATTGTTACAAATGTGATGACTTACTAATCGTGAGGTTATAAGAAAAGCGACGAATTCTGTTTGACAACATTACACTAATAAAACATTTTAAAATTCAGGTACATCACTATTAAAATACATAAAAATATATACATTTACACCATAAAACTTATTATTTTGTTATTTTTAGCATGGAGGTTTGTCTGTAAATGATTGAATTTTAATGTGTCTTCAATTTCCTTTTTTATTTGTGTGTTTTTTATATATGGTTTTTATTTTAACACAGTAGGAGAGCAAAACATTTTGATGATTTATTTATTTAGATTTTATTATTATATCAAGTAAAATTCTGTAGTAATGAAATGCGGGATTTTAATTTCAAAAATTTATTTGTTAAATTTTATGAACGTTGTTGTGTTTTTATTTTTATTTATTTTAGTGTTATATTAATCTTTATGTTTGTAATCATGTTTTAATTTATTAATAGTTTATTTATCTTTATATTTATATATTAAAATTTTTTTTTTTTTATATTTTATATTTATATTTATTTTTGAAACGACAGAATGTAACAATAAATATTACTCAGCCCTTCTGTATCCGATTTTCTATTAATACATGTTTCCCTTCTGTCAATGTGTGTCATTTCTAAGAATAATCGTTTCTTAAGGTTCCTTTCCCTTTCTAAAATTTTTGTTTCTTCAAATTTAAAACTATGACCATTTTTAATTGCATGTTCAGTTAGTGCGCATGCTTTATATTTATTATTTTTAATGTCACTTTTATGCGAGATGTTCCTGCTGTGTACAGTTCGGCATGTTTCCCCAATATACACCCTCTTACAATCCGAGCAAGTGATTTCATATACTACATTTGAACTTTCTAAATTACTAAGCGGATCTTTGGTTCGGGTGTATAATCTAGAAATGGTTTTGATATTTTTCGTGCCTATTTTGAAATTGTCATAATTTTTGAATAGTTTTAAAAGTTTAGGAGTGAGTTGTGGGATATAAGGTAAAGAACCAAAAATTGGCTGTGAATTTTCATTAGACAAGACACCTCTCTCAATGTCAAATGTTTGTTGTTGATTGAAATTATTGTTTTCACTTATTCTTGCAATGCACGTGGTACTAAAAATTAATTTATTTAATAATCCCAAAGGGTATGAATTATTTAACAGTATTCCTTTTAATTTAAGTAAACCTTGGTTTTTAAATTTTGGGTGTGATAGTTTTAAAACCCTGTCTTTTAATCCCAGAATTAGGTTAATCTTAGTTCTTGGAGGGTGTTCAGAATAAAAATTAATAAACCTGTTGCTGCATATTGGTTTACGGTACCATTCAGTTTGTAGGATGTTGTTTTGTGTGCGATGGACGATTAAATCTAGGAAAGGTAACCTGTTATTAATTTCTTTTTCCACTGTAAATTGCAGTTGTTTACATTGGTTATTAAAAATTTTTAGGACAAAATCAACTTTATTAAATGGTATTGCAAGTATTAAATCATCAACAAAACGTTTGACAAAAGAAATTTTGAATGGTATTTGATTAATACTTCTCTCTACCAAGTCATCCAGTACAAAGTTACAAAGAATCGGGGACAAAGTACTACCCATTGGTGTGCCTAATATTTGTTTGAAAAATTTGTTATTAAATTTACAGATATTGGTGTCAAAAATGAACGTTAAAATTTTTTTAAAATTAGTTAAGCTTAATTTGCAATTAGGTTCAATGTTAATCCACTGTTTTTCAATGCAATTTATTATTAGTTCAGTTGGCATATTCGTGTACATGTAACGATGTAACGATGTAACGATGTAACGTAATTACTACCCTTGGCTAGCTCCAGGATTCGTGGCTTCCTTCTGGTTTTCTTTAACTCCCCCCAAACAAATATTTAAGGGCGCCAAAATTACAGACAAGCAAATAAAAGATGTTAAATCAGTGTAAATTGTTTATTTCCAAAAAATTAGTAATTTAAGTTAATAAAGATTGATTAGTGATTAACTAAGTTCTTATCTTTTGATATCCAACTTCGGAAGACGTCTGAAAGCCAGAATAAAGATGCGGTTGGTACGATGTCTTCTTAAATTTAATGGTTCTGCAGTTGTGGATGGCAAGATGTTTTCTAACACTTGAATGATCTACTGATGTTTGATGGCAAGATGTTTTCAAAAAAATGAATGATCAACAGATGTGATGGCAAGATGTTTTCATAAATTGGGTAACTGTTAAAACCTGCTTACAAAGCTTCTCTCCCAAAAAAAAAAATGGCTATCTATAACAGCCCTATCTTGGGACCCTTCAAAAATTTGGCAATGGCCCTATGAATAAAAATTCACACCGTCAAAATTCCATCTCAATAAACCTTATTTTCGATTACAATCATCCAAAGTTTCTCCAAGTTCGAGAATAGAAAAAAGTTAATCACTTTATCTGTTTACATATTTTTAACACAATAAAAACTGATTTAGACAATGATTGTAATCGAAATAATTTAAAAGTTAGAATAATAAAATTATTATAATCAATAAGATATATTCACCAAGTTTTTGACTATTAATAAAATTTTTTAAACAATTAAACTCTTACTCACCAAATGAAGGGAGAAGAAATAGGAATAGAACTGCTGGTTATGAAGCACAAAATTGTAAAGGAATTAAAATACCGACTCTCTTTACGAGAGAACACGGTTCCCCGCTTAAACGGAAATCAACTCTGCGTCAACTCCATAGAATCGTCGCAGAATCGAAAAAGTCAAACCGACGTAGGCCAGGCCAAAAATATCGTAGCAAAATAGACGAGAAATTAATGAAATAAAATAATCTTAGGCCAGGCCAAACAAATAACGATGTAATCGTTACAATGGAGACAACGTCGAAACTCACTAGAATATATGTGTCAGGAATTCTAATGTTGTTAATGAAATCACTAAAATGGAAAGAGTCTCTTATTATAAAATTATTATTAAAATTATAGGTTTTAGATAAAATAGATGTTAAAAGACTAGCCAATTTACTGTTGGGAGAATCAATAGATGACACAATGGGGCGCATTGACAAAATGGGTTTATGTATTTTTGGGAGTGCATAAAATCTAGGAGCTACTGAATTGTATATTCTTAATGATTTTGCTTCTATTGAGGAAAGTTGTGATTGTTTTTCCAAGTCACTTATTAATTTATTGGCTTTCTGTTGAAATGTACAAGTAGGATCATTTTGTAATTGTTGGTAATACCTTTCGTCATTGAGTAACAATTGACTTTTTTCAAAGTATTCCTCCTTGTACATTGCTACAGTGACGTTGCCTTTGTCACTACGAAGAATATACACTTCACGGTTTGTTCTGATAAATGTTCTAGCTTCCTCAAAAATATCGTTTAGGAAATGATTGTTTTTGCCAGTTTTATGTAAGAAATTTGTTATGATGTTGGTGGATTTTGATCTGAGCAAATCTTTATTGTTATCATTCATGTTCTGTATTAACTGTTCAAAATCAGCCAATAATGATGACAGTTTAAAATCCCTAACATTTGGAATGAGGCAACTCACTCCTAAACTTTTAAAACTATTCAAAAATTATGACAATTTCAAAATAGGCACGAAAAATATCAAAACCATTTCTAGATTATACACCCGAACCAAAGATCCGCTTAGTAATTTAGAAAGTTCAAATGTAGTATATGAAATCACTTGCTCGGATTGTAAAAGGGTGTATATTGGGGAAACATGCCGAACTGTACACAGCAGGAACATCTCGCATAAAAGTGACATTAAAAATAATAAATATAAAGCATGCGCACTAACTGAACATGCAATTAAAAATGGTCATAGTTTTAAATTTGAAGAAACAAAAATTTTAGAAAGGGAAAGGAACCTTAAGAAACGATTATTCTTAGAAATGACACACATTGACAGAAGGAAAACATGTATTAATAGAAAATCGGATATAGAAGGGCTGAGTAATATTTATTGTTACATTCTGTCGTTTCAAAAATAAATATAAATATAAAATATAAAAAAAAAATTTTAATATATAAATATAAAGATAAATAAACTATTAATAAATTAAAACATGATTACAAACATAAAGATTAATATAACACTAAAATAAATAAAAATAAAAACACAACAACGTTCATAAAATTTAACAAATAAATTTTTGAAATTAAAATCCCGCATTTCATTACTACAGAATTTTACTTGATATAATAATAAAATCTAAATAAATAAATCATCAAAATGTTTTGCTCTCCTACTGTGTTAAAATAAAAACCATATATAAAAAACACACAAATAAAAAAGGAAATTGAAGACACATTAAAATTCAATCATTTACAGACAAACCTCCATGCTAAAAATAACAAAATAATAAGTTTTATGGTGTAAATGTATATATTTTTATGTATTTTAATAGTGATGTACCTGAATTTTAAAATGTTTTATTAGTGTAATGTTGTCAAACAGAATTCGTCGCTTTTCTTATAACCTCACGATTAGTAAGTCATCACATTTGTAACAATATTTCTTTATTTTATAAAAATTGTTCTTCACCACAGATGTCCTGAAGAAGAATTAAATAAATTCGAAAGCTTGACTGAAATCAAAGAGTTTTCTTTACTTACCTTGGCCAAACGTTGACTGCAACTCCACGATTGACTTCACGTTATATTGAACCAGTCACTATACCATTATTCGTATAAATATATATATATATATATATATATATATATATATATATATATATATATATATACAAAAGGGGAAAATTATTGGCACTTTGTTTATATATATATATATATATATATAAAAGGGATGCCAAGTATGCGTACCTATAACAAACAAAAGGGGGAAAATTAATGGGCATGTACGCAAAAAGGATCATAGGGTCACGAATAGGGAATGGTAACCAAGGATCATAGGGTCACGAATAGGGAATGGTAACCGAAGCCACAAATGGCGATAGGACTCTTGTGTGAGTTTCGTTGTTTGTGTTTTTCGTTTTTTAATACATGTTTCCCTACCATCCTTTGCTCCCAAGTACTCAACACTTTTGCTGGCCAAGTGCAATACCTTACTTGGTTATGCTGCACTGATGACGGCTAACGAGCCAGAAACATGCATGTCTGCGGTTACCATTCCCTATTCGTGACCCTATGATCCTTTTTGCGTACATGCCCATTAATTTTCCCCCTTTTGTTATATATATATATATATATATATATATATATATATACGAATAATGGTATAGTGACTGGTTCAATATAACGTGAAGTCAATCGTGGAGTTGCAGTCAACGTTTGGCCAAGGTAAGTAAAGAAAACTTTTTGATTTCAGTCAAGCTTTCGAATTTATTCAATTCTTCTTCAGGACATCTGTGGTGAAGAACAATTTTTATATAATAAAGAAATATTGTTACAAATGTGATGACTTACTAATCGTGAGGTTATAAGAGAAGCGACGAATTCCGTTTGACAACATTACACTAATAAACCATTTTAAAAATCAGGTACATCACTATTAAAATACATAAAAATATATACATTTACACCATAAAACTTATAATTTTGTTATTTTTAGCATGGAGGTTTGTCTGTAAATGATTGAATTTTAATGTGTCTTCAATTTCCTTTTTTTTAACTGTGTGTTTTTTATATACTTATGGTTTTTATTTTAACACAGTAGGAGAGCAAAACATTTAGATGATTTATTTATTTAGATTTAATTATTATATCAAGTAAAATTCTGTAGTCATGAAATGCGGGATTTTAATTTTAAAAATGTATTTGTTAAATTTTATGAACGTTGTTGTGTTTTTATTTTTATTTATTTTAGTGTTATATTAATCTTTATGTTTGTAATCATGTTTTAATTTATTATAACTGTTTATTTATCTTTATATTTATATATTAAATTTTTTTTATTTATATTTATTTTTGAAACGACAGAATGTAACAATAAATATTACTCAGCCCTTCTATATCCGATTTTCTATTAATACATGTTTCCCTTCTGTCAATGTGTGTCATTTCTAAGAATAATCGTTTCTTAAGGTTCCTTTCCCTTTCTAAAATTTTTGTTTCTTCAAATTTAAAACTATGACCATTTTTAATTGCATGTTCAGTTAGTGCGCATGCTTTATATTTATTATTTTTAATGTCACTTTTATGCGAGATGTTCCTGCTGTGTACAGTTCGGCATGTTTCCCCAATATACACCCTTTCACAATCCGAGCAAGTGATTTCATATACTACATTTGAACTTTCTAAATTACTAAGCGGATCTTTGGTTCGGGTGTATAATCTAGAAATGGTTTTGATATTTTTCGTGCCTATTTTAAAATTTTCATAATTTTTGAATAGTTTTAAAAGTTTAGGAGTGAGTTGTGGGATATAAGGTAAAGAACCAAAAATTGGCTGTGAAATTTCATTAGACAAGACACCTCTCTCAATGTCAAATGTTTGTTGTTGATTGAAATTATTGTTGTCACTTATTCTTGCAATGCACGTGGTACTAAAAATTAATTTATTTAATAATCCCAAAGGGTATGAATTATTTAACAGTATTCCTTTTAATTTAAGTAAACCTTGGTTTTTAAATTTTGGGTGTGATAGTTTTAAAACCCTGTCTTTTAATCCCAGAATTAGGTTAATCTTAGTTCTTGGAGGGTGTTCAGAATAAAAATTAATAAACCTGTTGCTGCATAATGGTTTACGGTATCATTCAGTTTGTAGGATGTTGTTTTGTGTGCGATGGACGATTAAATCTAGGAAAGGTAACCTGTTATTAATTTCTTTTTCCACTGTGAATTGCAGTTGTTTACATTGGTTATTAAAAATTTTTAGGACAAGATCAACTTTATTAAATGGTATCGCAACGTTTTGTTGATGATTTAATACTTGCGATACCATTTAATAAAGTTGATCTTGTCCTAAAAATTTTTAATAACCAATGTAAACAACTGCAATTCACAGTGGAAAAAGAAATTAATAACAGGTTACCTTTCCTAGATTTAATCGTCCATCGCACACAAAACAACATCCTACAAACTGAATGGTACCGTAAACCAATATGCAGTAACAGGTTTATTAATTTTTATTCTGAACACCCTCCAAGAACTAAGATTAACCTAATTCTGGGATTAAAAGACAGGGTTTTAAAACTATCACACCCAAAATTTAAAAACCAAGGTTTACTTAAATTAAAAGGAATACTGTTAAATAATTCATACCCTTTGGGATTATTAAATAAATTAATTTTTAGTACCACGTGCATTGCAAGAATAAGTGACAACAATAATTTCAATCAACAACAAACATTTGACATTGAGAGAGGTGTCTTGTCTAATGAAATTTCACAGCCAATTTTTGGTTCTTTACCTTATATCCCACAACTCACTCCTAAACTTTTAAAACTATTCAAAAATTATGAAAATTTTAAAATAAGCACGAAAAATATCAAAACCATTTCTAGATTATACACCCGAACCAAAGATCCGCTTAGTAATTTAGAAAGTTCAAATGTAGTATATGAAATCACTTGCTCGGATTGTGAAAGGGTATATATTGGGGAAACATGCCGAACTGTACACAGCAGGAACATCTCGCATAAAAGTGACATTAAAAATAATAAATATAAAGCATGCGCACTAACTGAACATGCAATTAAAAATGGTCATAGTTTTAAATTTGAAGAAACAAAAATTTTAGAAAGGGAAAGGAACCTTAAGAAACGATTATTCTTAGAAATGACACACATTGACAGAAGGGAAACATGTATTAATAGAAAATTGGATATAGAAGGGCTGAGTAATATTTATTGTTACATTCTGTCGTTTCAAAAATAAATATAAATAAAAAAAATTTAATATATAAATATAAAGATAAATAAACAGTTATAATAAATTAAAACATGATTACAAACATAAAGATTAATATAACACTAAAATAAATAAAAATAAAAACACAACAACGTTCATAAAATTTAACAAATACATTTTTAAAATTAAAATCCTGCATTTCATGACTACAGAATTTTACTTGATATAATAATTAAATCTAAATAAATAAATCATCTAAATGTTTTGCTCTCCTACTGTGTTAAAATAAAAACCATAAGTATATAAAAAACACACAGTTAAAAAAAAGGAAATTGAAGACACATTAAAATTCAATCATTTACAGACAAACCTCCATGCTAAAAATAACAAAATTATAAGTTTTATGGTGTAAATGTATATATTTTTATGTATTTTAATAGTGATGTACCTGATTTTTAAATTCTATTAGTGTAATGTTGTCAAACGGAATTCGTCGCTTCTCTTATAACCTCACGATTAGTAAGTCATCACATTTGTAACAATATTTCTTTATTATATAAAAATTGTTCTTCACCACAGATGTCCTGAAGAAGAATTGAATAAATTCGAAAGCTTGACTGAAATCAAAGAGTTTTCTTTACTTACCTTGGCCAAACGTTGACTGCAACTCCACGATTGACTTCACGTTATATATATATATATATATATATATATATATATATATATATATACCTATATATATATATAGATATATATATATATATATATATATATATATATATAAATAAATATATATGTTATTAACAGTTCATCAAAAATATACGATTTTCCAGACTATTAAAAAGAAGGAAAATAGATATCTGGTTATATGTAACTTTCCACCCTCTACATTCAAGCAAACTTAATTTTTTATATTGATATAATTCATTTGTGCGTTATTAAAGAATTACAGTAAACCAATAAATATTAAACTAATAATTTAACGTTTAAATTTATACTACTTACTTTATTTATAAAATGTATTCGTCTTCTTTTCTGCTTTTCCATTAATGGATATTAGCGATCACAAGAGTCCACCCTTCCCTGTTTTTGATGGCGCTGAACAAATCCCCTATTGTTCTTTGCCGTGTGCATTGGTTCACATTTCTAAATCATGACATTTTCTTTCTACCAACTCCTATCTTCCCTCCGATTTTTTCTTTGATTACCAGTTATAATATTTGATACCTTTCGTTTCTTATTACTTGGCCTAAATATGCTGCTTAACTGCGCTTAATGGTGTAATTCGAGATCTCTATTAACTGTTCGTAGGATTTCCTCGTTTGGTTCCTTAGCTCTCTATGGGATTTTTAGTATTCGCTTGTATATCCATGTTTTAAATGCTTCGAATCTGTTCATTAAGTTTACTTCTGGCCATCTCTATTCGACATTTTATTATTTTTGTATAAATTTATTGTTTTATTTTAAAGGATTGTTAGTAAAAAACATGTTTCCCTCAAGAAACGACCTTCGTGATCAATCATTTTCTTTAAAAAAAGGTACCTACTTTACGCCCCGATATGTTATCTATACTATTTACATTTTTATATTTTTATTGGACAGAAAAAAAAATCATTTGGGAAATCATCGCTTCAATAATTCATTTTTTGTAGCTTTCTTTAATCTTTATTCTGATGCCCTCTACAAACATCTTTTTATAATTTGTTACGAACTTACAACTTAGTTTGCTTTTTGCGTTTTTGTCTCAAAGTCATCCACTTCTACAGTATTGACATTTTTTTCTGGACGTCTGAGAATTTTTATATGCTTATAAGACTCACGCCGAATATATCAACTGCTGATATAAAATGGCAAAAAATCTGGTATTAAGATTAGAAAATATGCATAATTGACTACTATTTTAATTATTTTTTACAAGTAAGCCTAATTTGTAATAAAGCACTCTGAATATTAAATAAGACTTTTTTTCAATTAAAAAAGATCTGGTTTGAAATCTCTTGACTTAAAAAAGTTAAGAAAAAGAAAATATTTTCAATCCAAATAAGATTTAAAACCAAAAGAATTATTTAGCATGTCGGAAATAAACAAATTGAAACAGTGTATTATACAAGGAAAATGCTAGTTGTATGTTATATGCAAAGGGTGTTTTTCGACAATTGACAATAAAATTATTTATTAAATGAAAAGAAGGAATTATGTAAACAAGAATTAATTAATTGTATCAATGGTTTTTGGGCTGTTAGGCCGGCGTCGTTTGTCATGTAGACTTGACGTTTCGCCAACACGAGCGGTTTGCATCTTTAGAAGTTGCTTTCTGGTTGACAGTCTGCGAACTACTAAGCTCTGCGTTCAAGTTCTAAGTTCAAGTTCAAGAGTGAGTTCATAGGGAGAAATATGGAGATTTTTAGGAGTTTGGTGTGTATGAGGACGCTGTTGTAGGACTTGCGTCCTTTTCAGGGGATGGATGGAATGTTGGGAAGGAGTTAGCATCTGTCTGTCATCGGCTCTGCCCTCACAAATCCTTCTCTGATCTTGGAGTTGGTCTTCTTACTTCCTTTTCTTTCTTCCTTGTTGAATGAACGTGCCTAAAAGGAAATTTTCTTTTGGTGTCAGTGTAGGTGTTTGTAGGAGTGTAACCCACGTGGTGCAATGTGGGGTTGGGAGATTGACGCTGTGGCGTGTCTCCTCCGTCGTAGAGCTCTTCCATTTGGCAAGGACGAAGGGAACCACAGAAACCTTCGCCAAGGGCCCATTTCTCTTTTTTTTCCATTTTGTTTTTTGTATTTTTTTGTATTTCTGTGTTTTTTGTATTTTTTTGTATTTTTTTTCTATTTTTTTAATTTTCGTGTCCTATGTGGGGTTGGAGGCACCATCTATCTGTAGGAAAGGGGGTTTTATCCAGTAGGTTTTGCAGGTCTTCAGGGAGGTCCATATCTACAGCAGATTGGAGGAGTCTTAGATTGGGGAGGGGAATCTTCTTTTTTGGAACTCTGGATCTTCTTAGGAGTCCTGCATTCCAGTGTGTATGGAGGGTCCTCTGGGCAAAGGTGTTGGTGCCCTGCAGAGTCCTGGCGACGTAGCGTTGTTGGAGCCTCTGAAAACGAGAAGGAAGAGGCAGTATGTTTGTGTTGTTGTAGACAAGGCGGCTTGGATAGAGGTAGTGTAGGTTTTTCACTTTCCTTAGGATCGCTCTCTCGGTGGCATGGATGGAATGTATGAGTCTCTGGGGAATTGCAGAGTACGGTACGGCCTTGTAATCGACAAGAGGTCTGATAAAGGTTTTGTAAGTGTGTAGAAGAGATTTGGTATCAGTTCTTCCGATTCTACCGCCCAGAGCACCTAGGAGGGAAGCACGTTTTCTCATTTTGTTGAGTGTAAGCTCAACATCGGTATTCCATCTAAGTGTTCGAGTGAATCGAACCCCCAGATAGGTCACCTGATCCTGAGGAACGAGCTGTTCCCCCCATAGTGACAGGTTGATATAGTCGTAAGAGAGATTTTCTCGTCGACTGAGGTTAGGATGTCTGAAGATGATGGTTTGTGTTTTGTTTGGATTAAGAGCTACTCTCCATCTGCTGCACCAGTTGGAGAACTGATCCAGCAGTCTTTGAGTTTTTCGATTGAGGGCTTCAGTCGACGATGCGGAGGTGTACCAGGCCGTGTCATCGGCATAGAGCTGGATATTCTCCAGAGGAGGAATATCACTGGCATAGATGGTGTATAGAGTTGGGGCTAGGAGTGATCCTTGTGGAACTCCTGAAAGCGGGGAAAATGGCTCGGAGATTGCGTTTCCAACCTTGACATGAATAATTCTGTTGGAAAGATATGAGTGGATGAGTTTAATGGCCTGGATGGGGAATTGGATGTCAATTAGCTTTCTAATATGGCCAGCGTGCCAAACCTTGTCGAAGGCCTTTTGGACATCCATAAATATAGCAGAGACAACTTTTCTCTGATTAAGAGCTGAAGTGGAGAAAGATTGTAGTTCTCGAATCGGGTTTTGGGTAGAGTGGTTTGGTCTGAATTCATGTTGAAAAGGGGGGATAATAGAGTTGGTTTCTAGAAAGTCCCTGATTCTATTTAGGAGTAAAAGTTCAAAGAGTTTGCCTATGACGTTGAGCAGAGAGATTGGTCTATAGTTGTGAGGGTTTGTGTGATTTTTGCCAGGTTTAGGAATCAAGATGGTGTTTGAGGTCTTCATGATGGTGGAGAAGTAGGATTTGCCGAGACAAAAGTTGAAGAGAAGAGTGAGAGAAGGCATAATTGAAGGGGGAAGTTGTTTTAAGGTACGCCTAGAAATAGAGTCTGGACCAGGGGCAGAGTTTTTGCCATGTTGGGAAGCAGAGAGAATGTCTTTCTCAGTAAATGGGGTAAGAAATGGAATATTATCAGGAGGGGGGTTTTGTTGGTGAAGGAGGCAACGAGTGATGTGCTTCGTCTCTAGGAAGGATTTGAGGGGGGGAGTAAACTTGCTGTAAATGGTTTTTGAAGGTTGAGGCTTTTTCTTCAGGGGATTCGATAAATTGGCCGTTTACCTCAAGATGGGAGTGTGTTTTGTATGTTTGGCTAGTTAGAATTTTAAATTTCTTCCAGAATCTGGCTTCGTCTCGATAATCCAGCGTTGCTGTGACCTGTCTCCAAAGCAAAGCTTTGTGCGAGTTGATCGACAGCCTCACTCGAGCATTGAGACGGTTCCATTCGGTTTTGATAGCAGGATCATGAGTTTGGATGAAGCGTCTATAAAGGAGTCTTTTTTGTCTGATCATAGACAAGATGTGTTGGGGGAGTCTGGTAGATTCGGAATTTTTTGTTGAAATGGGGATAGCAAGTTCGGAAGCAGTTTTAATTACGTTCTGAAGTTGGAGGGCGAACGAATCGATGTCTTCTGTAGTCTAGAGCATGGGGTTGGGGGGAATATGGTTCGTAATCTCGGTTTTGAAGAGATTCCAATCAGCTCGGTTGTAGTCTCTGAAGGTAAAGAAGTTTGGTTTTGGGGGAGGGGGATTTATTATAGTTGTTTTGACCAAAAGAGGGAGGTGGTCTGAGGTGATGCTGTCACCGATTTCGCAGAAGTCTTCAACCATACCCCTGCACGAATCCGTAGCTAGGATGTGATCCGGGATGGACTAGCCATTATGATTGAAGAAAGTAGGATTATTGTGTTGATCCTGAATACTGGCAGATTGATGAGCTGATTGGCTAGAATTCGGCCGTTCTGATTGGAGTAATGATCTCCAAACTGGGTATGTCTGGAGTTCAGATCCCCCATCAGGACAGCTTTGGGGAGAGAAGCAATGTAAGTGAGGGCAGGGATTGACAACGTTTGGCTTGGATGATTGTAGTAAGAGAAGATTAAAATTTTTCTGTTATTTGGAGAAATACTGTCAACTGCAATAAGGTCGAGGTCAGAAAGTTCATTTGGAAGTAGATGGAGGGATGCGGATATTCCATGTTTAATGAGTATAGTATTGCCTCTACTTGTGGCGGATCTTTGGATCGAAAAGGTGTTGAAGCCTGCGAATATTGGAGGGTTCTTTAACAGAGTATCTGTTAAAGAGATAATGTCAGGAGTTTTGTTTAAAAGGAGAAGTTTAAGGGGGTGTCTTTTGCGGGAGAGTCCCGCGCAGTCGACGGTACCGAGAATACTGTCCATCAATTATTGATTAGTTTGGGGAGATGATGATGTCGACGATCGCACCGTTGCCTCCAATCGCCGTCATGTTGTGGTTGAACAAGATGGTGGTCATTGTGTTCAAAAGATCCATGAGGAGATCTCGATTTTCGGGGATCATGTTTAACAGAACGTATGTGAAGGTCCTGAATGTAGATTTCATGTCTTCTGAAAGTGCTATAGGGGCAGAAGGCTTAGGGGGAAGAATGGGGGCAACTTGTTTAGGGGTGGGGGGAACCTCTTGCCTTTTGGGGCATTTGGTGGAGAAAGCGGGGTGATCCCCATTACAGTTGGGGCATTTGGGTTGATTTTCCTTGGGGCTGACGGCGTTGCGAACGGAGCCCGTATTTATACGTCGGGAAGGAAGTGGGCGGGGCGGACAAATCTGCCTTAGCGGAACATACCCTCACTATGGACCATCCGATTAAGTTTGAGGAGACCCAAGTCCTTGCTACTACATCAGCATACCATTCCAGACTCTATAGAGAAGCCACAGAGATAGAGAAGCACCCGAACAACTTTAATAAAAAAGAGGAAGCAGTCAAGATCAATAAAACATGGATCCCCATAATTAAGGGTGCGAAAACTCTACCCTTAACGAACAACACCGACCAGAACCGATTGGAATCGAAAGCAACTGAGGCCCCGCCCACTTCCTTCCCGACGTATAAATACGGGCTCCGTTCACGCAGAGTTTAGTAGTTCGCAGACTGTCAACCAGAAAGCAACTTCTGAAGATGCCAACCGCTCGTGTTGGCGAAACGTCAAGTCTACATGACAATCGACGCCGGCCTAACAGCCCAAAAACCATTGATACATTAGACAATGGCCGTGAAAGCCTTTCACAGTTTAATTAATTAATTGTTGAAAAAACGAGATCTATTAAAATACAGCTAAGGAAATTGTAATTAGTGTATTAAAATATTGTTTAAATATTTATTAGCTATGTCGGTTATTTATTAAATAGAACTTTAAAGATCACTGTACATACTCATATTTTATAAAATCATATCATTATATTTAATGTATCTTCAAAAAACTAGCAAATGGAGAATGATTGTGTTTCAATTAATATCGAGACCAAATTAAAAACCGATTTCGGGTCTTGTTGGGACTTAGTAGTGACAAAGGTCATGCATCCATATACGAGGTCTGGCAATTAAGTTCGTAGACTGATTTTTTAAAGAACCCCTGCATAGCGAGAAAAATAAAAAAAAATAGAGTTTTGTTCTGAATATATCCTTTGACTAAGTGGGCTTTCACACCAAAGTAGCATGCGACGCGCGGCGTGCTGCCTGAAAGCAGAAAGCATGCTACTTATGTTGCCACGTCGCATTTTTGCGACGCCACTTCGGTGTGAAATCGCCCATATATTTATATAGGCTTTAAAATAACTAGCATGCTTTCTGGTTCCAGACAGCTCGTCGCGCGTCGCGTGCTACTGTGGTGTGAAAGCCCACTTAGGTTAAAAATGCCAAGCAGCTGCAACAGTCCCGTTGTAATTTTTAGATAAAAAATCGAGCAACGAATGAATTTAAGACTAGGAATCTGCGTTAGAAACGTATGAGAATGTTGAAGATGACAAGCACATCAGGAGTCTATTGACTTCAAAAAGCAATTTTTTACGTTCAAAAAGTAACCGAAATGGCTAGACCAGATTTTTAAATAGTTATCAAGGATATCGGTGAAGGTGTGAATATTAACAAAGAATCTGTGAAACTAATTTTGCATGAGAAACTCAATATAAGGAAAGGGTGTGCTAAGCTTGTGCCCAGACTCCTTACGGCAGAACAGAAGATGCATCGTAAACTCTAAATAAAATTCACAATACCCAAAAATACACTATACAGGCCAAATGTCTTAAAGGCAAATGACCTCCGTAACAAATGTGAAAGAAAATTCAAGAAGAAGTTAAATATCCTTCAAAAGTTGGTACCTTTGGGAGGATATCGCGTAATAGGTCAGGCTTTCTTTACAGATCAAAAACACCAAAGTTAATTATCCTCCCAAATCAAGAACAGCGTTGTGGGTCAAAAATATCCTCCTCAACTGATTCAGAGTGTAACAGAAATGGCTTTCGTTACAGGGAAAAACAACCAAAAGCAAATATTTTCCAAAAGATCTCCAACCGGTTTAATTAAGATCAAAGTTTAACAGAAACGGTTTTCTTTAACTACTGAGGTTTGTTTTTACACTCTAAAATGGCATCAAACGAAACCCAAACTTTTCGTCAAGGATCACGAACTTGCGACGAAACTTGCATTATTTAATAGGAAAATGAAACCAAAAGAAAATCTATGCGCTGGAACTTCCAAACTCTCCGAGAACTAAAAAAGTGAGATAGTGCAAACTTAAGGCAATGTTAAATGTTTTTTTTATATACAGGGTGTAGTCCACATGAAATGGGTACCACAAGGTCAGACAGCCAATCAATACTACTGTATGGACGTTTTACAAAGACTACAAGAAAAAATTTGAAAAAAGTCACAAACTGTGGAACGAAAATTGCGGGAGCCCACATCAAAACAACGCACCAGATAACGCACATTCTGTCAAGGACTATTTGGGAAAAAAACCCGGTCAGTCTTCGAACTCGTGTCCTAATCGCCAGACTTAGCTCCTGTATGCAAAAATCAAATGCTGCTTGAAGAACCCGCCAAGAGTCTATAGAGTCTAAAATTGGCGCAGATACTGAACAGTCTTTTCAAAGATGACCAACAGCACTGCTTCGAACAGTGGAAGATACGCATAAAAAGGTGTTAGGGTGCGAATGGAGAGTACAATGAGGGGGAAAAGTAAAAAAATGTAAACATAGATATTATAGCAATAGTCACGAAACTTAACTGCCAGACATCATAGTTTATTAAATCTAATCCCATTATTCTGATTTTATTTTATCTAAATTACTGACAGGTACTCTCTTAAAAAAAGCACTCTATACAAATTTCAAGTGTTAATAAATTTGCTAAACTGCTGATTTAATAGGTCGAGAATATCTAGGTATTCTATATACTACCTGTTAAGATTAGAAAAATTTAGAACCAGGGATGTAATGCCATGTAATGTTTACTTTTCTGTAAAACATTTACCCCTAATTTTTTATAAATTTGAATTGGAATAATATTTGCCATTGAGTCCGTATCAATCTTAAATTTTATCTCTAAATCTTTTATTTTTAAATGTGTGAACCATTGTTCCACAGTGTTATTTAAAATCGAATTTATACTTCCTACGAATAAGTAATTTTCATCTATCGCGACGTTACATTGATCGATTGTATCTAAATTATTTTCTAACAAATGAATTCTTTTATTTTTACTTCTACACATTTTAGCAAAATGATTATTTATGTTACATATATTTCATTTTTTTCCGAAGGCAGGACATGAATTAATTTTATGCGACTTACCACATTTAGTGCAATTTTTTATAAAGTTTGTCTGGTTACCTTCCTTTTCATCAAATTTTTTCTTCCAGCTACCTTCCTGAGGTCCTCTTCTTTCGATTGAGTAGACATGTGGCGTACCTGCTGCATATTCCATTGTTTGAGCTTCTTTTTTGGATTGTCCATAACGTATCAGATTTCAATGGCTTTCTCTAAGGTCTCTGGGTTTTCTTGTAGAAGTCTCTCTCTGATTTCTTTTTTTTCCACGCCGCAAATTATCATTGTTTTTACTAAATCAGTTGGTAGATCTCCTAGTTTGTTTCTTATACATTTTTCTTTTATTTCTGTAATGAATTGTTTCATCGCTTGACCTTGTTTTTGTCTATGAGTGAAGAATTCGTATCTTTGATAGTCTATGTTCTCTTTGGGCAAAAAATGTTTTTCGAATAATTTCATCAATTTGCTTATTTTATATTTTGTCTTCGTCCGGTATTACAAAAGTTCTGTAGATTCTAAATGCATCCTCACCAATATAATGCAATAGTTGAGAGCACATTGAGTTGCTTCACCCTTTTTAATTACTTCGCTGGCCAAGAGGTAGTTCTCGAACCTTGCCCTCCATGATCACCAGTTTTCGGCTACATTGCCGGTCATGTTTAAAGGTGCAATTCCACGGGTATCCGACATTATTAATTGTTTATTTAATACACAAGTTCACTACTAATCAATTATTTACTTTCGCAGCGCCATGTATCCTGGCTTGTTTATTTTTAATAACTAAAACTTTTGTTTGCTAGCCGATTATTGTATAAGAATTACTACCACAATTTTCTTATTTTGCTATAAGAAGTCCTGTTTTTAATTAAATCCAACCGATATGAAGTGGTCCAATCACAATCAACTCACATTTGATTTAAGGAATAATACTTTTTACTAATCTCTATAAGCTATATCTAAGTTTCATTATTGTGTATTAGTTATAATTATAATTAAGTAAATTATTGTCTTAATTGATCTAATATGTGAAATTTTAAAATTAGAAACTTATTATATGTCTACAAAAATATTTATATTAATTAATGATTACTTACAGGGTAAAAATATTTTAACTTTAGTATCCTTAGCTCACAATTTGAACATTTATTTCAAATCACTCAAATAAAATATAACTTCTGACTGAGTTACAGGTGTTGTTTTTAGGATTCTGTAGCCGAATAGTAAAAAACGGAACCCTTATAGATTTGTCATGTCTGTCTGTCTGTCCGTATGTCACAGCCACTATTTTTCCGAAATTTTAAAAACAACACTGTTGAAACTTGGTAAGTACATATATTCTGTGAACTTCCTTAAGATTTTACACAAAAATAAAAAATAAAATGGGGAATTTCCCATACTTTCTAGCTTGGAACGACGCCGACGACCAACTTTTGGCAGGCGCTTTATACTCTACAAAAATAATGTAACTTTACTGCTAACTGAAATCTTGTTTTTTATGTATTCTACTTAAGTGCCTACTTTATAACTTTTTCTAATTAGTTAGATCAATTGGAAGGTACAATCAACCCTCTATACTCATATACAATTTCTCTTTGCAAAATAAGTGCGAAAGTTTTATTCGCATTTTGTAACCAACAAAGAAACACAATACACCAAAATATAGTAGAAGCATCGATGGTCTATCTCATCACGCGCATTTGGACGAATAACTACTTTGCGCTCATAGGCATAACAAACCTCTATATATTATGTCTGTGGGATTTTTTTGTCCTTTCAATTTCACTGATTTCTTAAGAAAGTATTAAAATGGTTCTCTGCGTATAATACATAAAAATCAACACTGAAATTTTGAGCAAAGTTACATTTTTTTTAAGATTTAAAGTGTCTGGTAAAAGTTACTGTTGAAAGAAAGTGACTGACAGTAATGATTCTTAATTTTTTATTTGATACTATGCTGTAATAAGCCTTTTCTGAGATTCGTTTAAGTCCGGGAAATAACTCATTACAGTACTGAGTCCGGAAAATTTTTACTTCCCGGATTGCTTTAAAAAACAATATTTAATATTTTAAAATACGCACGGGATGGTAAAGTGTCATATTTGTTATTGTTGTTTTTACATTACATTTTTACTTCACTAAGCAATGTAAATAAAAAAAAAATGCTATAAAACACGAATCAAAACCACGCTAAGACAGGTGGGTAATCTAAAATAAAACATAAAATTTTCAACACAGTATAAAATAAAACATTGTACGATACACTGTCGTGAACTGTCATTACGGTACTAATTTAGAAATTCCAGCCTCGACTCCTTCATTTTCTCAGCTCTAAACATCTATCTCGTTCCGTAATTAATAAAAGTTTTGATCTTTGCAACGTAATTTACTAAGTTCTACAGTATTTTTAAAAAAATAAGCTTTAGTATCATAAGAAATTTAAATTCTGTTTTTGTATAGGTACCTTTAATATCCGGTACCTGTAAATTGGCAGTCAATTCAAGCTAGCGGGTATACATACACTTAACTATACCTACTTCTTCTGATAGAATTTGTTCGTAAAAAAATAAGTAACATATGGAGACTCTGGGATCTTGATTTAATATTTAGCAGGAAGTACAAAGGTGCAGACTATACTATATTATAATAAATAAACAGTTCTATTTACCATTAATCACGTACGATAGTTATATTTCCTTAATTATTTACCATTGATGGAATTTCCAATTCAGTACAGTTTTTGGATTACCCAATTTCCTGTATAGACAACATACATTATGATCTAATAATTATTTTTGAAATATTTAGAGTTAGACATGATACATGAAGCTGCAGAGTTATTTTTATTGTAATAAACTAAATAACATGTTACTCAGTCAAAAGATACATTTTATTTTTGATTCAATTATCTTATAATTTTATATGTGCGTTTATACAAAAAATAGACATACTTCTATTGATGTAGCTAGCAAATATTCAGTATTATTTAACTTATTTTTTTAAAGAAATACAAAATTTTGTAAATGTTGTATAAATAAATGAATAATAGATAATTTGTATATTTATCTTTCTATGCCGATATATACAGTTGTTGATTTAATTTTAAGGAATATTACATACAGTGGTAAGTAAGGTTTTATTTTTAATTAACCTACTTTAAATAGCCTACTTTTAAACAGATTTATATTGGCGAATTTCGCTTACCTATTCACTTAAAGATTGATATTGGAAAATAAAAGAATGAAAATGCCTCTCACAGCAGAGCAGCAGGAGAAAATCTGGAATAGCCATATAAAACCTTCCAAACGGTGTTGATAAGGGAAACTAGGTCGCAATCAGTAATAGAGTAAAATCCAACTTCATCAACAAATGCAAATGTTTGTTCAGAAAATTGCATGGATCCAATTTTCAATTAACTTGTCAGATTTATTGAAAGTTTTTCGATTAAAAGTGATTATAAATCGACAAAAATACTACCCTCAATCCCATGACTTTATATTAAGCACATATAATATACAACTATGACCTGAAGGCATATTTTTTTAATTAAAATTGTGAAAACTACGATAAAATAGTACAAAAATCATTTTATAAATTAATAGGACAAATTAAGTCTTAAACAGCTCAGTTAATTTTTTTGAATTTTAAATTTTTTTACATGAAGTATCGCCACCCCCTGACTACATTGCCCAATCCAATTAAGATTTTGTTATTTTACATTTTAAATAGTCATCTTATTTTTGAAAGTCATATCGTTATTAAGTTTTAGAAATATGCGGAATTGGTTCATTAATCTTGCACTACGAAACTAGTCAGCAAGTAGGGAGAGTGGTGCACAGTAAAACATTTTTTTTATTTCTATTTGTAAAAATAACAACTCACTTTAACATTTGTGTTTGAAGAAATATATCGGGAAAGTATATATTAAACTTCAATATAAAGTATCAAAAACCAAGTTAAATACTAGAATTTTTAAAATAGACAATTTTTTATTTATATTTTTTTTGTTTCACTGTTGAACACTATTGGGGGTACTATGAAACAACATTTAAAAGTTGGGAAAAATGCTTTGGTTTTATTCGTCAGGAACATAAACAACACAAAACAGCATTCTAGACCTAAATAGAACTGAAAATAAAGAAATAATCTATAAATTAACAATTCAAACACAAAATATACTCTTTACAAACATAATAGGATTAAAAACTAATCAACGAAACATTGTGTAAGGAAATTTTTTAACGTAAGTCTATGTTGTTGAAACCTATTTCAAAAGAAAGTAAATCAATGTGCATTTGGCTTTGGTAGAATAGTTTTAATGGCACACTCAGCAATTGTCGAAATATCGGGCACTATTGGCAAAACAAATTTGTCAGCTATCTTTGTATGCCTTATGTAGAATTGAACTTCTAAGTCACCATTTTCATCTTTACTTCCCAAAACTTGTCCAATATAATAAATAGGCTTTTTGCTCTTTTCGTTAATTTTAAATTCTGTTAGTACAAAATCTCCAACCTCTGGGGAGCGCTCAAGATCTTCAAACCCATTTAGATCAATTTCAGGAATCCAATCCTCTGTTTCTGAGTGGAGGGACAATACTACATCATCTTCGTCTCATGATTCTACTAGTTTGCGTTTAGCGTTTTCCACAGCTTTGACTGGCGGCTTTTTCTGGTTTTGTTCCTTTTCCTCTATAATATTTTTTTCAGGGGTATCTGTCGCAATCATACATTATCCTTTTCTTTTATTAATTTTGCCTTTCCTTTTAGACGCCTTGGGATAACCTCTGAACGGTTCAGGTGAAACAAAATCTCTTTGATTTTGTTTATGTTTTTGATTTTGTTTAGGTTCTTGATTTTGTATGGGTTCTTGATTTTCTTTGTCTTCATTGCATTCGATTAATTCAGACTCATTAGCTCCAGAAGTTGAAGCTGCTTGCTGATCTAGAGTAGGTCGATCTGTAACAACAGAAGTCATGAAATCACTCTCACTAAACACATTTTTGTCCAATGGAAAATGCCACTTCTTCTAAACCCTGATTTTATGTTAGTTGGCGTCATTGATTGATCATAAACGACTCCATCGTATTCTGCAACTTGATATATAGTCATTGGCGTCCCCGGATGATAAAGAAGCCAACTGTCTACTGCGGAATTATAATGAGCTTTAAAAGAGGCGAAGACGCTCACATCCAAAGGTTGTAACCTATGGCTACAATGGGGCGGTAGAGTTAATATGGTAACACCATTATCTCGCACTTTGTCTATCGCAGCTAGAGAAATGTGGCTTTCGTGGTTGTCCATTATTAGAAGCGTAGGATTTTCTTTGCTCGATAATGTAAATTTAATAAAATGATCGATAACTTGGGGAAATATCTCGGAACACATCCACCCAGAAGTAGTAGCCAGACCTAGCGTACCATGAGGAGCACCATTAGTCATATGAGTTTTAAAATTCCTACGAGGAAAAACCATTACAGGTGGCAGCGCTGTTCCTAGAGCATTAATTATGCAGCATTTTTTTATTATTATTATTTTTTTAGGATTCTGGACAGTTGATGTTTCGTCCAGATTGTAAACTCTTGAACCATTAGAAAAATTATCACTTCTGGAATAAACTGCCTCCAATTTATTGAAGAATGTTGATACATTATGTGGATTAAAGGACGTCATTCTGGATAAGCTACATCCCTCAGGACAACGAATACTAATATTAGAATGGCGTTTCTTCAAACCCCTAAACCACTCCAAACCCGCCTCTTTGTTTTTTGACCAGTTTTCGGAAATTTTTATTTTGTTTCTTATGGCCATTTCGTAGCATTCTGTTACTGTCAAACCATAACCCATTTTTGACATGGTCAGAATATATTGTACTAACTCTTTTTCTTGGTCTTTATCAAAAATCTGTCTGGAATTGTATTTAGGTGTGAACCTTATGTGTTCAAGGGGATTTTGTTTCTTTTTTCTTGCATAGCGAAAAAGTGTAGCAAAAGGAACACCTGTTCATTCAGAAACTTTTCTTAAGCTTAAGCCTCTACTATTATACAGATTTATAGCATTTTTCATCGCTTCTGCGGTGTTTAAACGTATAGCAGTCTTTCGTGTACGATTTCTTGCCATCTGCAAAAATACAAAATTGCATGAGGCACAGTAAAACATACGTGAGGCAGACTGAAACATGCTGGTTCACAGTGAAACAGTAGTCTTTTACTGTGACCCATGTGTAATTTCAAACAAAAGAAATCGTTGCAACTAAACATGACATAATTCAAGACATTCAAATGCTACTTACATTGTATAATACCAGGGCTTTCTGCTACAACAGAGATCACTTAATAATATTCGCATTCAAACTCAAAATCGCCTTTTAGGCAGCACATAAAAAGCAACTACAGCGTCTGTTTGGAAACTGAACTGATGACGCCGCGGACGCTATTATGGCGTATTTTCTAATGAGAGGGAGAATGTTAGTTAAACTTTTATTCACGAGATGGCCGATGGTATATATTCCCGCGTTTCCTTTTAAATCAGAATGTTTCACTGTGGAACATGTGTCACTGTGGACCACTCTCCCTATATACTTAGAAATTAAAGCAAATTATACTGAACTTTTAAATACGCAGGAACTTTGTACAAATTTGATGATGTTTTAACAACAGATGTTTACTTATCCATTACTAACACATCTGCACAAAAAAATAATAGAAGATATGTAAAAAATATTCAAAATTAAAAAAATTGCTTTTTTAAAAATACCACCACATTTTATGTAGCCGAGAAGGATAATAAGAATGAATAAATATGGAACATTAAAAAGTGTTTCTTATACTATAGGTTATAATAAACCAGGAATTTAATATTGTGTTGATACAATAAAGCTTATTTCACTTTAATTATATCTATTATTTACTTAATCCCAATACAATAGCTTCACCCTATAGTAAATCAGAGATTAACATGACCTTTTGTTCTGGACTGCGGTTGCTAAAAAATAAAAAATAAATTATTTAAATGTGACCCTTGAGTTTGGTAAAGGTTTATTTGTGAATTTATTGAATTAGTATGTAAGAAATGTAATATAGACATATATATAGTAGATTTGGAATGTATAAGAAATCATGGTTTTACAAAGAGAAATATTGTAATTTTAACGTCGATTTTAACAAAGGTTTTAGAATTCCAAAAAATCAAACCATTAACAAGTTAATTAGAAATTTATCTCTTTTCTTGACCTTCTCCATAGACAATCATAATTAAATTTTTGTTTTATCTAAAAAAATTTCTTTTGTTTGCTTCAACCCAGTTACGATTGAGATTGTGATGAGATAGGTGCGCTTGCTTACATAAAAAAGTAACAATGGCCGTTGTGTAATTAGCTTTGTGAAACTTACTGGATAAATTTTTGTTTAATTCATGTTTGACAAGTATTAAAGTTTAGTACATATTAGTGTGGTTATACAGTACTAAATTTTGAGGCATAATCTACTTGAGATGTGGTGGAATTGAATTTTGTTTGCCACAAAACATATCATCCCGTTGACAAGCCATTTTTGATATCCTGAAAATGTATATTGTTGAGAGGCCAATAAGACCTGTGTTGTCCTGAAAACTTTTAGATCGTTGTTCCATAAGAATTCCTGGTTTGGTAAAATACGTCACATATCTCCAGTCCTGTTTTGGTATGTTTACAGAAGTAATCGACAATTTAGAGGTTTTCTAATTGATCTGATTCTCAAGATAAACATTTAATTAAACATAATAATAGTTACGTTACGTATAATAATTATTTACACAAATGAACACGTTTTCCACGAAGGAATTATTTCAAGTTACCGAAGAAATAATAGTCGGAGGGAGGCAAATCTGGTGAATACGGTGGATGTTCAAGCCATTCGTACTTTAATTCGTGTGTGAACCGAGCATTGTCTTAATTATTTTCTTCTGTAAACCGGGTCTTTTTTTACGAATTTTTCTATCCAACCAGTCCAAAAAGTTGCAAGCAAGCACATTTATATAGAGTTAATAGTTTACCTATTCAAGACAATCAATCAAAAAACCTTTTTGCATTCCAAATACTGCTGCCATAAGCTTTTGTGTCGATCGTTTTGGAGCTGACGAACCAGATTTAGTCCACAGTAAACGTTCTTGTTTCAATTTAGAATTATGATGGTAGATTCAAGTCTCATCCATAGTTATAAAACGACGCACAAAATCGGTTTTACTCTGTTTATAATGCTCCAAATCACACTGAGATTTTTTTTCGAATAAGTTTTTGTTGAATTGTTAACGAATGCGGCACTAACTTGCCGAACTGCTTTCTCATAAGTAATCCTTTGTGTAAAATATGGAGTACTCGTTCATCTGAGATGCCTATGCTATCAGCAATTTTACGCTTAGTCAATCTTGGATTCTTTACAAACAATATTGTTAGATAGACAGATTCTTTCCAGAGGTAAATTTGGAGTCTATTCAATGGTTTCCTTTGGCAAAAATGATCGAATTTTTGTTAACTTCCTCATTTGAAGTCGGAACTGTTCCCTCTGTAATGTTAGAAGAACTATTTTCAATTGGAAGTAAAGCTAAAGGATTATCAATAGTTACAAGTGCGTTTTGCTGCAACAATATTTGTTGTTAATAATATTTTTTATTATTTTTATTATTTTAATTTGTATGTAGGACTGTGTGGACCTTTTTTGCTTTTCGGAGTGTGTAGCTTTATTTCAGCTATTGTAACATATTTAATTATACCAGAAACAAAAAATAAGACTTTAGAACAAATACAATAGGTGCTGACAAAGAAATAGATTTAAGATTTTGTTAATAAAAATATACAGTTTTTTAATTAGTGTTTTTATCAAAAACTTTTGTCCAATAAGTAACGGTTAAATAGACTTTCTACAAGCTGTCAGTAGATGTTAATTATATAATCAGTTAGACACTATTCTTATAAAACTATATATGTAAAATGAATAATGCAGTGATTTGTGTTAAGATCGATTTTTTTACGTAGGTATATATAAAGTAAAAGCGTTGTCGCTCTTGTCTCAGTGAAAAATCCAGGTGAGATCCACCCAAAACAGCAGTCACACAGCAAAACATTAATACGGTTCGTCAGCTAATTAAGGATGACCATCGTGTAACACACCGGGAGATAGAGGCATCTTTAAGAATTTCAAAGACCTTGATTCAAAAGATCCTATATGAATAACTAGGTGTTAGGAAGTTGGTTTCCCGTTGGATCCACGGTTCAACAAAAGAAGCTTAAAAATGAATTTTGGATTTACTTCTACGAACCGGAAAATATATGCCAATCCTATGTGCCGGTGTTTCACTATAAGAAAAAAACAACAAATGATCCGTTTTCCAACTGTGTCAAAGAAAATGGTCACAACTTTTGTGTCAAAATCTGGTCATGTGGCAACAATTGTTTTAGATAATCGAAGAAACAAATTATCACTTTTGATGTATACGGTTAAACCCGCTTAATAGGCCAGTAAAAATAGCATTTAACTTTGCACTAAATTTCCGATCCAAATTTCTTTTTTTATAAGGTTTCGGATAACTTACTGAGTATAAAATCACAAAATGCTGACAGATCCAGGTGACGCTAGAGGCGCTATCTTGAAAAAACGTTTTCGGCCGATATCTCGGAAACTATGCACTTTAGAGCAAAAGTCATATAGACCATTATTATAGAAAATAAAATTTTGCATCTTTTGTTTCCAGCAAACTTTTTTGTAAAACTTACTGTTTACGATTTATGGCCCATTTAATGAACCGGTTTTTCGATCGCAGCCAATAACTCTTGAAAGATTAGATTAATCAATAAAATGTATTAATCCGTTTTTAAAGATCCGTTTATTCTCTACAACTTTTGTGTTAAACTTTTTTTTCTAATGTCCATAGTTTTTGAGTTATAGGACGTTTTATGTTGGAATACCGAGCAAAAAGTTGAAAATTTCAAGATACGCACAGTACAAATTCAACAAATAAATTAAAAAAATATCCCGATTGTTTATGTAGTTAACAAATAATAGTTCAATTCCTTACCTGCAATAGTAACGAACATTTTTTTATTTTACTTAATTATATTTTGCTGCCGCGTCACCCGCCGAGCGTCGACATTTCTTCATTAAACGTCCTATAACTCAAAAAGTATGGACATTAGAAAAAAAAGTTTAAAACAAAAGTTGTAGAGAATAAACGGATCTTTAAAAATAAATTAACGCATTTTATTGATTAATCTAATATTTCAAGAGTTTTTGGCCGCGATCGAAAAACCGGTTCATTAAATGGGCCATAAATCGTAAACTGTAGGTTTTACAAAAAAGTTTACTAGAAACAAAAGATTCGAAATTCTATTTTCTATAATAATGGTCTGTATGACTTTTGCTCTAAAGTGCTTAGTTTCCAAGATATTTGCCAAAAACGTTTTTTCAAGATAACGCCTCTAGCGTCACCTGGATCTGTCAGCATTTTGTAATTTTATGCTCAGTAAGTGATCCCAAATCTTATAAAAACAAAATTTTGAATCGGAAATTTAGTGCAAAGTTGACCCTTAAAAACGGCTATTTTTACTGGCGTATAAGATACCATTTTATAATAACCCAAGAGAAAATGATATCATACAAAAAAAATATGAACTATGTCTTTTAACTAATTATTTACTAAATATTCACATAAGGAAAAACTACTTGTTTTAAAATGCTGAATCGCGTTATGCTAGCTTATAAACAAGCCAGCATACCTCCAAAAAAAGAAGATAACAAGCGAAAAAAAGTTTTTCTCAATTATCTTTTACTGTTGACTAATGCTAGTTTAAAACTTTCATCTAATGGTAATGGTAATACCACACATAATTTTTTAAAACAAAATTGTTTTTTATAATACTAGCTGTACCCGCGACGTAGTTCGCATGGCGTGTTGATTGTTATATAAAAATTTCTCCCCCGAATTCGTTAAAGGGGTGGAGGAGAAATTTTTATACACCAGATGTTAAGTTGAAAGAAGACAAATATATCTGTGAAAACCGCATTCGAATCGGATTAGTAGTTTTAATGTGATGCGCGCACAAACATACAGACAGGCAGACAAAAAAATCTAACCACATTTTTGGGTTCTATATTAATGTAGTAACACCCCCCGCTAATTATTTTTTAAATATCTTTAATGTACAGAATTTTCATTTCTACAGATTTATTATATGTATAGATTATTTTTCACGCCCCCGCATGCCCCCTTGTGGGTGGAATTTTCTAAAATCCGTTCACAATTGACCTCAAAATTATAAAAATAAATATTGTGCAAAGTTTCAAACCTGTAGGACTTATAGATTTTAAATTTTAATTTTAATTTTTATTTTTCACGCCCCCGCAACCCCCCTGTGGGTGAAATTTCATAAAATCAATTCACAATTGACCTCAAACTTATAAAAATAACTATTTTGCAAAGTTTTAAACCTGTAGGACTTATAGATTTTAATTTTTTTCACGCCCCCGCAATGTGGGTGAAATTTCATAAAATCCGTTTACAATTGACCTCAAAATTATAAAAATAACTATTTTGCAAAGTGTCAAACCTGTAGGACTCATAGATTTTTTTTCACGCCCCCGCAACCCCCTATGGGTAAAATTTTGTAAAATCCGTTGACAGTTGACCTCAAAATTATAAACATAACTATTTTGCAAAGCTTTAAACCTGTAGGACTTATAGATTTTAAATTTTTTTTTCACGCCCCCGCAACTCCCCTTTTGGGTGAAATTTAGTAAAATCCGTTCACAGTTGACCTCCAAATTATAAATATAAGATGATTTCTGTATAGCTTTAACCATTAAGGTTGCACACGTGACGGAAGCTTAAAAAATTGAGTAACTTCTCTCGTTTTCCCAACATTTCCCTTCACTGCTCTGCTCCTATTGATTGTAGCGTAATGAAAAGTATACTATAACCAGCACAGGAGTATGAAAAATAATTGTACTAAGTTTCGTTACAATCCGTCGAGTAGTTTTTGTTTCTATAGCGGTTATACAGACAGACAGACAGACAAAAATTTTACTGATTGCATTTTTGGCATCAGTATCGATCCCATATCACCCCCTGATAGATATTTTGGAAATATATTTCATGTACAGAATTGACCTCACTACAGATTTATTATAAGTATAGATTAGCTTGATACACCAGCAAAAGTATACAAAATTAATTAAATGTTCCATCCTATTTTATTGGTAACAAGTTGATCTATCAAAAGGTAAAAAGCAATAAAAAGAAAATCCAAACTGAAAATATAATTCAAAAAAAAAGTATAAATGATAACTTGCTTTATACAAAAATTAAACATTGGCATTATAAATAGCTCATTTACACAAAAAATAAATTTATGATTATGTCGTAATTTAGATTTGCAATTATTTAAATTTTCGAGGTCATCTTTATCTGAAAAGTATGCAGAAAAAGATTAAACTAAGGATCTCTAAAGAAAACAAACTTTTAATCTAAGTTATGTAAATGATTCGAATGTAGAACCAAGGTATTAGTTAAAATATGTGTGCTTCTGTATACGAAAGCAATGACGGTTCAACAACTACCATTAACCAAGGAAAACAATGGCCACAGATTTTAGCAATATTTTCTGGTAAGATATTTTATAAAACTTACTGTAAGCATTTAATAGAAGTTGTTCGTAAATCTGTTAATTATTTAACTTGCATAGGTACTTTGTACCCTTTTTGTTAACAAAATTTTGCTTCTATTTTTTTCTAAAAATTTTTTCAGGATATTATTCAATTTCATTCAGAGATTTTTGAAAAGCTTGTAACTCGGCTTGTAAGCTTTTCTAGAGAGCAACACTATATAGAAATTTTGATGCCATTATATTTATATGCCATAATTATATCATTAATATCTTTTAAATACTTTTACGGCCATAATATCCTGTAGAATCGAAAAGTTGCAGGTTCGAGTCCTTCTGAAAGCGACATTTTTACAATTTCTTTTTGTTATTTAACAATTTCTTGTTTGTATACATTTTAAATTTTAAAAATACTTTTATCATGGTTCTCCATAAAAAAAAATTTTGAGCAGAAGGGGCATTTTATATTTGCAGTAAGAAATCTTGCAATACTCGGAAATTAATCACTTCAAGCCTCAGCTGTTAATTCCGGGTATTCTTTTTTCTTCGTAACCAAAAGGTATCCAAGTTTTCAGACTTGAATTCCATGTGCAACATCTCATCGACAAGTTATTTAAATGATCAAATAAATCATAGAGAAAGCTAATTTCAAAAGAATTTTTGGGTCAGAAATAAATTCAGAGTGGTGTGCTGTAAATATAAGTACTAAAAGTTTAGCACGAAGTTCCATAACTCCCTTACCACCTTACCACTGGATAATAAAGCAAATTTCGATGTGGAGTGTCCCTTTATCTCCATAAATGATTCAAAACAATCAACTATGCAACGGTTAGAACTTGACTGTATTCTTGTGGCAAGGTTTTGGCTGCAAGAGTTTGCCAATGAAAAAAACAATGCATAGCACAATCAACTTTTCTTTCAGTCTAGCAATAAATCCACTTTTCGCCCCAGACATAGCTTTTACTCCGTCACTACATTTTTGTGCCCAATCGATATTTATATCTTTTGTAACTTTAAGGAACATTTCATGAAAGAACTGACATGTGGCAGTTGTAATAAATGCCTGACAAAATAGTATTTCTTCCATTAATTTTTCATTGGATTTTAACCGCACAAAGGCTACAAACTGCGCACAATCCACAATATCCGTCAATTTATTTAATTGCAATGACACAAAAGAACTCTTCTTAATTTTATCCATGACTTGATCGCGAACGTCAGTCGCCATATCGCTTATCCTGCGTTAACTGGTATTATCAGAAGAGAGGTATACTTTTGATCTTTTCGACCTCTTGTTGGCCAAACATAATCTCTGCTATATTTTGCAGGTAAAATCAAATATTTATCAATAGAGTAAGGATCTCGTGTTTGGCCAAACGAAAAGCTACTCGATAACTAGCGAGCAACGCTGGACATTTGTACTAAACCACTTTTTTGATGTTCAAGAGCTTTTAATTTTCGCTTAAAAAATTACACGGGTTTATTTTTTTATTTGGATGTTTTGTGTTTAGGTGGCGTACCAACTTCTCAGAGCTTCATGCTTTCTCTTGACAAAGTTTCAAATCAAATTACGCACTGTGATTTATACTCAATCACATTAAACCCAAACAAATAATTTTCGTCATAAAGACCTTTTTTCTTTACTTCACTACTCTCGCTAGAAGTTGCTGGCTCTGGCGATCTTTTCAGGAGTTTATTCATTTTTAATTATAACACTCACAAAATAAAACTATTTAATTTACACACTAATTTCGTGTATAACACCATACCACTTCCAAATCGTTTCTACCTTTGTAGGTATTGAGATACCGCTTTTAAGTTTATTCCAAACTCAACTGATGCTGTTGCTGCGGTCGACCGGTCTATGTTTAGGCCAGCACACTATAGCGAGAATCATCTCGAAGCTAAACGAAATGTCTCGATTTTTGTCGATCTTTCGGGCAAGCCGAAAATTGTTACCAAAAGATGGAGCTGATATTTCGTAGTTCCAAATTTTGCCAACAGGTGTGTTGATAGTCTCTAAACTTATTCGATTTGAAATTATGTGATCAAATTCATAGATTAAATATTTCTAATGGCGGGTCGCAATATATTTTTTGGTGCTAGGGGGGTCGTGTCAAGAAAAGGGTTGAAAAACACTGTTTTAGACTATATATAATTGCATATTTTTAAGTTTTTTTGTTAGATTATAAGTAAACTTGAAATATTTATACGAACTCATATTATTTTTCAGCTTCTCTAATAACAATGCTCTCTGGAGTCCTGTTTGCCTGGCCATCCCCATTTATTATAAAAATAACTCAAGATGAAAGCTACTCTATCACTGAAGAACAAGCTTCCTGGTTTACAGTATTACATCCAGTAGGGATGTGTCTATTCTGTCCGTTGTTTGTGAAGGTTCCAAATATAATAGGACGAAAAAAGTCACTTATTTTAGCAGCAGTTCCATTAACTTCATCGTTAATAATTAAAGCTTTTGTTAAAAATGTATGGGTTTTGTATATTTCACGATTATTGGGAGGTATTGGTGATGCTATGATATTTTGTTCACTTCCTGCTTATATTGGAGAAGTTTCCGTACCACAAGTTCGAGGTGTGTACGGAAACTTATTTACCATTTGCTTATTTTTTGGACAATTTATTGTAAACGTTGTTGGTAGTTATTTCTCAGTTCAAAATACTTCTTTAATATTCACAACAATTCCCATTATATTTCTAACAACATTTATATTTATGCCCAAATCTCCTTACTATCTAGTTATGGTAGGAAAAAATGAAGAAGCTAAAAAAAACTTAGCGTTACTAAGACGGATGGAAAACGTAGACTATGAATTTGCAGACGTAAAATTGGCTGTTGAGAAGCAGATGAGTGAATCTGGATTTTTAAAAGATTTATTTATAGTAAAAGCAAATCGTAAAGCGTTAACAGCAGGTTTATTTTTACGTATTTCGCAAGCTTTAAGCGGTGTATATGCTTTTGTTTCTTATACACAGTTCATTTTTCAAAAAGCAGGAGGTAATATTGAACCAACAACATCTGCAATGCTTCAGACTGGTTTAACTCTTATAATGTATATATGTGCATCTTATGGATCCAATATACTTGGTAGAAGAAAAGCTTTTATTTTATCAGTATTCTTAGCTGCAGTGGTATTGTTATGTGAAGCTACTTACTTTTATATTGACAGTGAAATTTCTCAAATCAATTTAGAATCAATAAATTGGTTCCCTTTAGCAGGAATGTTAATTTTTGTTGTAGTATCATCATTTGGTGTCGGTATTATACCAACTCTAATGACTACAGAGCTATTTTCAACAAGTATTAAACCTTTGGGAGTAAGTGCAGTCACGATAGCTTTTGCATTAACAAATATTTTAGTAAACTTTGGTTTTTATTATTTAAATGTAATTACTGGTTTATACGGACCTTTCCTCTTTTTCTGTATTTGTAATTTTTCTTCAGCTGTCATTGCGTATTTTTTAGTCCCGGAAACAAAAGGAAAAACTTTGGAGGAAATCCAAGAAATGTTGAGAAATAAATGAGAAAAATAAAAATATGTATTTTTATTTTACTTTAATATGTTTGGTACTGTAATACTTTGACCTTATTTGTTTCTAGTTTTTCTATATTTCTGTGACCACTTCCATCAATTCTCCTTTTCTGACGAAAAGTTGTTAATATTGACTTTGTTCATGTAATAAAGAAGTAGCAATTGAAAATTTATAAATTACTTGTGGAATAATACTTTGGTAATGGAAAAGCCAGAAAAATTCATATAACGGAATAAGCCATCCATCAAATTTAGTACTAGAATGTCACCAATCTCTAACTAAGGCCAGCCAAAATAACGTGGTCACTCTGAGCTGGATCCAAGGACATGGGAACTCTAAAGGCAACCGTAGTGCGAATAATTTAGCAAGGAGGGCTGCGGGCTACAAATATGTTAGCCCTCGCCCACCCACCAAGCTAACATTGTCCGCTGTCGTTGACCGTATCAAACAGCACTCTCACCGAAACTTTATACAGTGCTGGGATGAAGCTACGAACTGTAGACTGGCCAGAGTGTTATTACCTCATCCTGACGAGAAAACAGCAAAAAAAATTAAGGCATTGACGAGACAAAATCTCCGAACAGCTGTGGGAATCTTAACAGGTCACTGCCAATTACGACAACATCTCTTTAGGATGAAATTAGCAGAATTGCCGCTATGCAGAGGCTGCAAATTAGAAGAGGAAACAGAATATACCTTTAATGTATGACTGCTCTGCTTTTTCTTAAACTAAAAGATCCGTGTTGGGCGAGTATACTGGTTAACACAGCTGATGTCAGGGAGATCCCCCTCGGGAGCCTCATCACCTATTTTAAATCTCTAGGCCTGGTGACAGCCTGAGGTGAGGATATCCCTACACACAGGAGGATACACAATGGGCCATATGTAGCCTCGGTGCTGGCAGAGCACTAGCCCGCCTTTCCCTAAATTTCCAGATCCAGTCTCAGAAATCATCCATCGATTGACAGATCCATTTACGCCAATACAGAATGGTTATATTGAAAGAGAGAATCGAACTGTGACAGAAATGACTAAGACTTTCAACTATTCAAATTCAGATGTAGAATTTGCAGAGGCTATTTGGGCAGAGCTAGTTAACTCTGCAATCTATGTTCTTAACAGAACATCTAAGTCTTCAGAAGAAGATATAAGTCCTTACGAATCGTGGTTAGGAAAGAAGCTTAGAATGAAACATTTAAGAATAATAGGTTCTACTTGTTTTGCACATTTTTCTTAACAAAACCGAAGAAAAATGAATAAAAAAGCAATTAAGGGATATATCGTAGGCTACGATGGTGACTTCGTTAAGGTAACTTCAATTAAAAAAATTCGTCCATATTTCTCAAAGAGACCGGAATATGTAAATAACAGTAAAAATAAATTAAAGTCTCGGTCTTAACACAAGTAGTATTTTTATTAATTCTTTAGTTACGCGTTTCGCTCATACGAGCATCATCAGACCACTAAAACATAATTACAATAATTGCTGGGGTACAATAAATAAAATTAATAAACTTACATTAACATACAAGAAAAAAATCTGGTGTGGGCACCACACGACCTTCCGAACAGTAGCATGTATAATAACAAGTAGTGAAAGAGCGAATCCACAATATTTATTTCACATATTTCCAGTTTTTGATAAAAGTGTCAATATCTCGAAAACTAATGAAAATATCAAAAAAATGTATTCTTTCAAAAATGTCGGAAATTACATGTTCTTTCTACAAAGTATAAATATTTTGCCAATAACTATATGAAAACCCAATATTTTCAAAAAATTCCATTTTTTGATAAGAGTAAACGTCCACTTCCGGTTGGCCGATTTTACTCAAATTCTATCAGATTCACAGACACACAGACAGGCAGACAGACACACAGACAGACATTTTTTATTTTTGGGTTTTTTAGGCTCAAGGAACCCTAAAACGCGTATTTCCGCTAAAAACCCGAGATCGAAATTTTTCGCGATCACAATACCTTCCTCTAACAGCGTTGCTGTTCGGAAGGTAATAACAACAACCTAGAAAGGTAACTTATTAATACAAAAGGAGATAAGCGAATTACAATGGCTATTTGTCATTATTAAAGTATACAGTATACAATAAGAAAATAAATACTTTTTTATTTTTTCTATACTCCCTATATTATCTTGTAAATCCTAATTATTTTATATTTAGATACAAATTTAAACCGAATAGATATTTTTATCCGAAAAAAGGAGGTTATTATATTTTCAACAGTACATTTTAATCCAAATTTTTAACAAAAAGAGATGGTAAGTTTTTAAATATCACGAGACGATATTATTCATTTTGTAAACCTTATCAGGTATAAATCACATTATGGTAAACAAATCTGATAAAAAAATCATAGTTGTAAAGATAAATCCAAACCGTGCGACGAGATGCACAGTAAAAATAAGTTTAATAAGTTTAAAATTTAAAGTATTAAAATGGGTATTTTTTACCACACCTGTTTCTATCAAAAGAATAAAAACCTACCCCAAATATTGGCTATATTCAGTGGTATGTATCGTACATTATTTTCTAACTAAATACATGTATAGAACCAGGCCCTTAACTTTTGTATTAAAACAATTAACTGTTTGATAAAATAAAGTATGTAGGACCTCTCTATAGTACACATTTCCAAATGTGCACCATAATCAAATTCACACAAGCGGACAACCAAAATCAATTGATGTTGTAAAATCTGTTGATACTCTGTTGAGTTATACTTTTAGTAATACCAAAGAAAACTCAAAGTCTAGTGCCACAAAAAACATTTATACTGACGAGGCCCAACAGGTTGAAACCGGTCTATAAGTTATGTTGTCCCTCTAACTGCAAACGGGAATAGTTGGCTTTAATTCCACATTTTTGAATGTTATTTCCTTTTTTGTGCATTCTTTTGAGGGTCTGTTAATGGGAATATTTATTCCCGATACTTAGCCCTTAAATTAAATTTTTTTTGTGGTACTAGACTTTGAGTTTTCTTTGATATTACCACATTTGAGATAATGGATGATTTTCTCTTTCTTATACTTTTAGTGTTAGTGGATATTTATGGTTACAGACCCTCCTGATCTTTAATTTGACATTATATGTCAATGCTATCGTTTGATGCTAGAACAGTACCTACATACTTATTATTACTTTTTTATGAGTTACATTTGGTTAAAAATTATCAGACTTACAGCTCTCTAAAGTTTTAGGAAGTGTCGGGGCCCTAACGCATTCCCACACCAGCAATGTTGTTATTTGTGCCGAGACTATCGCCTTTAGAGCTGTTTGTCCGACCAAGTATAAGACTACGGTATTACCAGTTATATCCTAACTTATAATCTCTATTGGACAGTGTTGTATGGCCATTACTTGGACCTTAAACACTACTGAGGTTTACTCACCAAGACTTAATTGGACTTGTATCCTGTGTCTTCTACTCCATATACCCGACCCTGTGTCTTAATCAAACTTTGAGCCATCGGTATACCAGATTGACTCCCCTTGAATTGGATGTCCATTATTCCATGAATCTTTTTCCAGTATTCTTCTTGAAATTTTCTCGCCAAGTTATACTCAGGAACTATCCTTTACTGGGACAAAATAATAAAAATAACAAAGAAATTGAAAAATAGTTTGAAGACTAAGACTCGCAAGCTACTATACTTTTATGCCAAATATACCTTTTTTTTCTATATTGAAACAACTGAATCTATGTTTCATCTTAATTAAGATTATTTCTATTTATTACTTACTTTACCATTGTATAACATTACAATACGTACACAATTCTATGGTATCTATAACTAATATACATACCTTTGACGTATTTTATTGAGTAAGATTTAATCACATTTCTATGCTTTCTGTAACTTTCAATTTAACGTAAACTAATATGCTACGTTTTCTTTTATTCGCATCATATCGTTATCTTCTACAGTTCCATCCATATTACATCTACATCGTAAATACTAATCGGTAAAATAATTCTATTCTCATGATAAATTCTCACTGTAATATTCGATAAAGTTAGGAAATTGATACTACTCGATTTTAACCGAAGAGAACATGAGGTGTTGTATCGATTTTTTTAAATCAAAAGGTATTTCTATCAATCTCTAACTCTGTTATAATGATCGTATATTAATACTTAAAAACATTTTTTAGGATCATTAGTAGCAGCTCTAAGTGGTATACTCCACGCTTGGCCGTCAGCTTTTATCATAGACGTAACCAAAGATGAAAACTACCATATGTCTTCATTAACCGCGATGCATTCCTGCGGTATGGTTCTAATGTCACCTTTTTTTGTTCAGCGAACTAATATTATTGGGAAAAAAAAGACCATTCTAATAGGAGCGGTACCACTAACAGCTGCTTTGATTATAAAATCATTCACTACGCAGTTATGGTCATTACATGTGGCTAAAATTTTAACAGGAGTTGGAGATGCGTTGGTTTATTCATCTCTTCCTGCGTATATAGGGGAAATAACCACACCTGACGTTAGAGGGTCTTGGGGAAATGTTATGGTTTGTTCATGGATATTTGGACAGTTTTTAGTTAGTTTAGTTGGAAATTATTGCACTGTTAAAGTTACCTGTTACGTTTTAATAATTATTCCTATTTTGTTTTTACTTAGCTTCAGAAATATGCCAGAATCTCCATACTACTATATAATGTTAGGGAGAGTACAGGAAGCGAAAGAAAGTATTTTAAAATTAAATTTAAATCTAAACCCAGAAAATGAATTCAAAAATATCCAGTCAGCTGTCGAAAAAGATTTACAACAATGCACTGGTAACTGGGGAGACTTAATAAATGGTAAAGCAAATAAAATAGCATTAACAACAGGAATATTTTTAAGAGTGTCTCAACCTTTATGTGGTCTTATAATCTTGACTTGTTATCCACAAATATACGTAGAAGTATTTCAAAAAACTGGTGGTTATATCACGGTTGAAACCTCTGCTATTCTACAAACAGGAATTACATTATACATCTACGCTTGTGCTTCTCTTTTACCGAATGTTGTAGGACGAAAAAAAAGTTATATTGTATCAGCAGCATTATCAGCAATTGTTCTTTTTGGTGAAGCTACTTATTTCTATTTAAATCCTGTAACAACTTCTATTTTTATCAGTCTATTACCCTTAGTTGGATTGTGTGCACATGTTGTAGTATCCTCATTTGGTGTGGGATTAATACCCTCTCTGATGCTAACCGAAATATTTTCTACGAATATTAAAGGTTATGGTCTAAGAATCATTATTAAAGCTTACGCGCTAGCAAACGTTCTGTCATTATATGGTTTTCATTATTTAAATTCCTCCTTAGGGTTGTACGCACCATTATTTCTTTTTGCGGCGTTTAACATAGTTTCAGCTGTTATCGGGTATTTTATTGTTCCAGAAACTACTGGTAAAAGTTTAGCAGTTATTCAAAAAATGTTAATAAATAAGTGATTAAAATCAATATACATATATATGTGTGTATTAGTCATAAAAAAAGCATAAATGGGGTATTTAGGATTAAGTAAGTTATTAAAAAACACTGGAACTTATCTGATGTTTTATTTTTTTATGTTTATTCGTATGCCTTAAATTGTGAGTGTTTTGAGATATTAGATAAAACAGTAATTATTATTTTAACTGGTAATAAAATAAACTGTTTTGGAAAGTTTTTAGATACAACTACCCTTGAGTTTGTTAACAAGGAAACAATCTTCTCTATGATCAATCACAGCGTTGTATGACTTAATATTTTTGCAATATCAGGGATGCTATGCATTGTTGAGATGACACTTAAAATATTACCTATAAATCAGTAAAAAACTTTCTATTATAAAAAGTTCTTTTTATAAATTGTGCTTATTTATAAATATATGAGATATCAACTGTATCCCCTTACAGTAACGTCGTAGTACTTAATTAAATTAAGAATTGATCTTGTAAATATAAAAGACATCAACTGCGCCACCTTACGGTGAGGTCTTGGTACTGAATTGAGTAAATATTGCCCGCTTAAATATATGAGATATTTATTTGGTAAGTATTTTTTTACTTTTATTTTTTTTATTTTTTTCTGTCTTTATTTATTTTTTTTATTATTATTTCCTTCGATTCAAATTAACCAATAGAATGTCATAATTTTTTGAAATTGGACCAATCAGATTCAAATATCAGCGACTATTGCACTAGAACAATATCAGCGACTATTGCACTAGAGAAATAGTCACGTCAAATATAAATGTCAAATACTTGTCAGTTTATAACAACGGCATTATTAATTATTGTTATAATTTCCCACAATGGAAAGATTTGGTGCATTAGATTCTAATGCCATCGAAAAAGCTGTTCTCAGGAAATAATCTTCCTAAATATAACACAACCTTGATTAATAGTTTGCTATTTTTGTTGTTGCTAAATTTCTCGAACATTTTACAATTTGTTTCGACATAATTTGACATTAATAATCAAAGATTAAAGCCCTCGAGCTAAAGCTCTCGGGCTTTAATCAGATTATTAACGTCAAATTATGTCTCAACAAATTGATACTAAAATATTTTCCAAATCTAGATACCACAAAAATAGCCGACTATAATCAAGGTCTTGTTATATTACCCTTGACTATTTTCCATTTTACTTTAGTTTTACGTTTTTCTATTTATTTCGAAATTAAAATACAATGCCATGTACCAGGTATCTGTAACCTAGATATCAAACAAATAAACTTACACCGCAATCTATTAGAAATTCATAGATCTTATATTAGATCTATTTAATGTATGTATATATGTATGAGCAAAATTAGGGGTCACAGATTTACCTGCGACGTACAAGATTTCTGAGGGAAACATCATAATTATAGCAACTCATCTTGTCTTATCTTTCTTAGAAAGTTTAGGATATCGTTGGGCTTCAAGTTAGGTATGTCTGTATTTTCTATTTCGTATGATCCTAGAATTAGGTAATGCAATGCATTCTGAGAGAGATTTCATCCTCCACCTCTCAGAATCTGCACTTAATATTCCCGTTAGGTATAATAAGGAGGTTCTTCTTACTAAGGTTTAAACAGCTAAAAGATCTCCTCTATCTTATAGTGTCTTCGATTGTCATAGTCCTTCTAGATCCTTCCAGTATTTGAATTTTTCTCTATTTACTTCTTTCTATAGTTTTTTTTAAGACTGTACTACTGCTGATTCCATAAGATAGTTCTGGTCCCAAGTATGGGATTTTAGCTCCCTTTTTCCAGCTTATTTACTGTTTTGTTACCTTCTTTTCCTATGTGTCCTGGAACCCATAAGAGGGTAACTGTCATTTTGTCCTGGTTTCTTTAGTTTGCTTAGGCATTCTCAGACCATTGAACTGAATAAGTTCAGAGCTTTGGTGGCAATCTGACATAATTACAATTTTTTGTCCACGATAGTTCCTATATAAAATTCTACACATGTTTCGATGGCACGGTTTTCCGCTTGAAAAATGCTTGAGAATACACCCAGGCTTTCTGATTATGTGGCTCTAGGTCCAAAAACCCCTGCTCCTGTTCCTTTATCTAACTTGGAGCCATCCGTATACCATTTTATGGCAGTTTGACTTAGCCCCAACCTGGTGTTTTTGTTTCATTGAGATTTACAACCCATTTTTAAAGTGAATTTTCTCACAAAGTTAAATTTCTTTGGCATTTCATCATTGGGCATTTTCCAAGTTTGATCAAATTAAAGTGATCGAGGTCTTTCCTTGATTTTTTCTTCTTTGACCATTCTGTATATTGTTTTCTTCCTTTGACTTTCTACTTGAATGTGTGAATGTTTAGTAGCGTGAGATTTGCGTGAGATTTAGGATTACTTCCATTGCAGCAGTGTGTCATGTTTTCATTGCTCCAGTGATGTATGTACAGGTCTCTAAGTCTTCGAAAGATTTGTCCTCATAGAGTCAGATTAGCTCTCGCGCCCCAAGCTACTTCCCTATAAGTGTTGATTGGTGTCACTATTGCCGTGTACATCCATTGCAATGTCTTTGGGTTACAAACCCTTTCCTGCAACGTTTCTGCACACTATAAGGGCTTTTGTAGCTTTCTGTATTATTTCTATTTCATGTTTGTTCCAGAGTAACCTGTTATTTAGATATTTAACCTGTTTTTGACTTAAAGATATTTTCATCTACTTTATCGATTTTTAAGTTAGGTTTCTTTTTCCTTGATAAGACTACTAACATCGTCTTGGTGGGGTTGATTTTAACAACATCTCTTTAAAATGAATTTAGCAGAATCGCCCTTATGTAGAGGTTGCGAACAAAAAGAGGAAACAGTAGGACCTGCACTGTATGACTGCTCTGCATTTTCTGAAATCAGAAGACTGGATTACACCCGCCGATGTCAGGGAAATACCCCTCGGGAGTTTTATCACCTATTTTAAATCTTTAGGCCTGATGACAGCCTGAGTTGTGGATATCCCTACCTACACACGGGAGAATGCACAATGAGCCATATGTGCATGGCGTCAGCGCCGGCAGAGCACTTGCTCGCCCCTCTCCAATTTTCCAAATCCAGATGTAATTGGTTGTTGCATTATTGAACTTGTGGTCAATTTTTCTCAATAAAATTTTTCGAAATTATTAAAAATAAAAGTAATGAACTCTTGAGTCAAATTCATATTTTGTGACATATCTAGTATACGCCTTTTTTTAATATCTGACGATTGTATTTCAAATTTTAGGACATGCAGAACGTTTTATAAAGAATTTTTTTTTTTTCGTAAAATTGTTAATAAAAAAAAATTTCATATGGTACAAACTTAAGCAGACATATAATTTAAAAAAGAAAACATAAACTAATAAACTCCTTACTTTTTACTTTTAAATTTTTAATATTATTTAGCGGGTATATATTAATAAATCAGCAAACTACACCTGCATAATTGTTATTAATCCTTCTCTGCTCGGTTTTACTTCATTTCTCTAACAAAATTTTTAATTTTCTAGTAAATTTTTATTAAAAGAAATGAAGTCAAAGTGGATGGAATTCAATTTTGGGTTGCATTAAAAATATTAAGCGAAAGCTACCACAATGTAACAGATCCTTTAAACTCGGGATCAGTTTCTTTACTGTATTTACTAAATGAGTTAAAAAATTCATTTTACGTAGACATTACAAGCATAAGTGTTTTTATAGAATAGAGATACGTAAGTACGTGAAACTCTAGCGCAATAGCTAATTTATTCCAGAATTTTATTAAAAAAAAAAAAATTATTATAATTTTATAAACTACACCAAAATATAACTGATCCAGTATGCTGATTTTTACAGGCAAAGTATGATTTCTGTTGTAAGTATATTCAAACTTTAATCGATGTTTGCTAAAAATACAAATTTTCCATTTATAAGATATATTGGAGAAAATTTTGTCTTACTATGTACCGTATTAATATTCATTAATACATTCTTCTGCTACTTTTGATTATGCTGTTTTCTTTTTCATTCATTTATTTTACATCTGATTCTGTTTACCAAAGTTTGATTTAACCTCTCGGTTAATCCGTTTAAAAACGCACAGTTCACTTCAGTAAATATCATATTTATTTTAGGATCTTTCAAAAACCTCTTCAATCTTTATCCCACTTTATATTTATAATGTTTCAATTTGTCCTTTAATCAATATTTTTTACCAGCTTTATAAAATTATTTACCATCTGATTTCTTGATGTTAAAATGAAATCAAATCTTGTAAATTGATCCAATAATAAATGTAAATATCTCTTACTTAATCCATTATTCCCAAAACCACCAATAGCGACATAATTTCAAATGGTCTGGTTGCTAGATCTAATTGGGACAAAAAGCCGTATCTGTTTCCTTGTTTTGACTTAGTTTTTATACACACTTCAAATTTGTCACATATTTCTTTAATTAATATAATCATTCTTAAAAAATAGGAGAACGTTCAAAGTTTAATTTCCATCTGTTTATGTCCAATATCACCATAGTCCGAAGGAATCTTGATAAGTTTCTTTTTAAAATCTTCCAAAAAAAAAAAATGATTATATCGTCTTGAATTTTTCTTTAAAATATTTTATCCCTTAGGATAATATTTTTACATTTTTAAATTTGGATTTGTTCTTAGTCTTTGTTTATCTCTTTTAATTCCAATAAATTTACTATACCCTTTAACATTCATAATCATTTTTGAAATGTTCCAACACTGAATTTCTTGACAAACAATCAGCTTCTTGATTTTTATTTTCTGGGTTATATATAATCTTAAAATCAAATTAAGATAAATAAAATACTAAATTATCTAGTTCTTAATCAGTTCTTGTTTTAATCTTTAGATTTTCAAATGGTTTATGATCAGATTAAACAATAAATGTGTTACCAATTAACCAATATTGCCAATATGTAATTGTTACTTTAATTGCCAAACATTCTAAAAAAATTGCTTTTTTCTTTTTTTTTGAGTTGGATTAAATTTTTACGAGAAATAAGCTATTGGTTTATTTCTCCATCTTTTTGGGTCTGTTTTAATACTGCACCAATTCCATCTAATCTTGCATCCGTTTTAAGAATAATTGGAGAGTCTGGGTCAAAAATTGCTAATCAAGGCGTTTTCCCAAAGTATTCTTTAGTCAAGGTAAATGACTTTTTACAATCGTCCATCCATCTGTAATTCACATTTTTTCTTTATAAATTGTAATATGGTTATAACATTTTTCATTGATTTCGAATGTATTTATAGTCAAAGTAAACTTCTCCTAAAAACTGTCGGATATAAGCTTTAATTTCAAAAATTTTCAGTTTTAGCCTTATAAGACCGTCTGTAAAAGCTGTACCACTGGTTGCTCTGAATGTGCTTATATAATTAATTTTTCTTTAATTAATTTTTTTTAATCATTGTTATATTTGATCCAGAATCATAGATCCCTTCAACTCTTTCTTGTTTCTTAAGTTACACATTCAGTTGAATCTTGAATCAGTGGTATCACAACCAGTTTTTTTGGTTCGAACAATTTTCATTAAGCTCTTCCTATAGTTCATTGTTGTTCACTGCCTAAGTTTTGTTTATTCCAACACTTGTCTGGAAGATGATATCTTTTTCTATATCCTAATTTCTCACATATTGGATATGGTTGTCTTTGTTTCATATCCCCAGAAAATCCTGGTTTTTGTTCAAATTTGTATTAATTTAGTCCTTCTTTAGTAAAGTTTTTTATTTTGTTCATCATAGGTTCATAGTGTCGAATTTTACTTATAAATTGTTCAGTCGTTTTACTTTCCTCGTTATCCATTTTTCTTGAATAAAATTTGGTAATCCTATAACAATTACATTAATTCTAATATTTGCTTTCACCTTTGGATCACTTTGTAACAATAATCTTTCCTTTTTTAATGCATAATCTACAAAGGAACCATGTATGTGCTTAAACAATAAGTAAAAGGAGCAATAGCCCATCCTTTCTGAGCGAATGTTTCTTTAAAAGCGGTTTAAAATCGTTCCATTCTAATGTTATACCATATTTTAACATAACTGAGGAATACCAGTCAGATCCACAATGTTTTAAGAATACCTATTCTCATGATTTCAAACCTGTCAGATGCACAATCTGCCCCAAGAATAATATCATAATTCCAATTCTTTTATTTTCTTGAATCTTAAAACATTCGCATTCTGTTTCAAATGTAGTTAACAATAGATTTTCATTTTTATTTATCATTTCGGCCACTAAATTTATCCAGAGTAAATAATTTAGTAATTGTTTTTAAATCCATTCCTTCCGAATCTTCCATCATTTCTTTTAAATGTTACTGATTTCTGCTAAGAAGCGATTTCTGCAGATACTTCAAGATTTGGTTCCATTGTTCATTCTTCATTGAAACAAGCGTTCATCTCTTTATCAAAATACAATTTTGCTACGTCTATTGGTAACTTTACTTTTACATTACTAAATTGACCTCTGGTCTTAATAGACTTTTGCACAATTTTTATCATAGAGATCTCCTTCTTCTAACTCTGGATGCATTGATAGCAGTTGGTATTCATCTAGGAAAACATATGTAGTTTCTTCTTGATCCCAATGTATTGTTTTTAAGTTTATTACTGTTTGTTTTGCAATATCAGTGGCTGCTTTTGCTTGTAATCGTAAGTATACAAAATATGCGACTCTGATTCGACCATAGAAAATCTCGATTTATAAACTTCTTTCTGTAACTATATTCAAACTTTACTCGATGTTTGCTAGAAATACAAATTTATTGAAAGTATTCACATAAATTATTAACATTCAAACAACCCTAGAGATACAAAAATCGATAATTAAAGTGATTGTACAATTTAGAAACTTATGTTAAACTAATATTACAACATTACATATCATGTTTGTCATTACTGAAAACTTTCCTTGTATGACTAAGTATAGTTTTTGAATCCCGTCAGATTATATACTCTGTATTAGATGCCACTTTTTGGTGATTTCATATTTGTACCACTTAATTTTGGTGATTACCAACAGAACAAGGTTAAAAAGAGGCGAGAGTTAAATGATTTCTTTACATTATTCACCTCCACTTCCTGTATTGATTTTTTATATATTCCCTTTATCACAAAAGAAATAAACGGATATTATAAACACAACTATTTATTTACATTTTGTTTAACATTTCCTGAATTTCCTCTAATGTTTTACCTTTTGTTTCTGGTATTAAAAAAAATGCTATAACTGTTGATAAAAAATTACAACTAGCAAATAAAAAGAACGGTCCATATAATCCAGTGTAATCATTTAAGTAATAAAAAATATTATTTGCAAAGAGGATCATCAGAGAAAATACCACAGTAACAGAAGCAATACCGTGTGCTTTAATTTTTGGTGAAAACAGCTCACTATACATAAGTGTAGGAACAACACCACATCCAAAGGAAGATACAATGACAAACAAAAGCATTCCTGCCAATGGAAACCATTTCATCGATTCGAGATTGATTTCTGGATAATTTAAATCCAATAGAAAATAAATAGCTTCTGCCAAAGCCACTATACCACATAAAAATACGGATAATGTATAAGCCTTTCTTCTACCCAATAAATCTGTAAAACTAGATGATGTTGCATACATAATAAACGTTAAACCTGTGAATAATATCGATGATGTTTGAGGATTAATACTCCCACCAGCTTTTTCGAAAAGAAACTGGGTATAAGACGCGAATACATATATTCCGGTTAGAGCTTGTGATATTCTTAAAAATGACAAAGTAAATAAAGCTTTTCTATTAACTTTTACTCCTATTAAGTCCTTCCAAGTACCTGCATTTTGTAACTGGTTTTCAAGAGTACTTTTAATAGCTTCAAATTCAGCGTCGACATTCTGTTTACGTCTAAGTTTTCTAAGATTTTTTTTAGCTTCATCGTATCTACCTTTTCCTATATTAAAATAAGGAGATTCCGGCATAAAAGTAAACGTAAAAAGAAATATTACAGGAAAAATTAATAAAATTAATGAAGTATCTCGAACGTTTAAGTAACTGCCAAGTATATTCATTATAAATTGTCCGAAAAATACGGAGCAAATAAATACATTTCCCCAAACTCCACGTACTTTTGGCGTTGATATTTCTCCAATATAGGCTGGTACAGATAAAAATTGCATAGCATCACCTATTCCAAATATAAATCTTGATAAATACAACAACCACAAATTTGTGGCAAACGCTTTTAATAGCAATGCTGTTACAATAGGAATCGCAGCTAGTAATGTCGTCTTTTTCTTTCCTATTTTATTAACTACTGGTACGAAAAACGGGCTTAATACACACACTCCTAATGGATGTATAACAGTAAAATATGATGCTTCAGCTTCTGAGATGTTGTAATTCTCTTTATCTTGCGTTATTTTTAGAATAAATGGAGAAGGCCATGCCAACAGACTTCCAGAAACGAAAGATATTAGGCAACCTAAAAAAACAATATTTGTTAATATAGTAATAGCAAAAAAATATTAATTAAATTAAGAGCTTCTTTAATGAAACTTTTATTGGAGAATCGTTTTGTATTCTGCATATTGTTACCGTACGTATAAGCTTGTATATATAAGCAAATAAGGGATAACAGATACACCTACGACCTATAAGATCTTTTCATGCTATAATTATGATGTTCCCTCAGACTTATAGCAGCTCTTCTACTCCTACCTTGTTTAGAAAGTTTAAAATATTGTTGGGCTTCAAGTTAGGTAGGTATTTCTCTTTTATTTTGTATGAGTGTATTTTCCAGTTGTCCGGTAGTACTCGATTAATACTCCTGTAATAATATGGAGGTTCTTCTTAATAAGGTTTAGACAGATAAAAGATGTCTTCTGGTTATAGTTTTCCAGAAGCGTTTTCGATTTTCTCAGTCCTGCTAGATCGTTACAGTACTTGAAAAAAATAACAGAAGAACCAATACTGTACGGATACTTTTTTGACTAACTGTAAGTATTCTTTTAAACTTATAGCTAGTAGTTAGGTAAATCAAAGCATCAAACTCTCCAACGACTTGTAGTTTTACGTAAACCTTTGATTCTACATGCAGTAATTATTTAATTAAATATTCCTTTGGTTAGAATAGGCAGGTAATAAACTTTATTATAAATGCAAATCCTTGTAAAACCAAGTTAAATCCAAGTGAAACAACAAAGAACATTATCAAATATTTTTTTTATAATATTACCATTAAAACTGTTACTCATAGAATAATCGCATAATTTTTTGTGAAATTACAGGTTGATCATATAATTATCATTTAATTTTTATTAATTCGTCAATGTAAAGCATTAGACAGAGCCATTTCCAAGCTAGGTACTTGACGTAAGAATTGGTCCAAATAAATTTGATAAAATAAAGTGTACTTACTATAAAAGTTTATATTCCAGCAATTTATTCAGTAAAAATATAACTATTCCTAACACAAAAAAATAAATTCACAAACGAATATAAACTCAAATAAAAGCAAAAAACAAAAAGTCCACAATAATCTGTCAAACCCAGTGTGATACGTCTATTTGATACTAAAACATTAGTTCAGACTGTTTTTGGTATATCTATCTCTTTTCAATCTTACTGCATTTTTAAACGGTATTTAAAGAACTTATAGTTATGAATAATAACATGTGGTAAATATTTCATCTTTGTTTTTAGTTGAATGAAAAAAAGTATGCTGTTTTAAAAGTGTGTGTTTTATCCAAACTGAAATTAATGACGCACCGGTAAAGATCCATCGTCCCAACTGTAGTCTGGGATATCAAATACGTATGTACAAAATTGTATTGCATTTACTCATCTAATTGTTTAGTAAATCACTATTAAACAAAACGAAAACAATAGAGAATTGGGTTAACCTTAATTACTGAAATTCTTGCACCAATACGACCGTACTATAGTCTACCATACACGCAAGTTTTATGGACAAATAAATATGGGAAAGGAAAGTTTGTTCAAGTTTGTTGGAACTTGTTAGAGCGTTATATAAGTCTAACGACGTGATTAAAAATCAAATCAACGAACAATAAATAGCTCTAAGTAACGAAATAAAATTATTAAGAGAGGAAATTCTGAAGGAGGATTCCGAAGTAAGAAAAGAAAATCAAGTTTTTAAAGAAGAAATTAAGGAATTTAAAGTTAAACTGTCAGAAGTGGAATAAGATTCCAAAAAATATAAGTCAATGGTTAACAATTTAGATGAAAAAGAGAGCGAAAGAATAGACCTCCACAAGTTTGTTTACTTAGTTAATAGCATGTTAATAGCAAGTTGGGTATTAGTTGTCAGTTAAGTGACATTTGAAACTTTCATAGGCTAGGAAAGCGTATCTCAGAAAACAGTCGTTCAGCGTCTGTTGAAGTCATTAGCCATTTTCAAAAGGAGACCATTTTAAGAAACGCAGGAGGAGTACGCTGACCAAAAATTCTTATATAACCGAGTAAAGCTTGGCAGACAAAATAAGCAGGAGGCATACATACAAAAACGTGATCTGTTTGTAGAATGTAAAAGATCTGAAAAAGGGGCAAAATAAATTTTTACAACAGAATAAGAACAGCAATTTGCAAAAAAACATACAGGGTTTTGACCACGATAGTAAAAAAAGAAAAAACATATGAAGTGATAAGTGGTCTATTCAAGGTCAGAAGTGCCTGTCGGCAGTCTGTGTAGGTATTTAAAGTCCTGCCTGTAATGTTCCTATTGATTACATTTTTTACAGCTATGGTTATGCCTGTGAGTTCTGACTGAACCACACTTGACAAGCCATTCAAAGCTCATTTAATTTTTAGGCTCAGGGATCCAGAGTATATTCCACACCACACCTTGCTGCGTTTTTTATCCATCCGTATAGGCGCTTAGAGCGTTTACTACGTTGGGGTCAGCTGTCTGTTAATATTTTGTAAGCTTTGTCAAAGACACATCTTAAGAGTGGTATCGCCTATAGCTGTTCCCTTCACAGACTGTCCCTCTTCAGTGTGTTCGATACCAACGGTGCGAAAGCGTACCATGGTCATCAATCTTTAATAAATATGGCAAGGGGGTGAGTCCAAGTATCCATTGCCCTGGTCGGCATGGCTCTTGTTGCGAGAAGGTATGCTGGTCCCGGAAGAGATCAAATAAGACGTGAACCTTTAAAAGAAATCAGGAAGGAAATTTCATCTCCACTTGCCTATATATTTAATCTATCGGTGAGAACTGGTGTTTTCCCGAATCAATTTAATATAGCCACTATTGAAAAGTGTAGATAAGCAGGACTTATCAAATTATAGACCAATAACCCTAAAACTTTGAGAAAAACAAATTTATCCCTTTTTCGGTGTATGATAACTCCCGACGTATGACACTCTCTCTTTACCAAACAATATTGAAATTAAAAGAATGGCGCAAATATTTAGATAAAGGTAATACTAGATTCTCACTTAAAATGGAACTTTCATAGAGATTGCTTGACTAAAAGGTCGAGATACATGATTTATATGTTGAAATACCTGAGAGACTTTTTACCTCTAAATTGTGTTAAAACTCTTTATACGTCTCTTGTTAATTCGCATAGTTATGACTTAATCGCTTGGGGAACAACGGCAGACACACACACATGAATGGGTTAAATTAATTAAAAAATGGATTCTAAAAATTATTTATAAAAGGTCTCATAAAAAATCAAAATACATACTCAACTAAAATTCTAGTTACGTATCCAACAAATAGGGTGAATCTCAATGTTGGCCAAAGTATTAAATTTTCTCCCAAATTGTTTTCTAGATGTTAAGTTGAAAGAAGACAAATACATCTGTGAAAACCGCATTCGAATCGAATCAGTAGTTTTCATGTGATGCGCGCACAAACATACAGACAGGCAGACAAAAAAATCTAACCACATTTTTGGGTTCTATTTCGATGTACCGCGACGTCGGTCGCGTGGCGTGTTGATTTTTGTATAAATTTCTTTCCTCACTCCGTTAAAGGGGAGGGGGGAGAAAGTTGTATACACCAGATATTAAGTTGAAAAAAGACAAATACGTCTTTGAAAACCGCATTCGAATAGGATCAGTAGTTTTCATGTGATGCGAGCACAAACATATACATTCCTACAGTTTTATTATATATATAGAATAGATATAGATATAGATTATCTGCTGTGACTCTATTGTGACGATATCCCGATGTGTGACCTACAAAAAAATCAGAAAAACTATTTTTAAATTTTGTCTACAACTGCTTTTGTACTTAAATTACATTTTGTATGTTTATTTAGCATTTGTATTTTTCTTTGTTGGTCATTTTAATTTTATATATTTTTGTTAATAAACATCTATTCTATTGTATTATATTGTATTTAGAAGACACTATTTTCGTTCATTCCTGCATTGGAGTCTTTAATTCGGGAATGTATAAGCATTATACGAAAAATGTGTATACTCTTTATTACATTTAAATTCAGGAGATGATAATTTATTCTTATGATCTACCTCTATAATGAGAGTGACAATGTATAATTGAAATTATTTATTGTATAAACAAATTCTTATATTGTTATAGCAAGACACAAAAAACAAATATTCTTACCTGAAAATATTGCCAAAATTTGAAACCATTTTCTCTCGTCTTGGTTAACTGCTACAACCATATTTTACGTGTACAGATCCAATTTAACTAACAAAATAATTATATTGTTATCAGTATAAAGATTACTTTTTTGTTGAACATATTCTTGGCATTGATATCTTTATTATGTAAATGTGATAGTATAAATTATCTAGCCTTCACCGCTAAATATTTAAGAATGAGAACGACGAAAATGTTATTGATTGATATTGGTAATATAAATAAATAACTAACTAATATGCTATATTAGGCAATCAAATATATACCCAGTAGGAGACTTTCATAGATCTGAATGTAACTGCTTTAATCAACTGAACTGGTAATAACATGATTCAAAAACTTTGCGTGTGAAACAGGTAAGGATAAAACGTTCCAAAAACGTTATCGGGAGTAACTTTTAAAAAGTATTACCAGTCTCCCCCAAACATGTAATTAAATTTAGGACAAACACCAGTTTTAATAGATTTATTACAAAATTTAGTTATCTTAATTAAAAAAGAAAACATAAAAACTTGAACTGTTTATCAAACAAATTAAAGATGTATTGACAAAATTAATTGTTCTTTTATTTTTATAATGGAACTTCAGAATCCCTTGAATTGGCTGAAAAAAATTGCTAAATTTTCCCCACGGATGTTTTTTTTAATTCCAAATTCGGTGCATAATGCCTCAAGTTTCTCTTTCACAATATTAACTCATTCCCACTCCTATAAAATGGCCCAAACTTATCCTATCTAGTCATTAATCAGCAACTCGGGTGGACCTCTTTAAATTAATTTGGAAGTACTTTTTATTTGAGAGAAGAGAAAACGGACAATTCACAAATGAAATAAATTGTTTCGTGTAACAACTCCTAATGAAATGAGAATTACGTCACCGCTCACAGCAAATTTTCTAACTACAAATCTTAAAATGATGAATCGTTACAAACAATACCAACCACTTTTAGGTGAAAATTTTTTAATACATGTGCTGTTACCTTTTTTTATCGGTAGATGGTTAATGCTCGTCTTAAGGTTCACTATTGCGAACGGCACTCAGTCGGTTGGTGGAGAGTGAGCGTGGATTCAGTCGAGCTCAGTGAAACATTATCGAAATAAAAAAAGGAATATATTTTATAAGGTAATAAAAATTAAAAGGGAAAAGAAAAAGAGAATGAAAGAAAAAAAAAATGAAAGAGAAAAGAAAATGGGCGCCACCTATTTTTTTATCCTAAGGATGGGGAAAGATAAGAAATCCAGGTAAAAGATAAGAAAATATAAGAAATTAACAATTTTTGTAAATTATATTTTCCGTTTTATTTATTTTCAGATAATTGTGTGCAGTTGGTTGAATATACCTAATTTTGTATTGGATCTTTCTAAAATTCACTGGTTATATTAAATATTTGTAGAATATCTATTAAATCTCATATATATGTATAAAGCGCATCATGATTAATTATTAATTAACAGTTTTTTAACACACATCAAAATTGTATACGGTTTCGTAATAATGTCAAAATTTTAATTAAAATTCCATAAGAAGACGCCCTAAGGTCTATTTCATCAAAAGAATGCCGAAAAAAGAAAATGAAATTATTATTTCCATGATAAGCAAACAGTCATAGAATTTCATAAAAAACGGCAGAAAAAATTCCATTTATTTTTATTACTGAAGGCCGTACATCAGCAGATTTCTTATTATTTTACTTCGATTTTCAAATCGTATTAACCGAGATGAACTTTTAGGGAAGACGGGACACAAAAAAGAAACGCGGAAGCTGTGGTATATAAATCTGAAGCAAAACAAGGCTGAATCCTTTAATTTTTAAGTGGGATGGTAGACTTATTAAAGTAATAAAATTTATGTTCATAACCCAGAAAGAAAACCTTCTAATAAACTGTCGATTTTATTAATATTATTTCATATTTTCATTTTTGGTTTTAATTTCAAAACGGAAGAAGTTAATTGTAAGGCCTTCAAAAGAGCAAATGTTAACTAAAAAAGATCGAGTTAACTTAAAACAGCAAGCAGAAAGGTTGGCCAAAGCAGTCTTTTATGCCGCACGCAAAACTCTGTACCGCAAAACAAACAACTAAAACAAACATCAAAAGCCCCCTCTTGGGACTGTTCAGTAATTAGTCATTCACATCGTATCGAGAGGAAACAAATGGGAAGCAATATGAATTTGATAACACTAGGGAAGAGGGGTATTCTTATTGTTAGGTGACAGGTTGAGGTTACGAGTATATGATACAGAGACGGTTATAATACATTTTTTCCAATATACCGTTTTACAAGTTACTTGTTTTTATGCAGCTTTCAACCTTATACACTTCTTCAAAAAATTTAATTTCCACCCAAAATTATAAAATATTTTGTTTTCTTTTATAAGAATCTCAATTATAAAATATTTTTTGTAAGCCCCTGGTATACACTGTTTCTTGTAGTGCTTAAATTTATCGATATTTTTTTCAAAGTTTCTTTTTGACAATAACAATTTTATATCTTTTAATGGGCAATTCTCTGACAATAACAGGCAGCTTATTATAAACAGCAGGTGCATAATAAAAGGTAGCATTCCAAGACATTTTGAGTCTAAAAAACCTTATGCAGAGATCACTCTGCGATCTTGTGCCATATTTATTCAAATTTTCAAACGCAAAATTCAATGACCGAGTAGTGTTAGAATATTTGGGTTCTTAAAATGTGGTCTCGCGTCATTACGATATCCAACTCGAGCCAAAACTCTGATTGCCTTTCGCTGGAGACCAAACACTCTCAAGGCATGAGCTGAGTGCCTTCAAGCCAGCAGCCCATAAACACATATCGGATGTACAAGCGCTTGATACGACATACGCTCAGATCAGCAACCACAGACAAACTTCGGAGTACAAAATTCCAGAAGTCACCCTCCTTGACAAGTTGTTGACATGATATTCAAAAGTGAAGTTGAGATCCAAAGTGGTTCCCGAAAACTTGACCTGTTGCCGATCAGCCGCATCAAGCGGTCTTAGTGAGAAGATAAACTTTTCTGTTTTTGAGAGGTTCAGGCTAAGTCGATTGGCAGTAAATCAGTCAGTAACACTTTCAGTACCATGGTGCAACCGCTCTTTCAGCACATCACATTTTTTAGATCGCAACAGAAAACTTGTATCATCCGCGTACAATGTCACCTCACTCTGTTGTAATGATGATGTCAGATCATTAACATATACAAGAAAAGGCAGGGGTCCTAGGATTCAACCCTGGGGAACTCCATGTCTCATAGTTCTTTCTTCTGAGACCATTCCCTGAAATGATGTTACCTGTCACCTATTTGTGAGGTAACTGCGAATCAGGTGGCAGCTATACGAGGACAATCCATAAAGCTCCAGCTTTTCAATCAGAATATCATGTGAGACACAATCAAAGGCCTAAGAGAGATCGCAGAAGATAGCATCCACAAAGTCGCCCTCCTCAAAGCCCTTACACATGTCATCACACAACCTACTCACAGCCATGTACGTGGTCTTTTTATCTCTAATTAAAGCCACACTACACTGCTCATCAATAAAAATGTCACTAGATCCAAAATACTTACACAGTTGATTTTTAAGTAAGACTTAACAGGGTTTAAAGGCACTTATTTACAGCACTGATGGAAATGTTAAATTGAAGAGAAATTAAAGGCACAGAGCAGGCTGGTATACTTGCAAAAAAGCAACCGCCACCAAATTTTACGATAGATACAGTTCTAGGGATACCAAAAAATACATTACGGTACCGAATGAATGTCTAGATTCGTAGATAACACAATATTGAAAGCAAATGTCTGATCAAGCACACAGCAGAATGTATATTGATAGGCATAAACAAGAAGAGATGAAATACGCGTGAGTAGGATTGTTTAATAGAGACCTGCTACAAACTTTGCGCCAGAGAACCTAAAATAGATAATGCCTAAAACAAGTAGTGATCAATTACAAATCATTACAGGCTTCTTAACGGGCATCTGTAAATGGATATCTGCAAACTATAAAGATCTTTGCTTTAGGTTATGCTTTTAATGACGTTCTGTGCCATTCAGAGTGACTGCACAAACATATGGTACCCATCATTTGGCCATGTACAAATTACAGGTTATTACAATCTGGGATGTAATGAACCAATGAAAGAAGTTCTATAAGCCTAAGTGCGACCGGTGATCAAATATCATATGACTTGCATGAAAAACAAAAAAATTAAAATAACATAACAAGAAAATATCAAAAACAAGTTTACAAAATTTGAGCATAAACTCATTACAGCAACCTAAAAGGGAGTAACTATTACGTAACTAGAAAAAACTTATGATCAAAAAGAAATATGATCGAAGAAAAAAATTATACAAAAGAAGATCAAAAACAATAGAGCTAAATTTGAATCGAGAGATAACAATCTAAAGATCTAGAGAAAGAGTAGGTACACAGATAAACATAAAGCAGATTAACTATAAAATGTAAATGAATTAAACGAGGACAAAACACAATAGCCAAAGAAATTTAGTGCAGGCCGGCAATCAAGGAAGAAGACTAAATAAGAAGAACCAAAAAAAAATAAAATAAAATGTGGTAATCCAAAAATATAGACACAGTTATAAAAACAGAAATATACTACTAACAAAAGCAAATAAAAAAATTGCAATCCAAAAAGTGGATAAAAAATAGAAGAAGGATAATAAAATCAATAACTAAAATAAATGTTCAAAAAAAGCTTTTTACATCACAATTTCAATTTTTATTAAAGTCAAAGATCCAAGCATTAAAAAAGAAATATAATAAAAGAACTTAATCTAAATGAAGAAACAAAATAACGAAGAAATACCAATAGATCCAAATAAAGTTAAAAAATTAATCCATAAAATACAGTATTAAAATACAAAGATTTATATGCAAAGTGAAATATTTATAGGTCTCTGAACCATATTTAACTTAAAATAACTTAAACCATCTCTGAACGAGTAGTTTCTACTAGCAAAGGGTGATATTCCCTTGATAGGACGAAGGACTTGAAGAGTTAATCACTCACTTTGGTATATTCCGGTCAGTTACAAGGGCTTTAATTTCCATACCAGTGGTAAGTCTGAGCAACTGAATTGAAGGGAAATTTACCCATATCAACAAAACAATTCCTATCCAATATAGTTTGGTACTTTCTCCAATCGTTTGCATACATTAAGACAGTACCTAAGGTATTTTTATGTACCTTTTCAAGTCCTTTATATTTTTTAACACTATTCAAATTTAAAATGAATACAAACTTTTAAAATATGAAATTAAATTGCATTTAAATTATCTTTTCAAAATAGTTAACTAATTAAACGATTTAAATTGTACCCTGTGGTAACTACCCGTGCTGCGCTCTGGCCTGCTAATGCCTCTGGGAACTCAGAAGTAATTAAAGTAGGAACCAGGATATATTACTAGGCCCCCGAGGAAACCTACAATACACGTAATCTTTCTGATGATGATTTGTATGCTTCGCAGAAAGTTTATTGAACAAATAAAGGAGCAACATACGTGCGAATTAATTATTGCACTTAGCACATATTTAATTTCGTTTAAAAGTTTGTGCCAGTTTAAAAGAGAAGAACGGTTTTGTAGCAGTTAACTTCCAAAGTTTATGTCTAGTTTTAGTGTCTTTATAGCAAAAAACTATTTAATTAACAAATCATTATAAAAGAAGTACTTGTATTTCTTTTAAAAATGCGTATTACAAGCAATCTTAATATATAAAAAAAACGGGTGTGGCAGTCAGTGGGACTGCCGGCAAAAGTTATACTTCTATGCACGCGCCCGGATTTATAAATTTGTATGTGAATGATTTAGCAAAATCATTATTTAATTTACGTGTTCAGCGACGTCAAAAACCTCCTAGTAACGAGTGCACACTTATTTTGTATCGAATTTGCATAAAATTCCTGGAGACGAGGTCCGTCTTAAGCACCAGGTCTTTCGAATACGACCGTCATTATGATATTGGTATTCAGCAACCCAAAAAACCGCCGAGTATCAAGTGTGTACTGATTTTGCACAGAATTTACATTAAACCCCAGGAGAAGATGTAAATACTCTAGGCACCAAGTGCCGCGGAGACTTTCGGTATCATGATATTCGTGTTTAGCAACCCCAAAAACCTGAGTACATAAATTGAACTCATTTTAAGCAATACTTATCGGGTTGTAATTTTTCTATCTATTGTCTGCACGGAATGCACTTTTCGAATACAATTTCCCATTTTTACATTATGAAAAATAGCGACAAATTTCCTGATACTCTAACGAATCCAATGCAAAAAACAGCATTTCAATCCATCTTACGTTATAAATTTCGGAAGTTTTGCTGATTTTAGTGCTTTATTTTCTCGACTATTCTTATAAACTCTGTTTATGTAGCCAACAACCTCAAAAGCATAGTGCAGGATATAATGCAACCATGTGACGGTACTATAGAGAAAGACTAGAATACAATACTCATTTCTGTCAATTGAAACATGTGTATTGTTTTATGAAACTGGTGGTGGTCTGCAAAAAACTCTTTCACGATGGAATTGTTTCAAGTTTCTGAAGAGGTAATAGTCAGAGGGAGCCAAATCTGGTAAATAAGGTGGTTGCACAAGCAAAACTTCTTTTGCATCACAAAAAAATAATGCCCAAACCTTTTTTGTCAATCGTTCTGACTTAACCTGGTTTGGAGCTGAAGAACCAGCTTCAGTCCACTGTAAACGCTCTGGTTTTAGTTTAGGATCATTATGGTTAATTCAAGTCTTAGTCATAGTCGAACATCGAATATTATTAATATAAAATACTAAACTTTATATGTATACTTACGTGAAAGAATTATAAAGTAATCAGTCAAACACAATGTGATACGTCACTATGATATTCAAAACATTAGCTTAGACTGTTATTTGTATATCTATCTTTTTTCAATGTACTGAATGTTTAAACGGTATTCAAAGAACTTATAGTTTTGACTAATAACATGTAGTAAATATTTAATCTTTGTTTTTACCGACCAATATACCTTATATGTGTTTCTGTCTCTCTCTTACTCACACCATTACATATGTAATGATTTTTCTCATTTAACCCTACACAAATTTTCTCCGCCGAGTGCACGAATAAAAGTATAACTTTAAAAATCGAATGTCACGCTGTATGTTCCCAATGAAGTCTTCAGCAAGTCAACCGAATTTGATGAAAGTTGGCGTTTAGGTGTAATTTTGTCCAACTTGAGAGAGGGTATATCTTAATATATAAAAATCCAATGTCACGATGATTGTTTCCAATAAAGTCTTCAGCAAGTCAACCGAGTTTTTGATGAGAGTTGGTGTTTAGGTGTAATTTTGTCCAATTTGAGAGAAAGAATAGTTTTTATTTCGATTAATGGTCTCAATAATTTATAACGAACAATAAACTGACCATCAATATTGATTAGTGTTATTAATCATAAGTTTCATAAATCTCAAACAGATGGCGCAGTGCAACGGGTCGATACCTACTACTAAAAAGTATTTAAATATAATAATACTAGTATTTAGCGTTTCATTTTTTTGAGATTATTTTAAAAATTGTTTTTAACTTTTAAGTTCGATGTGCTTTAATTAAAATTGTGCTTATTAGTTATTTTATACAGAAAATTTTCCGAAAAGTTTATTTTTGTTTTCGGCGTGGACAAACAAATGAACATACAAGTGAAGCTAATAAAAGCGTATTAATTAATTAATTAAGAATAATTATTTATATGTATTTATCTACTCTACCTCATATTATGTATCAATTTTTAGTTCGTGAAAACTGTCATTATAGACAGCAGTGCGTGAAGGATTAAAAGTGTGCGTGAAGTAACAATGTATTTTAAATGGGATTTACTTTTTCGCACTGTTTTTGACACACCTTCATATAATCAAATATCCTTAGCATTCGCGTTGTCATGGTGTTGCTATGAGAGCATTAAATATCAACAAAAGTTATTCTGACAGTTTTGTAGTTTAAATTTTCAAATTTGAATTTGTAATTATTTTTTATTTGTTTATCGTAGATAAAATATTGTATGAAACTGTGCGTGAAGTGCTTTTTGCGCACTTACGCGATATATAGCACTCGCTTCGCTCGTGCTCTAAACATCGCGTGCGTGCGCAAAAAGCATACTTCACGAACTGTTTCATAAATAACTATTTTGTGCAACTGTCATTGAAAGTGACACTTTTAATGATAGCAAACAATGTTAAAAACGATTGTTTACATAGCAGCGTGTTAAAAATACTTTTAACACGTTGCCATGTAAACAAGTTTACTTTTAACACGGTTTAGTTTACTTTTAACACGGTTTGGTTTATTGTCATTGCAAATTCGCTCGTTTCATTATCAAAATGGGAAGTTGTACAAAAAACATTGTATGGTATTTGTGTTAAAAGTGATTTTATTTTGTTCGTGAAATTGTTCAATTCGCTCCGCTCATTTCACAAACGTTTTCACTCACAAGATAAAACCTCACTTTTAACACTCATATCATAAATAACTAATTCTATCACTTTGATGCTTCCTTTATAGACAGCGTCACATTTTTTTATTTTACACAAGTTTTTTTAAAGATAATATATTAAAATTGTTAGTATTCTTTTTTTATATGAAGAAATTTCAGGAAATATAGAAGTCATAACTATTTTCATATAAAATTGGAATTTTGATCAACCGTATGCTTAAACCAAATGCCCCTAAATACAAATTTACACTAACGACATCTAGCGGTAATAAGCACAATCGAAGGGAGAGTTACAGACCCACAAACAAACAAATTTGCAAGTGAAGCTAATAAAAGCGAGTTAACATCACTTTTTGGACACTCACTAAATATTAGCACTGATAAGCATCTTTAAATAGTTGTACGGTAATAATGCTCGTTACACCAAACGATACTGAAATCGGACAAAATTCTAAAAAGACCGGCATTTTTGTTAACCCTTCAAGATCTTGACGAAGAGTGACTATTGTTACGACGTAGGTATACGATAAGATCTTATCGAAGAGTGGCTTTATCCGTGCTTGTTGCGACGCATACGATAAGGTATTACATGGGAAAAATTTTCATTGGTTGATTTTTTCATGTGACATCAAAACATTCAAATAACTGTTTCAAAATAGCGCTAAGCGAAATAAAACTAGAAGACTATCGGGATGAGGATGTTGGTGGCATACGTATGTTATTTAAAGTTACTCATATATTGATGACCCATGTAAATGCAACACCATAAAGCAATGGAGGGTACAGAATAAGCCTAATTAGGCTATAGTATAACCGGAGACTATGTCAGGTGGCTCTCAATGAAAGTCATATGTTGTCATACCTTCCAATAAATAAATTTAACATATTATTTATGTATATAAGAAAGAAACTTTAAAGTTGCCTATGTATATTTTACATCAAATTATGACAAACTACAGAGAGTCCCTTTTAGAAGGGTACGTTTTTTAGAGCCAACAAATAAAGCTTGTTTTAGTTTTACTCGAAAACTAAGCATTTTTTCTGTAGATACGTCAAAAGAAAAGTTTTATATAATCAAATTTGTAATCGAAATAATAATTTCTAATTTTTTATTGAAGTTATACTTCTATTCGTGCACTCGGAGGAAAAAATGTGTAGAGTTAAATGGGAAAAATCATTACATACGTAATGGTGAGTAAGAGAGAGACAGAAACACATATAAGATATATTGGTCGGTAAAAACAAAGATGAAATATTTACTACATGTTATTAGTCATAACTACAAGTTCTTTGAATACCGTTTAAACATCTAGTACATTGAAAAGAGATAGATAGACAAAAAACAGTCTGAGCTAATGTTTTGAATATCATAGTGACGTATCACATTGTGTTTGACAACTTATTTTATAATTCTGTCACGTAAGTTAACATATTAAGTTTAGTATTTTATCTTGATAATATTCAGTAATGAGTACTGTATTAATTGTAGTCTATAGTACCGTCACATGGTTGCAGTATATCCTGCACTATGCTTTTGAGGTTGTTGGCTACATAAACTGAGTTTTTACGAAAAGTCTAGGAAATAAAGCATTAATATCAGCAAAACCTCCAAATTTTGTAACTTAAGCGTTTTTTGCATTGGATTAGTTAGAATATTAGGAAATTTGTCGCTATTTTTCATAATGTAAAAATGGGAAATTGCATTTAAAAAGTTAATTTTATGCAAATTCGATACAAAATGAGTGTGCACTCGATACTAGGAGGTTTTTGGGGTCGCTGAACACGAATATCATATACTGATTTTGCTAAATCATTTACCTACATACAAATTTATGAATCGAGACGCGTGCATAGAAGTATAACTTCTGCCGGCAATCCCACTGACTGCCAAACCCATTTTTTTTTACAATGAAATAGTTATATATTTTTTTTAATTTTCCAAAGCAATATAACTATACCCCATTTCGTCATTCGTTGGCAGTGTATGAAAGATAGGAATAATGCGTACTTGCCAGGTTTATCTTAGAAAGACTTACTATCTTTGTCTTATTAACGCACAATAGAAAGAGATATTTTTAAGTTAAATGGCAACCGGTGCCTGCGTAAATCGTTCTGTCATCCAGTGATCGTTCAGTGGCGTGTTTTTAGGCACCGGTTGCCATTTAACTTAAACATATCTCTTTCTATTGCGCGTTAATAAGACAAAGATAGTAAGTCTTTCTAAGATAAACCTGGCAACTACGCATTATTCCTATCTTTCATACACTGCCAACGAATGACGAAATGGGGTATAAATAAAATTCAAATTTTGTTTTATATATTGGTTATTTTACTGCTACATTTAATCATTTTCAATATTGTAACAAAACTATTTTGCTATTTTATTCTTTAACCGTGTAGAAATACTAATATAGCTGAATAATTGTAGACATTACAAACCGGTATATACCAGTTGTTTAAGATTGTTTGTTAAACAACAGTTTTAACCAATATTTTTCTTCAAAGTTGTATTTCTCACCACCCTAACTTACGCAGTAAACCTTGTAAATAAGTAATACATTTCTATGTTGTGTAAAAATCGCCCCAAAACTGTATAAGGATAAAATTGCTGGTTGGTTTATTCTAACATTACAATTAGCATAGTAGTCGAATCCATCCATAACATAAGAGCTGAAATTATGTACGAAAACAAATAAAAAGATTAGGTTCAATTGAGATACGAGAAAATATATGCATTTATTCATATGAATTCATTATTACCCATATTTTTGTCTTACCAAATGGCAACAAATATTGGAGCTCATGTAATATTCATTTCTGGATAGTGCAGAAAAGGAAACGAATTGAAATAAGAAATAGGCATTGATTTCAACTATTCGGAAGGTTGATGCATGAAAAGAAATCTTTAAATTTGCAGCAAAAGATTTACGTTCAGTTGTTGCTGTTCTTTTACTGCGACAACGTAAACTTTAAAGTTATCAATAGTCGAAGTTTGGATAATAACTCAAAGTCGCTGAAGTAGAATTTTTCTTCAAAGATTTTTTCAATAAGGTAATGTCTTGAAATATATCTACAGACAACAAACTTTGCATGAATGGAAACATCTAAAAATAAATCCGTAAGTACCATTTGAAACAGGATATTTATTTTTAAAAAATATAGTTATCTACATAAAACGATGGTTTATCTTTATTAAAAAAAGTTATTACAACACAATTATTCTTCATAATGAATGTAAAGGTTTCCAAACTACATACCAAAACTTTAATATTACAAAATAAAATTCTAGCGACCTTTCGTCCAAATTATATAATTATCAGGATTTGCAAATTAGTTTAGTACACATCACAACTTGTTAACAATGAAAATATTAATTGCAAAATCTAATGAATTTAACATTACGCTATATCTTATATTCATAAATCAGAGACATAAGTTCACTACCTACTCTAACAAAACGTTTTCAAACTATGGTGTTAATAAAAGATAAAGGAAAATACTCGTATAACAAAACCAACAAAAGAGGTTGAAAAAAATTGATAAATATTCAACTGGTAGACAAGTGGAGAAACTAAACTAAACAGACTAGAAGTTCATTAAAGCAAATAGCAAAAGAGCAAAATTATTCTCAAAATTATTGCAAATACTAAGGAAAATTCTGTAACTTGTGTATTTGCATATTAAGTCCCATGGTAAATAATACATCACCAGACGTATTCGAAATTCCCAATAAGCCATTAATATAGAATACAAAGGTTGTCTTTTTAGTTTTGCATATAGCCATAAAGACACATAATATATAGACTTAAAATACTTTATTTCTTTTCAAAATATGTCCCACTAAGATAGATACACGTTTGCATACTTTCAAACCATTTGGTAAAACAGTTATTCCAATCTTTAGTTGACACCTGTAAAATCGCCTCGATGAATTCTTCTAACAATTCGATATTTGGAAGCTCCAAAAGCTTGATTGTCTTTTGGACAGTGTGGGCACTTACGTTATCTTATTGTAGGATGATTCGTCGTTGTGTGTTGCATTACCGGATAACTTCTGGTAAACAAACGTTTCTATACCAATCGAAAGTAACCGTTCTTTGATTTTCTTGAACAATTGTTGCCACATGACCAGATTTTGACAGAGAAGTTGCGAACATTTTCTTTGAGACAATTCGAGAACACCCACACAGCAGATTGGCGTTTATTTTGTAACAGTAAATCCAAGATTTATCACCACTAAAAATAAACGTTTTTTGATATCCTTTGTTGAACCAAAGTTTTTCGACGCCAATTGAAGCGAACCGCTGTTTTGCTCTTCTGTGAGCAAATGATGGATTCGACGGAATACCAACTTCCTTATACCCAGTTCTACATGTAGGATCTTTTGAAGTGAGGTTCGATCTTCACAGTGATATCTCTAACTCCCGATATTTTACACGGCGGTCATCCTTAATTAGCCTACGCACGAATTCATTGTTTTGCAGTGAGGATGTTGCTTTGGGTGGACCTAGCCTGGATTCGTCGCTTAGACTTGAGCGACCAGTGAAATTCGCAATACCAGCGGGAAATAGATGCAATAAAAAATGAACGATATATATATATATATATATATATATATATATATATATATATATGCTTCTTTTATTCTTGGGTATAGGTTAATGTATTAAATAAAGAACACTGATTTACAACGTTTCGCACATCCTTTACTGTGCTTTATCAAGTCTAAAAAGATTAAACTATATGTTTACAATATTACAATATATATAAATTGTATAATTTTAACATATTAAAAATTCTTTTAAAATTTCATACCAAATAACTATTCCATATTATCGCTTGATGTAATATCTTTGTACACCAACATTCCAAATGAACTTGTATCAAAAATAATAACTCAAAAATGGAATCTGTTAAAAGAACATACATCACTTAATTTGAATGATTTCATTGAAGGAACTAACCTAGCTTTAAACAATAACTTTTTTTTTCCAATACAACGATAAATTTTACCAACAATTGGATGGTTGTGCAATGGGATCTCCTATCTCTTCTACAATAGCACAACTAGTAATGGAATATTTAGAAGAAAACGTAGGTAATAAAAAACCTAAATTTTAATGTACTTTTCTTTAAAAGATATGTCGATGACTGTATAACAGCAGTACCACAGAATAAAATCAATGATGTATTAAATGCTTTTAATAACTTCCACCTAAAATTACAATTTACAATTGAAATTGAAGAAAACAATCAAATAAATTTTCTTGACATCACCATAATACGAGATAATATACATGAAAAATTAAAAACTAAATGGTATACCAAAGATACATGGTCTGGCCGTTACCTCAATTTCAATTCTTGTCATTCAAAACACCAAAAAAATGGAGTTATAATAAGTCTTACCGATCGAGCTATTGCTCTAACATCTGCAGAATATCGACCAGAAATCTTACAAAAAGTTAAAGATACATTAATAAATAACCACTATCCAAAAAACATCATTTCAAAAATAATCAATCAAAGAACATACCTATTTTATAATAAAACCAAAATAACATCAAAAAATACAAATAAAGAAAACAAATATATTGCTCTACCATTCACTGAAGGTCTTTCACAAAAAATTAAACATATTCTTTCCAAATATAATATAACTGTTTGTCATAAACCACACAACTTAATAAACTCGTTATTTACACCGCTAAAAAGTAAAGTACCAAAGAAAAAGAAATCAAATATAATTTTTTCTATTCCATGCTTAAATTGTCCTAAAAAATATATCGGAATGACAACACAATGGTTAGAAAACAGATTAAATGGACACAAATATACAAAAAACGCTTCGACTGCCTTACATAAACACGAATCCCAAACTAAGCATGAATTTAACTTTAATGAAACCAAAATACTAGCACAAGACTCTAATTACAGAAAATTAAGTATAAAAGAAATGATTGAAATAAAACGAGAAAAAGACGCTGTTAATGACAAAAAAGATATTAATAATCTAAGCCAAATCTACAACAAACTAATAACACAATAAACTAAGTATAAGTAGTATAGATATATTATATGTTTAATAACAAAAAATAGACTTTTAAATAATTTTAATTAATGACATATGTAAATTGAAAACTTCAAGATAAAAATTTAAAATATTTAACTCCAAGGTAGGTACACTGTTTTAAATGAAATTTTAAAAGAATTTTTAATATGTTAAAATTATACAATTTATATATATTGTAATATTGTAAACATATAGTTTAATCTTTTTAGACTTGATAAAGCATAGTAAAGGATGTGCGAAACGTTGTAAATCAGTGTTCTTTATTTAATACATTAACCTATACCCAAGAATAAAAGAAACATATTAAAATGGTTAAAGAAAATTAAATACATTATATATATATATATATATATATATATATATATATACTGATTCTAAACAGGTCAGAAAAAAATTCATATAGTAAAGGTCCTAATCGGTTATCATGTTACAATATAATCAGGCAGCTGACTTTTTGCTTGATCAATGAGAATTTTGGAGGAACTAAACTTGTTTGGTTTTACAATCCATAAGTTTGTCGAGGTCTTCGTCCTAAATTTCAGAGACAATGGTAAGGTCCTGTCAAAACTATGAAATGACGTCTTAAAATATAACAGAAATCTGACGAGGACAAAACCTAAAGATGTTCACAAATGTAGCCTTGAGCGATACACTGGATCAAATGACTAGAAGCAAGACTAAAGCGAAACATGATCAACGTTCACCTAAAGATGATATTTGGTATAACCACTAAGGTTTAACAAAGTTCTTAAAGTTCCAATATACGTCTCTACTGCTGACTAGTAGCTCAAGATCTATGGATCTAAAGTTCTGCGCTTAGAGAATAACCAGATAATACTTGTGTTATCTGGTTACGAAGAAGTTGTTTGAGGAGAAATCAACCTACACGTATATTTGGAATATGTTAAATGGATAGCTATGAACTTTTCTAGCATATGAAGAAGTAGATCCACAGATGATCGTAGATTGCAATTTTTTCTTTGAGCTGTTTGCTGAGCTAGACCTAAATTGCTACTTTCGCCATCGAGAAGAGACAATAAGAGATTATTTTTTGTAAACGAGACTGTGTTGACTAAACGATTAATGTGATAATGTGCATTGCAACGTGAAAATAAATAAACCGGGCTTCTATTTCAATACTGTTACAATAGATTTAAAGATTACTAGCTCAGAAATTGTTAAAATAACCTTTACATTGTTGACGAAGTAGAGGTTTATAATTTAGTTAGAACAATAAATTGCTGAACCGCATAACATATTCATATACTGCATTACTCATCTGATTATTTATTTAACGTTATGTGTAAATTCCTGTCAATCCTCTATGATATTAACAGGCTACTAGCTCTAAAAAGGAATTAAAATCGTAACACGAAAACAGTTTATTCGTTATTATATATCAATGTAATCATTCAAAGTTCAGTGAATATTAAACCATAAACCGAAATTTTACTAACAAAAAATTTGAAAATTTAAATTGGAAAATATTTTATAGTATACAGATTGAATCTAGAAACCTATCTATCAAAATAAAAAAATATATAAGTATTAGGTATTTGAGCAATACCTACTAAAAAACTCTGAGATTATCAGTAAAACTTAAACTACATATTTAGTTTTTAGGGTTCCGTAGCCGAATGGCAAAAAACGGAACACTTATAGATTCGTCATGTCTGTCTGTCTGTGTGTCTGTCTGTCTATCTGTCCGTCAGAGACACTTTTTTAAGAACTACACTGTTGAAACTTGATAAGTAGATGGATTCTTTGAACTGCCTTAAGATTTTATGGATGCAATATGTTCATTACAGAGTAATTCCTGGGAGATCGTTATACCAACCAGCGCAATGGAGTCGCTTGCTACTAGTGTCTGATCGTTCATTGTGATGGATGTTTCGTGTGTTTACCTCTTCTTGGATAGGCAACATGTTTTGTCTTGGAAAGCATTGGAATTAATAAGATTCCTTCTTCCGCACTCGGCTACAATTTTTAAATCTTGATTGAGAGACGCCGGTGTGGATCTTCTGTCCTCTTCCAGAATATCTAGGAATATGGAAAGTTTGTGCGCTTTACTATAATGTAGGTTGCTATCATCTGCAAAACCGTGTATAGTTGATTCAAATAGAAGTGTCATCAAGTGGGCTGGGTACGTGTGAGATCATCTTTAACTTTATTACTAGATTCAATGGAAACAGAACTTTAGTTAGGGAATTATATGTCATTGCCATGTGTCAAAAGTTTTAAGTTATATTGAGGTTATTTCTGATGTGATCGAAAAAAAGTAAATATTACGCTTGAAAGTAATATCTACGATCCCTTTAAACTGTGCATATTAATACTTAATCAGTTTTATAAATCAATCTAACCCGTAATCTTATACGAGTACTTATAATTTAAATTTTGGTGATCTAAAACACTCTAACAATGTATTTATCCATGTGTAAACAACCAAGGAATCTTTTATATCTGTACTAATTAAAGAATCATGAAATTAAAATCTACTATTATTGTGTTTATCTTGAAACCTTAGTAAACGATTATTCAAGATTTCTCTCATAGGATTTTTTGAAAATTTTGAAAAATATCTTGAAACCTCTTTGAACAAAAGGAATACTTGGCAAATATTTAAATCAAGCAAAATATTATAAATAATTCTTTATTAAAACATTTCATTATAAATGCAGCTGAAAACTTTGTATTTTTACAAATTCCCTTTAGAAGAGTATATTGAACCAGCATGTTATGACTTATTTTGTTAAAAAAATATCCGAAAATATTTTTTAATCAACCATCAAAATAATTTCTTCACTAGTTGAGTCTGTCTCGTAGTCACTTTCACAAATATCTTCATTTTCGGATTCTGACTCAGATGAATCAGAATTCAAATTTATAATAAAAGGTGGCACATCGTCCACACTTTTTACACCCATGAATTTCTGCCAATCGATTTTAATTTCTTCTTCGGCATGGCTTATGAAGTTTTTCCACTTATCTTCTGAGCACTGGTAAATTGCTGCTTTCCATATGGACATCACTCTATCTTTTGATGATAACTGAGCAGAAATGTGTTTGTTATAAAACGTTTTACAATCTGCCCATGCTAATTCGATTGGATTGTATTGACAATTATATGGTGGTAATCTTAATACTTCGTGGCCCTCTGCTTTGAGTATCTCGTCTATTTCATATTTTATATTGATCTGTTCCAATCGAGGTTTTATACTTTCCCAGAGTTGCAATTTGGTACTATTGCTATCAAAAGGTAAATTGTGACAAGTCATCCAACGAATTAACTCTTCCTTTTTGCTAGATAAACTTGGTGGTTTTTGAACCTTCATTGAATGATACGGAGCATTATCCATTACCACAACGCATTTACTATTTAAAGAATGCAATGCAGGAATAAGTTGTTGAGTTACCCATTTTTTAAAAATATCTCCATTCATAGTTTTGTGATAATCTCTATCATTTATTTTACTGTCTAAAATTAAATCACAACCAATCAGAAACCCGCGTTGACACCCAGCATTTACTATAGTATATCGTTTTCCTTCATTTTTAAAAACAGAGGGTAACCCTTTTGATGTAGACTCTAAACACCATTGACGGATTTGATTTCCATTTTGATACACCCAAGTTTCATCCAAATAAACGAACATTAAATTTCCCTTTTCATATTCCTTTAAATAATGCAAATATTCCCAGCAAAACTTAATTCTAGCAGTAATAATTTGAGGCCTTTCTATCAGAACTTTTCTTCTATCAACTTTTTTGAATCTGTATCCAATAGATTTAATTACATTAAATAAAGTGGTTTTAGAATAAGGGAAATCCAAATTTTCTTTTACATGTTCAAATATAGTTTGAATCGTAAAATGTTCGTTTTTCTTTATTTTTGAAAAAATTAAACTATTTAACAGTTCCTTAAAACCATATCCAACATCGGCAACAGTTTGCTTATATTTTTTAAGTTGCAATGGTTTTCCTAAGCGTTTTCGGTTCAAAATACGTTGCACTGTGCGAGTAGAAACCTGAAATATTTTTAATAAAGTAATAACATTAATGACATTAGAAAAAAAACTTACTTGGAAAACTAATGCTACTCTTGCTAAACTAGCATTAACATCCTGAGAATCTTTAAAAAATTCATTATAACATCGACAGATTGCTTCAGATTCCCTCTCTGTTAGATTGCTTTGCGGATTCATTATTTAAAGATATAAATAACCTTAAAACAACGTATTTATGAAAACATGTATGATTAAACGATTAATTATTTATACTTACGTAAAAACGGCAAATGCTTGTATAAGTTAGCTCTGAAAAGAACTTTTTTGATATATGAACAAGAACAATAAATGAAACAAAGCAAAATTGTAATAATTATAACACAAGACCAAAACACCAAGCGAAATATTTAGACGTGACAGCCAAATAGACAGATCGCGATCTGATCACAGGCTGGCTAATATTGCGATTCAAATTTCACTAAACGCGGGTGCTGCCACTACAAATTTGAATTTTCCAGAGACTACTTGATGACACTTCTATTTGAATCAACTATACAAGAAAATCACTCAAAATACACAAATTAGTACCTATAGATATTCTATGACAAAAGGAAATTTAATAAAATAATAAAATAAAATCGTTAAACATAAACTGTTGAAAAAATTGGCATCAGTTTTGTTGGTCTGAATCTGTAATGTTAACATTATTTTATTAAACAACTATTCTTAAAAACATCGTAAATATTAATAAATAAAGATCAAACGAAATCATTCAATATTCACACATGAAATTTAGTCAAATAAAAACTTCCTTTTCATGTTAAAACACGACAATATTTTTTACTGGCAACACTATTTCAGCTTTTTTCCAAAGTTGTAACTTTAAGAGTGTTCTTTTTGCAAGGGCTAACGACCACTATGACATAAAAACACAGCATGAAGCACATTCTTTATCTACTCCTCAAAATTCGCTCACGCATCATTGCCTTGAGCCATAGACGTGCTCCATAATAGAAGTACATTGCATGGGAGCGAATATTATTAGATTTTTTTGATGAATTAAAGTTTCTTATATTTTTATATCGTCGTTGTTTTTGTAACTCAGTTTTTATAGTAAACCCTTCCAACAAAAAAAAAGATTAATTCATTAACTTAATAAATTACGTTTATATTACCAAAAAAAACATCAAGCCTAGAGAAAGACTTTTGATCCTTCATACTACACATTCCTTAATCTGAAATTGGATATAATTTTTTCTTCAAGCGTATAATAATAACTATATTACTTTTTGCAACACAGACCGTAGAAATATCCCATTATTTTACTAGTACAAAAATGAATTTTCATTATTGTACTAATAAAATAATGGGGCGTTGTAATCAAGTAGGTAGGAACTGTCATTTTTAAACTTATTTAATTTGACGTTTGTCTGTTTTGAAAATTTTGTGAAAAATGTCTCAAGAATTGCAATGTACGCCTCCGGAATTAGTTGAAATAGCTAATTCCAGTATTGAAACTCTAATTCCAACAAAGTCGCGTAAACTGTATGATTTTGCATACGAAAAATTTCTAAAATGGTGCAATGAATATAATGTACAGCAATACACGGAAAACGTTATGCTTGCATAGGTACTTCACGAATTTGTCCAGAAAGTTTAAAAGTTCTACTCTATGGGCACAGTATTCAATGATTAAAAGTCAATTAAACATTAAACATAATGTTAAAATAGAAAAATATAGCAAATTAATTGCATTTATAAAGCGCCAAGGGGAATATTATACACCGAAAAAATCAAAAGTATTAACACAAGATCAATTTGATAAATTTCTCAAGGATGCACCAAATAATGTTTATTTAGCAACAAAGGTAGGTACTTTCTTATTTCTTTTTAATCATTATTACGTTTATTAAACCGTTGACAGTGAAGATCAATATTTAACTTGACAGCAAATATTACCTCATTTCCTACTTATAACATTTAATGACGGTAGCTCAGTGGCAGAGCTTTTGTCTTCGGTCGCAAAGGTCAGCGGTTCTAATCCCGGTGCTACCAGCTTTTTTTTTTATTTATTTCAACGTTTGTGTTAGGTTATATTAATATTTGGAGTCACAGGAGCCCTTAGATGCGATGAACTTGTTAATTTAAAGTCTAGCGAAATCCAAGATTTGGGAAATTTAATTTTGGTTAAAATCATAAACACAAAAAACAAAAAACAACGGTCGTTTACTATAATTGGCGATTTTTATTTGAATTTGGTTAGACAGTATACGGCTCTTCGTCCGGATGATATTGGCCTGCAGCGATTTTTTATTAAATACCAGAATGGTAAATGTCACCGTGTGGTAATGGGTATCCACAAAATATCAAACGTACCAAAAGACGTTGCTACGTTTTTGAAATTAACAAATCCTCATGAATATACAGGACATTGCCTTCGGAGGACTTCCGCAACTATTTTAGTTGACAACGGAGGTGATATTACCGCTTTAAAGCGGCATGGTGGATGGAAATCCACCAGTGTTGCTGAAGGGTACTTAGAGGATTCCATTTCCAGTAAAACACAAACTGCACAAAAAATACTTAATTGGCAAGAACAACCAAGTAATAGTTCTGGAATCGCTGACATAATAATCGACAATCAACTTACTAATAATATGATGTATACCAATGACAAAATTGTAAATGTCGAAGCTGAAAGCGGTGGCAGTGGCTTAAATTTAAACAACTGCAGTATACAAAACTGCACATTTAATATTACTGTTAATAAATAGGTAACACTTTATGTAATTTTTCGTTTGTATTAATTAAATAGTTGAGATATAAACAAAGCCTTCTATATTTTTTATAAAATGCATATTATTATTACGCTTGAAGAAAAAATAGTATATGTTACTCGGAGCAGAAGGCCCATTATATGTTTCGCCCAGTTTGCACAGCCTCGGCTAGCGCCTCGGCAGTGCAAGAATCTGGGCTCAACAATAATGTTGGCCTTCTACTCCTAGTAACATAATATAGGTACTATTTTCGCTTTAGCTGGTTTGTTGAATGATTTTATTTACATCATTAAACAAAATTAAATAACACAGCCCCACAAAAAAAATTGTCGGGTCCAAAAGACCAGACCATCGTATTTTATGGTTTTTGGGGTCGCTGATTACGAATCCGTGGTCGGTTTGCCCCCATCAGGTCACAGTCAAGGACATTTGAAGGTCAAATCTACAAAATCAGTTGTAACCCAATTTTAAGTATGCAGTCTTACGTTTTTGAGGTCGCTGATTACGAATCCGTGGTCGGTTTGGCCTTATCAGGTCACAGTCAAGGGCATTTGAAGGTCAAATCCACAAATTCAGTCGTAACCTAATTTTAAGTGTGCAGTCTTACGTATTTGAGGTCGCTGATTACGATTCCTTGGTCAGTTTGACCCCATCAGGTCATGGTCAAGGGCATTTGAAGGTCAAATCTGCAAAACCAGTGCTAACTAGACTTGAACTAATAACTAAAGCCAAGCATATACCCGTGGTCAGTTCATAACATATTTGGTCATTGTCACGTTCCTTACAGAATCAAATTGCACTAAATGGAGTAAAATCGAAACAATATTTTTTATTTAATTTTTGTTCAGTTCCATGAAAAAGTATATTGTTTGTATAAATAGAGTTGAATAACATTGAACGGTCTACCATTTTATTCTTTTTTATGATATCGGACAATTTTGTCATCAAAAGACCTTCGAAGTGGATTTCTTTTGCGTTTGTTGGTAAATCTCTTATTAATGACCAACAGTAATCGGCTAACATATTTATGTCCCTATCTACCCTGGCATGCGGGGCTCTGTCAGGTGGTGACCTTCTCTTTTCCCTTGCTACTCGTGGGACTAACATGTAAACCGAAAAACTTGAAAAAAACAAACCACTCACGACTGAGGCTGGACAGAAATGTCCGCCTCAATCAGAAAAACCCAAGCACCGTAGGGGTAAACGAGTCTGCGGTGCGGAACTGAAGAGAAGGAGGAAGGCACGCGAGGCTGGGCGAAACCCCGCAGCGCGAACCGCCTCTGGACCTTCAGAAGCACAACCTTCAGGTAATGTTGCTAGTTCTTCCTCCAAAAGAGGCAAGGAACACAACACACCTGAAGGTAAAACAAAAAAGAGAATCAGGTCAGGCGCCTCCTCAACCGAGGTGACGCCTAAAACCCTGAAAAAGGTTAGGCAGGACACAACGGCCGCTCAACCAAAAAGCTACAAGGAGGTGGCTACCAGTCACCTCCAAGTAGCTATAATAGACAAAAGCAACCCCTACGGCAAAATTTCTACCGAAAGGGAAGCTCTTGTTCAAGACATGCTGCTGGGAGAGCTGGACAAGGTAATTTTGGCCGCCTTCTCCAGTAACGCCAAGCCACCAACGTTCCGTCAGTGGTCGCACTCTGGTGAAATCATCAGAGTTACCTGCGATGACGACGCGACGTTGGCATGGCTTACAAATACTGTTGTTGGCCTTCGACCGTGGGAAGACGCATCACTCGAGGTGGTGCGAGTAGACTGCCTACCAAAGCTGACAAAAGCATCCCTCTGGATCCCGAGTAGATCAACTGAGATACTCGAGGAGAAAGAGGTCGTGCTGCGTCGGCTAAGTGGGCAAAACCCGGACCTCAAGGTCTCGAGATGGTGCTCTTTCCACCACGAGGCCAAAACAGAACCAAGGGGGCATCTCTTCGTCTTCGGAGTAAGGGTCGAAGACTTGACAACCCTCAAACAAAAGTCGGTGAGGTTGAGCTATGCGTTCACCTCATTGACTGTGAAGGTAAAGGCCGAAGAGGCCAAGAAGGAAGGTCAGGAGGAGACCAGCAGTGGCGTCGAGCTAGGAAGTCAGGCGGTCGACACCCCTGCAGACAAGGCACCCGAGGAGGCACCTGAAAAGATGCAGACCGACGGGTCCTCAGAAACGGCCCCCCTGACCGAATAAATAATTGAAAAAAATAATAATAATAATAATGGATCGTAGAGGAGGAGCCGACACGACTTCATTTATTCAGTGTAACCTTCAGCACAGCAGAGTGGCCACGGCAACCATCAGCCGCCACCTTGCTGAGCAACAGGACACTATTGCATTAATCCAAGAACCGTGGATAAGGAAAACCAGAATCATTGGTTTAAGTACTTTAACTGGTAAAACTTTTTATTTTCCCAGCAATGACCAGCCAAGGACTGCCATATACGTACCTAGGCAAATTAAAGTTCATCCTCTGGCACATCTCTCCTGCTCAGACTTGACTGCAGTAAGGATGGAATGTGCTAGTTGTGACGGACAACCAAATACCGTAGTCCTGGCATCAGTGTACCTTCCCTCTGATGCAGCCGCACCACCACCTAGCAGGGAACTGGAGGAACTGGTGAAGTACTGCCAGCACCAGAAATTGGAGCTCATAATCGGCTGCGACTCCAATGGACATCACGTCAACTGGGGCAGTAAGGACATAAACGTTAGAGGTAAGCCACTTTATGACTATATAATAGGGAATAACCTCTGCATTATGAACAGAAGTACCACTCCCACCTTTGTACACTCTCGAAGTCAAACCATAGTAGATATAACGTTGTGTACAACTAAAATATCAAAACAAATCCGATGCTGGCAGGTGTCTGACGAAGTATCAATGTCAGATCACCGATGGTTAGCATTTAAAATAGATCTGGGTGGTGTGCCCCCAACTCTATCCCGCGACCCTAGAAAGACCGACAGAGCAGCTTACGCTTCTCGGTTGGAAAGGGCTCTGCGGGAGCTTGAGGTCACCACACCCGGAAATAATAGTGATCTGGAACGGTATACAACAACGAAACAGAACACAATCATCAAGTCTTACAAAAGCTCTTGCCCCCTAAGGCTGACTAATAATAAAGGCAACTTCACCCCTTGGTGGTGCCCAGAATTAGAACGCCTAAGGAAGATGGCGAGACGGGCTTTTAACAAGGCAAGTAGTTCAAAACTCCTCGAGGATTGGAACTTATACAAGCTCCATCTTAAGGAATACAAAAAAGTCGTTAGGCAAAAACAGAGAACGGCATGGAGAACCTACTGTGAAGAAATCGAGGATTTTCCACAGGCAGCGAGACTCCAAAGAGCCTTAACAAAAGATCCATATAGAGATATTGGTATACTTAAGAAACAGGATGGTAGTCAAACTACCAACCTGGAAGAAAGTTTACATCTCTTGCGAGAAATACACTTCCCCGATTCTGTTGTGGAACGAGGAACATCACATACCCTCGACGAAGGACTGGCACATTGCCAGACTCATTGTTACCGAGGACAAAGTTAAATGGGCAATATCTAGCTTCTCCCCCTTCAAATCACCGGGAATGGACGGAGTTTATCCAGCCCTGCTGCAGTGGGGTCTGGAGGAACTTCTTCCTCACCTAGTGCAAATATTCAGAGCTTCCCTAGCTCTGAATTATATACCGAAGATGTGGAGAGAAGTAAAGGTTGTCTTCATACCAAAACCTGGAAGAATGGATTACTCCATTCCAAAAGCTTACCGGCCTATTAGCCTTACATCGTTCTTATTAAAAACGCTAGAGAGGCTAAATGAAAGGTACATAAGGGATACAGTGATTAACACCAAACCACTGCATCCCAATCAACATGCATACACAACAGGAAAATCCACCGATACGGCCCTACATCATGTGGTTGGTCAGATCGAGCGATCATTGGACAAGAAAGAGTCCACCCTGGGCGTATTCATAGATATCGAGAGAGCTTTCGACAAAACCACGTTCCCTAAAATAATGCACTCGCTTACTGATCGAAATGTACCTACAACAGTAAGCGGATGGATTCTCAGCATGCTCTCCATGCGTGCAATAGAAATAACTGTAAATGATGTCAAGATACGAGGCAAGGTTACGAGGGGCTGCCCACAGGGAGGGGTTCTATCACCTCTACTGTGGAACATTGTTCTAGACAGCCTAATTCACCGCCTCAATGAACATGACAAAATCTATACAGTAGCCTACGCAGACGACATTGTTATTCTGCCAACAGGAAAGTTTGAAAGCACCCTTTGCGACAGAATGCAAGTGGCTTTCAGAACTTTAGAGACATGGTGCAAAGAACAATCGCTGTCTATTAACCCCAAAAAGACAGAGATGGTTCTTTTCACAAAGAAAACGAAACCTAGGGGCTTAAACGCACCAAGTCTTTTCAACGTTAAATTAAGCTTTGCTACAGAAGTGAAATACTTAGGTGTTATCCTCAACAGCAAGCTGACGTGGAACTCACACATAGAAAGCAGAGTTAAAAAAGCATTTATATCTTCTGAGCAATGCCGCCGAACCATATGACAGACCTGGGGATTATCCCCCAAGGTCACCATGTGGATCTACACGGCAATCATAAGACCTATGCTAACATATGGTGCTGTCGTGTGGTGGCCTAAAGTGAAACAAACGACAGCTATCAAAAAATTAAACCAAATTCAAAGATCAGCATGCCTTCTCGTAACAGGAGCCATGCGAAGCACACCGACCAGCGCAATGGAAGTCATACTCGGTCTCACCCCCCTTGATAAATTTGTTAAGGAGGTCGCATGGATGACCATGGTACGCTTTCGCACGGTTGGTATCGAACCCACTGTAGGGACTGGCACCTATAGGGATAGTCTGTGGAGGGAATCGATAAAAGTGATACCACTCTTACAGGCAGTCACGGATGCCGTCGCACCAAGATTTGTCTTTGACAAACCCTACAAAATATTAACAAACAAGACAGCAGACCCCAACGTAGTGAACGCTCTGAGCGTATATACGGATGGATCAAAAACAAAGCAAGGTGTGGGATGTGGAATTTACTCTAGATCCTTAAGCCTAAAAACAAAATGGGCTATGGATGGCTTGTCAAGTGTGGTTCAGTCAGAACTCACAGGCATAACCATAGCTGCAAAAGAATTAATCAATAGGAACATCACAGGCAGGAATATAAATATATATACAGACTGCCGACAAGCACTACTGACCTTGAATAGACCACGTTTCACTTCAAGTTTAGTACTAGAATGTCACCAATCTCTAACTGAGGCCAGCCAGAATAACGTGGTCACTCTCAGCTGGATTAAAGGACATGGGAACTCTAAAGGCAACCACATTGCGAACAATTTAGCAAAGAGGGCTGCGGGCTACAGATATATTAGCCCTCGCCCGTCTACCAAGCTAACATTGTCCGCAGTCGTGGACCTTATTAAACAGCACTCTCACCAAAAATTTATACAGTGCTGGGATGAAACTACGAACTGTAGACTGGCCAGAGAGTTATTACCTCATCCTGGCGAGGAAACAGCATAAAAATTTAAGGCATTGACCAGACAAAATCTCCGAACAGCTGTGGGAATCCTGACAGGTCACTGCCAATTGCGACAACATCTCTTTAGGACGAAACTAACAGAATCGCCGCTATGCAGAGGCTGCGAACAAGAAGAGGAAACAGTAGAACACATTAAGTATGACTGCTCTGCTTTTTCTGAAATCAGAAGATCCGTGTTGGGCGAGTATTGGCTTACACCAGCCGATGTCAGGGAGATCCCCCTCGGGAGCCTCATCACCTATTTTAAATCAATAGGCCTGGTGACATCCTGAGGTGAGGATATCCCTACATACGGGAGGATGCACAATGTGGCCTCAGTGCTGGCTGAGCACTAGCTCGCCCCTCCCAAATTTCCAGATCCAGATCCATCTACCTTGGTATCTACGTTCCATTTCCCGAATATCCTGGTGAAATCTTTCTCCTTGTTATTCAATGTAATCACCTAAGTTTTCGGGAAAGGCATCTAAATGAGAGTATAAAAAGTGCACGTTAAGACTTATTAAGCAGCCTTGGTTTTTGTAGCTCTCTATCAAATCTGATACTATATACTGGTTTTGCGGATTTGACATTCAAAAGCCCTTGACCATGACCTGATGGGGTCAAACTGACCAAGGAATCGTAATCAGCGACCTCAAAAACGTAAGACTGCACACTTAAAATAAGGTTACGACTGATTTTGTGGATTTGACCTTCAAATGCCCTTGACATTTGGGGTCACACTGACCACGGATTCGTAATCAGCGACCTCAAAAACGTAAGACTGCACACTTAAAATTATGTAGCGACTGAATTTGTGGATTTGACCTTCAAATGCCCTTGACTGTGACCTGATACGGCCAAACCGACCACAGATTCGTAATCAGCGACCTCAAAAATGTAAGACTGCATACTTGATATTGGGTTACAACTAATTTTGTAGATTTGACCTTCAAATGCACTTGACTGTGACCTGATGGGGGCAAACCGACCACGGATTCGTAATCAGCGACCCCAAAAACCATAAGATACGATGGTCTGGTCTTTCGGACCCGACACTTTTTTTTTGTGGGGCTGTGTAATTATTAAAAAAATATAAAATGTACAAAAATAATCAAGAATGTTGTGTTGATTTGCGATTAAGGGAATGCTGTCGGCAAACGGTAAAACTTCATCAGGATTGATGATGACAGATGTCATCCTAGGAGATGTGATCCTAGTATACTAGACACCATACATTGGCTGTCTGTTGATATGGTATCACGAGTCTCCGTGGAGGAGTTCATCTAATGGATTGGCTGAGGATTGTGCTCTGTAACGTTCGTGTAATGGGAGCTTGTGATCGGAGACTGTCTTGTAATACAGTATGTAATACAATCACTCAATACCTCTCGAGATATTATTTTGACTGCTGTAGAAGGTACAGTGAGGACGTCTATGCCTGGTGGGTGTGTTAAGCAAGCTACTTGATCTCGTCCGGTACGTGGTTGATCAAGGCTCGTAAGCGATGCTCTCTCGTGTGTTGATTTGAAACTGTATTGCCAAATAGTATTTTCTTATCATTTTCATGATTACGTTCTCTAGCAAGCACTTCATAAAATTAATTGTATTCGATTTTTTTACGAACATCTTCTTATTTTATTTTTCTTTTCTTTTTTTTGTATTAAATCTAACGAAACTCTCCTGCTTGTTTGTATATTTCCACATCTAAATATTTTGTTTGAACATTCTTGAGATAACGTCATTATAATAAGAGAAAATTAGTATCTAACATCATGTTCATTCCCCACCAATGTATATAGTACCTTCCTTGTGCTCCTCAAACCCCAAATTGAAATTCTTCATCGTTCCCTCTACCTCAACAAACGGCATGGTATAATATCAGTGGCCGCTCAGTCAATCAGTTAAAGAGGGTTTTGTCTCTTCTTTAATTTATCAAGTGACATCAAAAGTGACATCAAAAGTGACATCAAAATTTTGAGTTGCCCTCGAATATTCTGTATCGTGAATTTATTTTAGTGAAAAAAAAAATTCATAACTTTCACATCTTCTCTCTATAGTATAAGTATCATCAAGTAATCAAATGTATAAAAAAATCTATTTTGATTTGAAATTGTTTGTGTATTTTGTTACAATCGAAAAACTGAATATCGTGATAAAATTCTTTGTTTTGGAAGGTTTTTCAGTAACAGAAATTCATACAAAAATGGTGAAAGTGTTAAAGCAATCTGCTCAAGTACTAAAGCAAACTGCTCCTTCATTTCCAACTGTGCATCGATGGGTCTTAGAGTCTTAACGGGGTGGCACGAATGTCGAAGATGAACCACGCAGTGGACGTCCAAAAATTGCAACAACACCAGAAATCATTGAACAAGTCTATGGTATTGTTTGTAAAGACCCAGGTTTGACGAAACGATAAACGAGTATACCATATTTTAGACGACGAATATCATATGAATGAGCTGTTCCGAAAGTTAGTGCGGCATTCATTAACAGTTCAACTAAAACAAATTTTTAAGGAGAATAAAACTGATTTTGTGCGTCGTTTTATAACTATGGATAAGATTTGGATTTACAATTATGATCCTAACCTAAAACAAGAACGTTTACAGTGGACCGAAGCTGGTTCTTTGACTCCAAAACAAGTTAGAACGATCAACAAATAAAGGTTATGGCTTCAGTTTTTTTTGAGGATGATAAAGGATTATCTTAAAAAGGTAAAACAATTAACTCTGAATATTATTACAACCTTTTGAAACAGTTGGATAAAAAAATTCTTGAAAAAAGACTCGGTTTACAGAAGATAACAATCATTTTTCATAAAGACAATGCATGTGTTCATACAAGTTTGCTGACGATGGCTAAATTCAACGATTTATCGTATGAATTGCTTGAACACCCACCGTATTCAGCAGATTTGGCTCCCTTCGACTATTACCTCTTCATAAACTTGAACCAATTCATTCGTGGAAAGCGTTTTTCGTCGCTTCTGGGAGATCATTAGAAATGGTATAAAATTACTGCAGAACATTGTTCCAGTTGAGGAAGATTATATTAAATAGAAAAACCAATTTTATTAAAAAATACAAATTCTTTTATTTTTGCTTTCAAAACTTTTTAACCAACCTGTACTTACAAAGAGTTAGGTATACCAGCGTTTAAACTTATCCAACAAACACACAGCAATAATTATTTCTTAACCAACAACAGATCAAGAGAAAACTATGGTTTCTTCTTTAATTGACTGTCCTGGACGAATATCATCATTACTTTGCTGATTGCAACAAAAAATATCTCCAAAACTGATGATCTTAAATAGGTTTATTCCGTTTGTTAACAACGGCAGTTTGGTTAATTCTTTGTATAAGTATTACTTGAAAAATGGTTAAAACACCAAGTTTCCTCTTAAATGTGACTAGCTTTCAAATTTGCTAATTATAATTCTAAGATTTTCTCAATAATTCGCAATTTATTATTGACTTAGATCAATTGGTTGAAATGTTGCAAGTTGTTGTTTTTTAAAAATAGAGTTCTTTAAATTATGCAAATGCACTGACATTTCTTCTGTTCATAAATCAAATATCGCATTTAAATCGCATCGAAATTCTGATGATTAATTTATATAAAAGTTTAAGGCGCTACCACTGATTCCGATGTATGCGCTTTTCGAAATTATCCTTCGTCTGGTAGATAGGCGAGTGGAAGATTGGGTGGAGGAGTGAGTGTATTAGGTAAAACAAAACGTGAGCGAGGTGTTTTGATGTTCAATTATATGATGAAGTGCGGGTAAAGGATAAGGGTTGTGATTTTCAGATAGATTGAAATGTACCAACAGCACCAACGAAAATTTTAAACAATTATTTGTCTGTGCATTTATCCAATAAAATCTCTTTATCTTAAATAAACCAACAGTTAAGTAATCCATCATTTCGTACAGAATACGGCAATTCCAGAAATCTAGCAGATTTTATCCAAATTTCTGAAATATACTTTGTTAGCGTAGGATCAGATTTTTAGCTAGCCCAACCAAAATAAACACGAATGGCCTTTCTACTGAAAGTTGTTAAGTGAAAATTTAAATTGCATATGTGTGTTTTGCAAACAGAACAAAAACCCGAGAGATCCAGTTAAAAGTTATAATGGGCAGAAATTAGCAAGTAAAATTAAATGTGACTTTGGGGCCAAACGAAACCCGTCTATTCTAGCGTGTCGCCAACTTCAAATACCTGCAGAATTAAACTCACCTAAACTTTCTGTTTTATATAATATTGTACTTGCTTTTTAGATAGATACACCTATTTCGTGCAACAATAGGTAATTATAAACCTAATTAATGGCAAATAAATTTGAATATAGTCAATAGGTTGTAAAATTATTGTTAATAGTTCTACTATGGATATATAGATCTAGAAAATTTTCCAACCCCGGCTATTACTGATCCCTTTTGACTACCCTCTATTTCTTTGGTTTATTTTATAGGTAAGCAGTTTTTATTTTTCGCGGTAGAAAAATTCGAAGCTCCATTCTATGTGATGCGATGTAAAAATAAAGCTGATGCAGTAAACTTGGCATACTCTACCCATTATCACCTTTGTAATATCCAAATAAATTATCCTGGTTCTATGTTATACGATGTAAAGATAAAGCTGATCAAATCAATTTTTCATTGTTTACCCATAAAGACCTTTGTGATATCCAAATGAGTATGGTTCTATGTGGTGCAATGTAAAAATAAAGCTGATGCAGTAAAGTTGTCATGCTTTACCCATTAAGACCTTTGCAATATCCAAATAAATGATCCTTGGAGTGTGGTTCTATGTGGTGCGATGTAACAATAAAGCTTATGAAGTAAATTTTTCATTTTTTTCCCATTAAGACCTTTGTGATATCCAAACAAGGGTGGTTATATGTGGTGCGATCTAAAGTAAAGCTGATGTAGTAAAGTTTTTATATTGTACCTATTAAGACCTTTGCGATCTTGTGCTCCTCATACCCCAAATTGAAATTCTTTATCGTTCCCTTTACCTCAACAAACGGCATGGTATATCAGTGGCCGCTCAGTCAATCAGTTAAAGAGGGTTTTGTCTCTTCTTTAATTTATCAAGTGACATCAAAATTTTGAGTTGCCCTCGAATATTCTGTATCGTGAATTTATTTTAGTGAAAAAAATTTTTAAACTTTCACATCTTCTCTCTATAGTATAAGTATCATCAAGTAATTAAATATATAAAAAAATTGACTTGTTTGTGTATTCTGTTACAATGGAAAAACTGAATATCGTGATAAAATTCTTTGTTTTGGAAGGTTTTTCAGTAACAGAAATCATACAAAAATGGTGAAAGTGTTAAAGCAATCTGCTCAAGTGTTAAAGCAAACTGCTCCTTCATTTCCAACTGTGCATCGATGGGTTTTAGAGTCTAAACGGGGTAGCACGAATGTCGATGAACCACACAGTGGACGTCCAAAAATTATTTATCCTTGTAGTGTGGTTCTATGTAATACGATGTAAAGATAAAGCTGATCAAGTCAATTTTTTATTGTTTACTCATTAAGACCTTTGTGATATCCAAATGAGTGTGGTTCTATGTGGTGCAATGTAAAAATAAAGCTGATGCAGTAAAGTTGTCATGCTTTACCAATTAAGACCTTTGCAATATCCAATATCCTTGGAGTGTGGTTCTATGTGTTTCGAGGTAACAATAAAGCTGATGAAGTAAATTTTTCATTTTTTCTCATTAAGACCTTTGTGATATCCAAACAAGTGTCGTTCTATGTGGTGCGATCTAAAATAAAGCTGATGCAGTAAAGTTTTTATAGGGTACCTATTAAGACCTTTGTGATATCCAAATAAAGAAACCTTGAAGCATGGTTAACTTTGTATCATTTTTTTATACCTAGTACGAAAAAACCGTATGTCACTGTTGTTATACCCTCGTTGATATACATAAATTTTTTATACTATGTCTCATTATAAAGCTTATGTTTTGCAGTTAGTGGTCAATACCATATTGGTTATTTGTTAAATTTAATAGTACCAAGTATAAACTATTTATTCTAAATTTGAATTGTTTTATTTGTACACTGAGAAAACAAACAAACGTTTTAAATTTCCTTATTGTAAAACGGACGAAAAGTCAAGGTAAGAACCTACTAGGAAATTATCGTTTACAGGTATACTTAATCCTTATCCGAGTTGCGGTAAGACGTTAAAAAACATTCAGAGTAAGTAAATTCTGTACAGTTTCAATTGGATAGAAACTAACCGAATCCTTGTTTTGATTGTCTCATTATTGCATTGATATGATATCGATAACAGAGCAGGAACTCCTCTTGAAAATAAATTCTCATTTAGAAGAAGCTGCTTCCATTCATGGGCTAGAATCAGAAAGGCGTCAAAAAACAAATCTATCATGTCAAGCGAAAGAAATAGTTAATAATGTTTTTTTAACTTTAACCGATAGGCATATGCGTAAAACTGAAGCTATAGAAGAAACTGCCGCTCCGACTAGGACACCAATTGCAACCGTTCGAAAAATTGTTATTAAACCTAAAAGAAATGACAGTGGTGTTTCTAGGCAGTTAGATCGTGCAGATGAAGACATAATTCGCCGTAAAGTGTACGATATGTATAAAGAACAATTGGTGCCAACATTAGACAATCTTCTTATAATAAAGTCAAAGCAGATGACACTGGAATTTAATGTGGTAGAACAAGTTTGTTGAAGTGTTTGCGGTGCATAGGATTTAGGTTTAAGGAAATAAACAGAAGGCAGGTTATTATGGAATCCCATCGTCTACGCATATGGCGAACGGAATATTTAACACAAAAATAAAACAGTACCGGAGACACACACAAAACTCCATCAAAAGGGTGGTTTGACAACAGCGTAAACTGTACAACAAATAACGACTATTTAATACCTACTAAAATAGTTCAGCTGACCCTGAACATTTGGGTAGATAGTCTCTTTGGGACAATTCCTTAACAATAGATGTTTACAAGAGGTTATTTATTTTTACTGTAAGTAGGTACTTAATAAAATGACTTTTATAATGAAGGTTCACTAAATGTGAATGTACCTACTTTACAACAGAATGCAACAGAATACTAAATTACGTAAATATCTCAGTAGACATCAGTGGTGATTAAAAAAGAGGAAATGACAATGAACATTTCTTTGTAATCACAAACATCGTATTATCAACGAATTACGTTGACATGTCCGATTAAACTTGTTGTTTTATCAGATACATTTTTCTTGTTCGTCTACGAAAAACTGTTTAATAAGTTAAGAAATTAGATAGTATGTAAAGAAAAAAACAGTTTTTCCAGTTAAAAGTTCCAGAGACAGTAAATGAGTAAATACATGATGGAGAAAAGTAAGGTGCTCCAAATATATCCTAACCTAAACGAATGCATACATTCGTTACCAAGAGCTGTTGCTTATGGAATCATTAAATAAAAAATTATGGAAGACAACTATCAACAAAACCGATAAAAATATCTGTAAAACAGTTAAAATATTATAACTAAGTATTGTCATGATGCACCTGCCGGTTTATTTTATAAATCATATTACAGAATTTGAAGCCCAGCTTACTAATTAAAAAAAAATCGTAGTTTAAGGACGCCAATGTAACATTTTACTCAGCTTATATAGATCTACCTATATTTTTTTCGTGATTCAGCAAATAAACATAAGAATAAGGAAATCACTTTGTGGGACTATCAGATTTTTCCATTTTAATCTAATCGTTCTGAAAAATACTGAAATGGCAAACGATTCTTTTACAGTCCGAGATAACTGAAAAACTGAATCCTTTATCAGATGTAGACCTCGGAATTATTACTTTGGCTTAAATGAAATTGAATTCCCGACTTCGTTCCGAAAACGCTGCCTATTTTTGTTTCTCTTGAGATCATTTGTACCTCTGGGACAGGGTTTTTAAATAGAATGTTCTTACGATATTGAAAATTTTTCATTTTTTATTTATTTTTCTTCTATCTTATATACTCTAGAGGCTTGTCGTATTATTACAGCGGAATATTCTTTAAATTTAAATAATCCTGTCGATGTATATTTTTTTTCATAACTTTTACTTTAATCGTCAAGAAAATCCATTATTCTATAAAGAAAACCCTCTCTATTCTCCAATCTCGTTTCATCGATTCGTCTTCACGTTAAAAATTCACAAAGCATCAAAGCAAAGCAGGGTTTCCGTTATATACGTAAACCCAAACTAAACTCCTACGTTGAGACGAGAGAGACAAAAGTCCTTCGGCATGCATCCCCAGACAATAATTCGCCACACAATGGCGACCTTAACCGGAAAATTAAATTACCCCATTTAATTTTATTTCTTCCGTACAAGCGTAATCGAACACATCTGGACCTGATTTTTGCCTCAACCGACCTCGAAACTCAACGATAATACTTGACAGTCTATAAATTTAACAAACAATAAAGTTCGAAACTGTAGAAATATCACAATGGGAAATTTAGTAATTGAACAAACAAGAAAATGCCATCCGGTAGCTCATGAATCTACAATCATTACCTATAGCCGATAATGCCTCTAACTACTTCAGCCACAGATGCGGATTTTTGATTGTCTTGATTCAGCTCATGTCACATTCATCACTCACTATTTCTCATATATGAATGACGTCAATGACAGAGCAATTGAAGCATTAAATTTTAAGTCATTTTTTGTGCCCTTATTTTTTTAATCGGTTAGAAGTCCGAAATCATATATGTTTAGTAAACTAATTATTTTTGAGATGTCTTTTTTTCATTAAGTAACGTAATAGTTGTAGTTCAAAAATGAGCCGTGAGCGGTGTTAGAGTAAAATTATCGACTCTTCCTCGTTGCAATTAGTAATTCTAGGCTCATTAATAGTTGCTACGGCCAACAATCTTGTCTTGTTCTTATCCTCTTCGAAATACAAGTAAATCGATTTAATTATGTTTCTTTTGATTATTCTACTTGGTATGAGTGTGTAAAAATAGGACTATATTTTATTAATACCAACAAAATCAAGTTGCTTTAATTTAGCCAAACATTAGTTTTTTTTATTATCATTAAAGTTAGGACCAGTGACATATATTTTTTTAATGAAATAGTCTATATACTATACACAGAAGCAAAAATAGAAAAAAAAGATACAAACTTCTGAACCTTAATTCAGGTGTAAAATTCATGTTAAATTCAAATATATATCTCAATGTTACAAAATTCTTATCAAGGAAATTTTTTGATACATTAAACTTTGATTTGATTACCTACTGCTACATCAATTTCCTCATATAAACATAAAATTTTTCGATTAAAAACAGATTTTCCGACGCTGGTGGCCTTCCAAATTCCAAATAGCAAACTCCAATTTGAGACAGCCTCCCTCCGGAAAGAATACACGGGAAATTTCCTCCAATTTTCTTGATTTATATAACATTCCCATCCGTCTGTTGAAGAGGTGCGCTTGAGCCGATTTTAGAAGGTAAAAAATCCTAAAATGAAAATCTTTATTATTTTTGGAATGGAAGCCAGATAATGACACACTGAACATTTTAGACAATTATTCCAATTTATTAAATGAGTTCATTTCTTCGTAAAACGTGCTTTTCTGATTTTACTGTTATTAAAAATCCATTATTACGTAACAGGATTTTTTATTACATCTAACAGTAAATTTTTAATTAAAATGAATTAAACAGCAAATTATTATATTCAAAGTTATTATGGACACACTTTATTGTACCCAGAGGTCCTTTAAAACCACAAGGTTTTTCACTGGTTAAACAAACACTACAACGATATTAAAGTTTGCAGACATCGAATTGGGCGTGTTGTAAACAAAACACGAGTTTATATCCGTCTACTGTCATATCGCGGTTTTCGAACATAACTTTTTGTTCACCACATACAGTTTGAGTTTTGAAGTGGAATTGTTTGTTCAAACAATTTTTAAAAGCACAATAAACATTGAGTCTGTGGATATTGTAAATTGATCGTTACAGTAGGTGCTTGTAAACTAAAAAAATTTAAATAATTGAATCTAAAGTTTCAACAAAATAGATGAAGAAAAGATATAATTTAATAGATAAAATAAGATAATTTTTTTTTAAACCGGCCAGAAATTAGTACTTTTCGGTTTATTTTTAGGCCAGAAAGTCTCATTTTGTCGGACAAGGCCAGAAAATAAAAATGAGTCCGGTCCGACAAAATGAGATTTTTTGACCCAAAAATAAACTCGAAATTACCAAATTCTGACCGAATTAAAAAAAAAATATTGTACGTAATGCTTTTACTGACCACTTTCGGGACTTGTTACGTAAACTACTATTAAGTGAATTGAATAATATCTGATGGATAATGGGTTTGAATACAGGATTTTCTATTCTCTACCAACTAAACTAACATGGCACGTGTCACTCTATTATATATTGTTATATTTGTTATTAGTACTCTGCTGGTATTTAACAAAGTAATAGACAACGAATATCACTGACCACTTTTCCTTGGCACGTAAACAATCACACCAAAGCCAAAACAAAATTGCCGATAATAATCCGCTGAATATATAGGTTCATTAGTTTTCCTAAAAGTTTATCGGATATACTAGAATTCTATGTATTATTCTCAGAATTCTCGATCATTTGATGATAGCGTCGCTCTTTAATGCGTAATCGTTGCAGTACATTACATTAAACGGGATGAAAGTAGTTACTGCATACGCATACGGTATGGCGAAAGTAAATAGGAAGTGAAATCGGATTTTTGACCAAAGTAGGATGCGGGTGCATAGAAATAGAACCCAAAAATGTGGTTAGATTTTTTTGTCTGTCTGTATGTTTGTGCGCGCATCACATGAAAACTACTGATCCGATTCAAATTCAGTTTTCACAGATGTATTTGTCTTCTTTCAACTTAACATCCGGTGTATAAAAATTTCTCTTCCATTCCTTAAATGGTAAAAAAAATTTATACGACAATCACATGCCACGCGAACGACGTTGCGAGTACAACTAGTTTTATATATATATATATATATATATATATATATATATATATATATATATATATATATATATATTGAGATGATATTAGTTACTATGTTACTAGGAAAATCTAATGGAAAGTAGAGAAAGGAGATTTTCTTATTTCGGGTCAGAGCGCAAATTTAGTAACATTGGGATTGATTATCATCATCTTCTTCATAATTCCTAAAAAAGGAAAAAGAAAATAGAATAATAATAAAAAAAAAATACAAATACATTTCAAAGATTTTTATTTAAAGATTCAAAAATGATTAATCTACATTATATAAAGTTTTGATAATTATGAAATTGATAAATGGGTAAAGTAGATAATTAAAAGTTTATAAAATTGCCAATACGTTAGTAATCAAACATTAATTTTAAATGAATTAGGGGTGTAAGTAAATGAGAAAATTGAATTATAAAAAAAAGACATCACAAATAGTTAAAATAAATGTCAAAACTTCTACTTACTTTTAAATTATACAAATTTACCAACCATATTCTAATTTATTAATAGTTCAAATGCCAAATGAAATATTCTGAAAAAGAGAAAATTATTAGTTTGTAGTGTTAGTAAATTTCATAAGAATATAAAAAAAAATGATCATTGTTTTAAATTGTAATACTGAATCAGGAATTAGATTTTGTTAATAATTTTATTTAAATAAGAAATTAGTAGGCGATTAGATGGAAAAGATGTATAGATTTAAGTTTGTTGAATTTGTCAATTGTTTCTTTGTTGATTTGATAGAATGTCGCTTGTTTTCGGTTTGTTGAAATAGAAGTTGTATTAAAAATTTGCTCCGTAGAAATTTTGAGTTTTTTTTGAAAGTATTGATAATAGAAAGTATTAAAACAGTTTAAAGTATAAAGAATATCCCAAGGTAACCAGAGAAAGCAATTGGTAAGAGAAATTTATATGATTTTATGAAAGAATAAATGGTTAAAATTGTTGCTGAGTAGTTAATCGTTATAAATGCTTCCTGAATTGATTTAAAGAAAGATACTCTAGTTTCTAACAAGAAAGAATAGCATTATTGTACTTACCTTTGGATGTAAAAGCTGATTGTGCAGTGATTAGAAGAAATCTTATTAGTAAAATTTCCAAAGTTCGTGATATCATTGCTGTGCTGGGTAACATAGGCCTGTTATTGAAAAGGGGATCCTAAGGCTTAGCAGACCGAAGAGAAAACAAGATCTTCATAAAACGGTATCACTCTTCCATTATTATCAATAAAGAACTTTTCTGTTGTTTGATTTTTGTAATTTCCATGAACATTTTTATTTTCACTGTTTTATGTATTTAACTAAATTATTTTTATTCACTTTTTGTTAAGTTTAATCCAAATTGTTTAGTAACTCAAGACAGAATATTGCATTTATATATATTTGATGCTTGTTTTGGTTTATTAACGGTATTTTTGAAGTTTGACACATTTTGAATTAGAAAGGTTAGAAATTTATATACAATTCATGCCTAGAAAACATTGTTGGTCTAGGATAGTGCGGTTTTACAGTCATTTTATTGCAAATTTGTGTATTAACTGATTTTGAATCTAGTTTGGTTGAATATTTGAACTCTGACCTTGACATAAGGGAATAGCCGGTAGCATATTTAATTAATCATATTGGAAGATAATTACATTGAGTTAATTCTTACCTATTCACTATTTATATTTAAAATTCAAAATTAATTAAAGGTAAGGAATATTTTATAACATAGTGATTGATATTATCAAAACATATTATTATTATTCTTACACACATCATATATGTTATAAATTTTGGCGCCCAACGTGGGGCTCTAAACAATCAAAATTAGAGCCGATTCAAATAATTAAAATTTGAGAATTTTGTTAAATTTTTTTTTTATTATTTCGCTCTAAACAATCAAAACTAGAGCCTATTTAAATAATTAATCTTTAAAATATTTTTTTTTTGAAAACTTGATTTGAAATTTTTTTTTTGTGATTCATATTAGTTATAATTATCTCGATAGAATAAATTGTGAATATGGAGGGAAAAATGAGATTGAGAGATGGTAAGATAGTAGGAGATGAGAGTGAAAGTAGTGATGGAGGAGAGATTGAGATGGAAAGTGTGGCGGTACAGGTACATGAAGAGAGAGTATTAGAAGCAGGGGATTACCGAGTGGAAGAGCTGATTCAAACAGGCCAGACACAGGAAGAAGCAGAAACGGAAGAAGGAGAGAATTTAATAGAGATAGGGGGAGAACAGGATCGAACTATGATAGAAATAGAGATAGAGAGAACTGCTGGTGGAAATGAACAAGAAGAACTGGTGGTACAAGAAAAACCAAGAAAAAAAAATCAACCTGATATGAACAGCATACTTGAAATCCTTATGATGAGATTTGATCAACAAAAAGAAGATAATATGAAGATGAAAGAAGATATAAATAAAAAATTGGATGAGACGAATAAAAGATTTGATCAGCAGGATAAGAAATTGGAAGAGACTAATAAAAATATCATAAAAGATATAAAAGAAGATAATTTGAAAATGAGAAAAGATATAGATAAGAAATTTGAGGAAATAAAAGAAGATAATAAGAAATTTAGAAGTGAAATGAAAATTATGAAGGAAGACAATTTGAAGACCAGAGAAGAAGTTAAAATAATTAAAAAGGAATGTGACAAGAAAATAGAACAGCAAAACAAGAAATTGAGAACGGAAATCCAGGAGACAGCGATTGAAATTAAGGAGGAAATTGAAAAAGGTATAGAAATTAAGATAAAAGAAGTAAGTAAATCAATTAAAGAAAATTTATCGGAGGAAATAGAACGTGAAGTCAATAAACATACTGATGTCATAAAAAAGGATATTGGACAAATACGATTGCAAGAGCAAATTAATGAAAAAGTTGTAGACAATTTAAAAATTAACTTAAGTAAGAAATTTGAAGAGAAGAATAAAAAATTGTATGAGACTAAAGAAAGATTTGAAGAAATAAACGAAGATATGAGGAAACATATAAATATGGAATTAGAAAGAAAATTTCAAAAGAATAATGATAAAATGAAGCAGACTAATAAAAGATTGGAGAAAATAAAAGAAGATACTAAGACATTTATAAGACAAATAAACTATATGAAGGAAGATAATTTGAAGAGCATAGAGGAAGACACAAATAAAATAGATGAAGAAAGGAAGAAGACTATTAAGAAATTTGTAGATGGATATAAAGCAAAGCAAGTAGCATTCTGGGAAAAATTGTACATTTGGAAATATGAAGAAAGGGGGAAGAAAACTAAATTTATATTAGGTTATACGTATATAGGAAAATACCAAGAAAGGGGGAAGAAATTTAAAAATATAGTAGGTATTGGGTATATTTGGAATTATCAGGAAAGGGGTAAGGTATTTAGATTTATTAAAAGGTTAGATGTATAGGAAAATTTATTAAAAAAGGGGAAATAATTCGAAAACTAGAAAAACAAATTATATTTAAATGAATGTTTAGAATGAATGTGATGTAAAAAAATATAGAAATGAAAAATTTATAAAAAAATGTTAGGGTAGATGATATTAATAGCAAAGTTTTGTAAATAATAGTATTAAGATGTAAATATCAAATTAAGATTGAATGGTTTTATTAAAAAAAGGTTTATACAATCTGTGCAAATAATATTAATTGAGGCTAAAGTTTTTGTAAAATGAGTGTTTATTTATAAAAAAAAATAGATTAAAATTATAATTTTTAATCCAACATCAATGAAATGTTTGATGTAAAAATTTTAATTGGGGGATTTGAGATGATATTAGTTACTATGTTATATTAAATAAGAATGTAGAAGGAAAATCTAATGGAAAGTAGAGAAAGGAGATTTTCTTATTTCGGGTCAGAGCGCAAATTTAGTAACATTGGGATTGATTATCATCATCTTCTTCATAATTCCTAAAAAAGGAAAAAGAAAATAGAATAATAATAAAAAAAAAATACAAATACATTTCAAAGATTTTTATTTAAAGATTCAAAAATGATTAATCTACATTATATAAAGTTTTGATAATTATGAAATTGATAAATGGGTAAAGTAGATAATTAAAAGTTTATAAAATTGCCAATACGTTAGTAATCAAACATTAATTTTAAATGAATTAGGGGTGTAAGTAAATGAGAAAATTGAATTATAAAAAAAAGACATCACAAATAGTTAAAATAAATGTCAAAACTTCTACTTACTTTTAAATTATACAAATTTACCAACCATATTCTAATTTATTAATAGTTCAAATGCCAAATGAAATATTCTGAAAAAGAGAAAATTATTAGTTTGTAGTGTTAGTAAATTTCATAAGAATATAAAAAAAAATGATCATTGTTTTAAATTGTAATACTGAATCAGGAATTAGATTTTGTTAATAATTTTATTTAAATAAGAAATTAGTAGGCGATTAGATGGAAAAGATGTATAGATTTAAGTTTGTTGAATTTGTCAGTTGTTTCTTTGTTGATTTGATAGAATGTCGCTTGTTTTCGGTTTGTTGAAATAGAAGTTGTATTAAAAATTTGCTCCGTAGAAATTTTGAGTTTTTTTTGAAAGTATTGATAATAGAAAGTATTAAAACAGTTTAAAGTATAGAGAATATCCCAAGGTAACCAGAGAAAGCAATTGGTAAGAGAAATTTATATGATTTTATGAAAGAATAAATGGTTAAAATTGTTGCTGAGTAGTTAATCGTTATAAATGCTTCCTGAATTGATTTAAAGAAAGATACTCTAGTTTCTAACAAGAAAGAATAGCATTATTGTACTTACCTTTGGATGTAAAAGCTGATTGTGCAGTGATTAGAAGAAATCTTATTAGTAAAATTTCCAAAGTTCGTGATATCATTGCTGTGCTGGGTAACATAGGCCTGTTATTGAAAAGGGGATCCTAAGGCTTAGCAGACCGAAGAGAAAACAAGATCTTCATAAAACGGTATCACTCTTCCATTATTATCAATAAAGAACTTTTCTGTTGTTTGATTTTTGTAATTTCCATGAACATTTTTATTTTCACTGTTTTATGTATTTAACTAAATTATTTTTATTCACTTTTTGTTAAGTTTAATCCAAATTGTTTAGTAACTCAAGACAGAATATTGCATTTATATATATTTGATGCTTGTTTTGGTTTATTAACGGTATTTTTGAAGTTTGACACATTTTGAATTAGAAAGGTTAGAAATTTATATACAATTCATGCCTAGAAAACATTGTTGGTCTAGGATAGTGCGGTTTTACAGTCATTTTATTGCAAATTTGTGTATTAACTGATTTTGAATCTAGTTTGGTTGAATATTTGAACTCTGACCTTGACATAAGGGAATAGCCGGTAGCATATTTAATTAATCATATTGGAAGATAATTACATTGAGTTAATTCTTACCTATTCACTATTTATATTTAAAATTCAAAATTAATTAAAGGTAAGGAATATTTTATAACATATTGATTGATATTATCAAAACATATTATTATTATTCTTACACACATCATATATGTTATAATATATATGTTATGATGTAGTGTTTCACGGATGGTAGAATGAACAGTAGTGGTGTTCCGGGTTTCAATCCGTTGGTTGTTTGTGTCTTCACGACGTTTCGCCAACATCTCAGCTGGCATTTTCAAGTGATGCTTCCTTTGCGGCTGCTCAATTTGTTTTTTAATGAATATCAAAAATATTTTGACCTATTTTTTAGGTTTTTTAGGCCATTTAAAACAAGAACAGTCTCTTAAAGTTAAATGTTCTTGAGTTACAAGCAATTTCAAAACGCAAAAATCCTCATTTTTGAGGGTCGAAAACTTAGTGAAAAGTCAATATTTTTAAGCTTACTAAGTGCCTAAATTGAAGTTTATACATTTATTTTTAATAATCCAAAGAATAATGGCGGCTAATTTTAATTTAGATCGTTGTTTTTTAAATCATAATTATCCGCGTCTACTGGATTTTTAAGCAGCCTTATGGTACGCTTGAGTGGCTCTTATGCATATTTTACAGAGTTACGCAAAAAATTCTCGCAGAATTCTTTATATCCTTAATACCACAGTCTCGATTATACGAAACTTTTGCGTTTTCCAGATTTTAAATTACTAATAACTCGAAAACAGTTATAAAAAATACTGGAGACCCATTTTGTTTTAAATGGCCAAAAACAAAAGTATGTCCGGAAGAAAATTATTTTTGATATTTGTTAAAAAAAATTATTTTAACAGGAACCACACATAGGTTGTAGCTAAAGTCTGATCCTTGGTGCCAGGGTAAAAACTGAGCTTCGTATTTTTTTGACCTTCGACCAGGGTAGTCGTTTAAAATATAATCAAAAGTTTCTTTTTTCATTCTCATGTAGTCAAAAAAACCATTTGGATCTTTTCTTAAATCTTGATATGGATGATGAAATTCTCCGTACAATATACGTTTTTTGTGGGTCTAGGACAACTCGCCGTCGCCGACTGGCCGTAGGGACAACTGGCCGCCGATATATGTTTTCTAATTTTTTATTAAAAAAAAATCATTTTGTATAGTTTGAGTATTAAACCTGATAACATGAAGTTGTCTCTTAATGATAAGACGGAATACTTTTTGGATATGAAATATCAAACTACATATGTTCTTGAAAGCACAAAAAATAGTCTAATTAATAACATATTTAAACAAAAGGCTTCGGGTTTTCGATGAAAATAGAAAAAAATTAGAAACTATTGTATATTTAGCAAAGTTTTCAAAAAAAGATGTTCTCTGATTTAATCTTATTTTCCGTCTTGACAGAAAATGTAAAGTGTAGGAAAGTTTGGTTAAGCAATAAATTGTTAGTTATTTATTTCTATTTGGTCAGAAAATCTCATTTTGTCAGACTGGGCCAGAAAATTATTGTGATAGTCTGGTAAAAGCTTTTACCGGACTCATTTTTATTTTCTGGCATTGTCCGACAAAAGGAGATTTTCTGACCTAAAAATAAACTGGACAGTATCTACTAATTTCTGGCCGATTTAAAAAAAAACTAATTTTCTTAACAAAAATATGCCAGGTAGATTCTTTTTAATAATACGTTTCTATACTGAGTTCAAATATTTAATGCAGCATTATGGGAATTTTAATACCAGTAATTGAAATTTTAATCCCGACAATTTGTTTACCATTACGGCTAGATCACGAGAAAGTGTTTTTAAATTATGTTTTAATTATCTCCTATATTAGTATCTATTTAACAAAATCGAAACATTATCTTTTAACAGTACTTTAACTTTTTTATGTCTTCTTTAATATGAGTACCGCGCTCTTCTCTCTCTTCTTTACAACCAAAAAACAGACTTACCTCTCCATTTTTAGTATAAAATCTATGAAATTTCTTAGCACAGGTTCCTACATATAGTCAATTTATCATGGGTTTAGGAAATACCTTTGTAACAACATATTCATCGGAAGGAACCAAATTAAGGTGGTGTCATCATCGTAGCAAGTAGAAAGATTTTGAAAAAAACGCCATTAATTATTGTTAATTTAGGAGTTTTGTAGATTCTAGTTACTAAATTGCATTTGAGTACGTACATAGTTGAAAATTTAAATACAGCGTATTTCTCAATTTCACAATTCACGAAAACTATTAAATTTTTCAACTCAGCACACTTCACTCCGTTTAAAACCGCTAAATTCATATAATTTCCATTATCTAAACGAGAGCCATTTTTGGTGAATTTACGAATTATAATTTGCAGTTTACCGTGGACACTTGTTCAACTTGTCGCCCATACAAGACGAATCTCTTTCCTTCTGCTCTCCATATATCAACTGAACAATATTGTCAAGTCAACTGATGTTTGTTAAGAATTATTAAAAAATATTCAAAATTGTTTTTAATAGTTTGTAAAATATACACTTTCGAAAAAACTTTTTCTTATATATAATATTATATATGATTGTAATTTGCCATTGAAGCCGACTTCAACGAAATCGAAATCAGATGATTAGTTGCTTCCAATTTTTTTAAGAAATATAGATTTTATTTATTGCTTTTTAGTGCATTTTTTTATCCTTTTTAGTTGCTACTTGGTTTTGTCAGATGTGGGCGCGAATTCATGATGTACTATTTTTAAAACCTTCCGAATACCGTGTACTGAGTTCAATCCCCAACAATGCCGACATGTACGAATGTGACTTTTTGAAGACATAAGTAAATTCTCTAACACCTAGAGACACCATTTTTGTACGGTAAAGGAAAACATCGTAATGAAACGTGGACTTAATTGTCTGAAATCACCAACATGCAGTGAGCAAGCATGTTTATTAAATGCTCATTCTTTCTCTTTGTGAGAAGGGGCTTTGGCTTAAGAGTGGGACAGTAATGGTCTAATTATTATGCTTTTATGTTATACACCATTACTAACATATTAAGTTAACTGCAGGGCTTGTTCCGTTGATTTTTGTGGTATTTCCTGGAATATCTTCTACATTGATGACCAGACCTTAACCAAATTTATATGGAACCACACAGACACTCTACTCTTTTGAAGGCAACAAGAATTTTTTAATTTGGGTTATAAATACCAGAGATATTTAGAAACATACATAAAAAAATAATTGGTCGAGTTGAGAACCTTCTCATTTTTTGAAGTCGGTTAAAAAGAGCCCTATTATATATAGAAAAACATTTATTCAAAAGAAATTCATGTATTTTTTTTAAATGTTCCAAGCTTATAATATTAAAATAATAACTTTTAACAACCTATTTCTAAATGTTCATCTTTCTTTCATATTTTTTCTCTTTATTTATCAATTTTTATGATCGGAGATAACCAAATAAAATATTAACAAAATTATCATATGCTTTAACAAATGTATTTTTATTTGAATTAATGTCAAAGTTTATCTAAAAAATACCAATATGTATATACTTCGCTTGAGAATTATAGTAAGCTTGAGGCTCTATTTGTTTTGGGATTATAATTCTGTAAACAGACAAATTATCCTTGTAATTACCATTTCACACCATAAATCGAAACGTGTAGATAACAAAGCCATTAATACAAACAGCAAAATAATAGGTGTAATCTAATAGCCTATGAATATTTATTAATCAAAATATGTTTTTAAAATTAAATGCGAAATTGAGAGGCTGTGTAGGAATTAGACCATTATTTACACTAAGTAAATTAATCTTCTCATTAAAATATTTGGTATATAGTGTAGATTATTAATATCTGCTTTTTAGTTACTAGGTGGTCTGATAACTGACCTTCATTGAAATGAAAAACATGTTTTTTATAGAAAACTAGTTGTACTCGCAACGTCGTTCGCGTGGCGTGTGATTGTTGTATAAAAATTTCTTACCCCACTTCATTTTAGGAATGGGAGAGAAATTTTTATACACCAGATGTTAAGTTGAAAGAAAACAAATACATCTGTGAAAACCGCATTCGAATCGGATCAGATTTTTCATGTGATGCGCGCACAAACATACAGACAGACAGACAAAAAAAATCTAACCACATTTTTGAGTTCTATTTCGATGTACCCGCGACGTCGTTCGCGTGGCGTGTTGATTTTTGTATAAAAATTTCTTTCCTCACACTGTTAAAGGGGTGGGGGAAGAAAGTTTTATACACCAGATGTTAAGTTGAAAGAAGACAAATACGTCTTTGAAAATCGCATTCAAATAGGATCAGTAGTTTTCATGTGATGCGCGCACAAACATATACATTCCTACAGTTTTATTATATGTATAGATTATGTCATTTTATTTGATATAGTCTCTTTTTAGCTTACCTAATGTATAAATTCCAGCAATTTTACATCTTTCTTATGCCGGCCGTCCGAACAATACGATTATGGACACTTTGCAAAATAGACATTTGTTTCGTTAATTATCTCGTTATTCAGCTCGTTAGAGGTGAATTTTAATTTACGAAGCATCTCATCGGATTTGGAAACACGTAATTATCGAGGAAGGCCAAATCAGGAGAATAAGCTCCATGAATGAATAAGCAGTTTAAATGTTAACTCATGAATTTTTGTTGGTTACATAACGCTCTTCTTAGCCAGTGTAACACTTGTTTTTTCCGCATATGGGGCTGTTTCACTTAGAATTTGTGCATTCTTATATTGACTATTGGTAGTTTTACCTATTTCGAGATATACAACCTTTGCAATCTTAACAAATAATTTCCATAATTTCTACCAGTTGAGCTACTCTTGACTGTTTCGAACCATTTTTTTCGGTTTTAATCCACTGCCATGCGTTTATTATGTACTCTGGTGTGCAGTACTAAATCCAGGTTTTATTAACGGTTATAAATTGACCCCAAAAACTGACTAATTGCGTTACATGAGGTCTAAACACTGCTCAGAAGAGGTTCTAGATTAGTTTTTATAAGTGATCAGCAAACACGGCATCTGATCTAGATAATTTATTTAATAAACTGTGTCGGCCAAAATATGGCACTTAGTAGACCACCTAGTATTTACAGAAAGAAATCTAATTTTGGCAGCACAAACAGGTTAAAAGGTTTAAAAATGGAAGTGAATGAACTAATAGATCCGAAACACATGAAGTCGAAACCACAAACACCACAAATTACAACAAACGAAGAAGTTCATATAACCAATCAGGAAGTACGAAAAACACTTGAAAGACTGAAGAACAGAAAAGCTACAGGTAAAAACGGGATACCAAATGAACTGTTGAAATAAAGTGAAAAGGCAATGACGGATCAACTGACAATATTGATAAACAAAATCATAACATACAATAAAGTACCAGAAGAATGGAGAACAAGCGAGCTAATCCTACTTTACAAAAAGGGCGATAAGAAACAACCGCAAAACTACAGGGGTATCAAATTGCTAAATACTAGCCTGAAACTTACAACTAAAATTTTGCAAGAACGAATAAATCAGCTCATAAACTTAGCAAATGAGCAACAAGGTTTCCGTACGGGTAGCTCGTGTACAGATGCAGTATTTGTCATAGAACAGATTACATTAGAATACAATAGACATGCGTTCCTATGCTTGATTGACTTGAAGAAGGCATTTGACAGGGTCAGACTTAAGGATGTAATACACCTTTTATATAATAGAGGAATACCGGTGGATATCATAAAAACAATTGAAAACGTCTATCAAACAACAAGATGGAAGTCAGGATAGACGCGCAATTTACGGAACCTATAGATACAGGGAATGGAATAAGATAGGGAGATTCACTAAGCCCTATGCTATTCAATCTGATCATGGATGAATTCATAAAAAGCGTCAACAAAGGAAAACGATACAGAATGGGAAACAATGAAATTAAAATTCTCTGCTATGCAGACAATGCAATATTAAGAGCCCAAATTGAAGATAGCCTTCAAAGCCTAGTTTACAGATTTCAGATAAAAGCAAAAGAATTTCCACTCAGAAAACTAGAACAATAGTAATCAGTAAAGAACCAATAAGATGTAAACTGGAAATCAATGGAGTTATCATTGAACAAGTTATGAAAATAAAGTAACTAGGAATTACACTGTGCAGCTATGAAGACGTTGAGAAAGAAGTAAGAGATCATGTACAAAAGGCAAATAGATTGGCAGGATGCCTTAATAATACTATAAGGCGCAAACGACACATAAACATGGAAATGAAATCAAGAATCTATAATGCTAGTATAAGACCAGTAATGACGTACGCATCAGAAACAAGATCCGACACAACCAGAACACACTAAACACAGAGAATGTTGGAAACAGCAGAAATGAGAATCCTCAGAAGAATTACAGGTAACAGGATGAGAGCAGTGAAGATATCAGAACAATATGCAAATGGACACTAAACAGAAAAAATAATGGAAAAATCACATCAGTAGAATGGCGAACACTAGAGATTTTAAAGAGAATAATCACCCAGTGGTAGGAGAAGTATAGGCCGACCGCGCAAAAGATGGAGCGACGATCTTCCATAGAGGCACCAACACGCCAATAAACAAGCAGAATTGCTTATATAAAGAAAGAAAAAGAAGAAGAAGAAGCAGGTTAAATGTTAAAAGTAGTTTCTTCTAGTAATAAATAAGTTAGATGCGGGTAATAAGGCCAGACAATCAAAAATATAACTTGAAATGTTCGATTCCGCTCAAGGAAACACTCTTAGGTATTAACACTCTTATATAGTTCTTCAAACTTTCCGCGACTTGTCACTCGTTTGTTTTGGCCACTGTGGTGAGATTCTTTTGTAAAAAGAAGTTGTGCAGCACTAATAATAAAAAATCATCCTACTGAATCTTAAGTAACTTTTGTAATAAGACAGATATATAATTTTGCACTAGAGTTGTTTGTTTTTATACTTCTATCAACTTAATATATCAAAATAGGATTGCCAGGTTTAACCGAACAAAAAAACTGAATAAAAATGACGTTAGTTTTTATTTTCACGCTTGTGAGGAGAATCAGATGAAGGATATAAAACAATGTTCCAAATACGACAAGTAGTATCATGAGGAATGTGACCCTTTATCTGTTAAACAAAAAAATATGTTGTCATTATAAAGAGTGGGCATAATTAATGCAAATATAATTGATTTTAATCTCAATCACCAAATATTAGACGCTCTTTTTTATTATTTATGAGTGTTAAAAATTAAGTCTTATTATACTAGCATAGTATAATAAGGCTCATTGACAAGGTAAAATACTATTTTTTTTAAATATTTTATAGTAGTTCATCTATAAGTTTAATTAATTTTAAAATTTGTTGATTCGGATATCTAATTTTTATTTTATATACATTCTCCCTGTAGGCCTTATTAGCCGCACCTACCTTATTAGGTTTTGTTTAATGATCAGCAAACGCAGACTCATCAACAGGATAATTTTTTTATACTCAAAAAATGACTAGTGTCGGCGAAGTAAGTTACTTATTTATTAAACTAACTAGTAGGTATTTGTAACAAAACCTAATTTTGACCACTAATTTGATCTAGACAAAGTTTATTTAAATCAAGGAATCTTTATACAATCGAGGAAGATCTGAAAATAATTTCTTCTAATAATAAGTATTAGGAATGTTTCACTTCAAAAATTGTCATCAACGTTCAAATCTTTTTAACTAAGTTCCATTTTGGCATTAGTTAATTCGAAGTTTTATTAAATTCCTGAAATATCTATGAGAATTATAAAGTTTAGTTCATTCTACTTCTGAAAGCTGAATTTTAACAGGCACAAGTTTTCCAAGAGAGCAGGATATTTTTTAATAGTAGGTAATACTATTTAAATGAAATAGACTGTAAGACTTGTACACGCTTACTGAACTAAGAGGAAGGAAGGAAAACTAGTATTTTTCTTAACGAAGCGTGTATTGTAAATTATAAATTGTTAGCTGAGCGCTTTCGGCCTAAACACCGGCCATCATCAGAGCTAAAACTAAATTAAGACAAATAAAAATTTTGTAAAAAACAACAAATTGGTAGAATAGAATAGAATTACTTTATTTGCATAATTACACATACAGTGCTTTGCATCGTCAAAGCAGAAATGATTACATTAATTTAAAGTATAAAACTTAAGTATGTAATAACAACAATGTTTAAAGAAAAATAAAATTACCAATAACATCTCAGTACCTACAGAAAGAGTAACAGTTATCCATTTCGATCCCTCCGACATCCCAAGCAACCCCAAAGAGCGACAGTGAACACAGATGGCCAACAATTAAGTTGACCATAGGCATCCCCATATCTCCCCCAAAAGCCCCGAGACTACAAAAGGAACGAAACGGACAACACAGCCACACATACAAAACTTTGATTAAAAAGTATTTAACATATTACAACATAAAAGACGTAATCAAAAACACATTAAAATTCAATCTTAAAAAAGTCATCACATTTATATAAACAAGAGTTAAGTAGAATCTTTTTTACAGTAGTTTTAAAATTAATGATAGGGAGTTCTTTAATCTCACTTGGGAGCTTGTTGTAAAAAGTAACGGCCATATTTAGGTATGATTTGTGCGTTAAAGACAAATGATGTTGAGGTTGTAGCAACAAATCACCCTTTCGAGTATCATGATTATGTCGACTGCCTACAGGCGTAAAGCTTACAAAATTATTTTGGACATATAAGAGACATTGTAAAATATAAAATCCAGGCAGGGACATTATACCATACTCTAAAAATAATGGTTTACAACTATCGATGTTCTTTGCTCCAGCAATTATCCTCACAGCCTTCTTTTGGAGTATTAAGAAAACTTTCTGCCAGTCGGCTGAGTTACCCCAAAACATGAGACCGTACGACAATAGGGATTGAAAAAGTCCCATGTAGGCAAGCCGTCCTAATGTAAATCAATACCCCAGAGGAGAAAATGAAAAATAGACTGTACAGTCATCCAAAACTAACCATTCCATAGGAAAAGCTACTACCATGGGGTGGTCGGTTTGATGTTGTTTTATCGACCACCCCATGGTAGTAGCTTTTCCTATGGAATGGTTAGTTTTAGATGACTGTATTTTTCATTTTCTCCTCTGGGGTATTGATTTACATTACTACGTAAGTTACCAATTTGTTGTTTTTTACAAAATTGTTTTTTGTCTTAATTTAGTTTTAGCTCTGATAATGGCCGGTGTTTAGGCGGAAAGCGCTCAGCTAACAATTTATAATTTACAATACACGCTTAGTTAAGAAAAATACTAGTTTTACATAATAGTTATTTATTATACAAGGGAAAAAAGTATTAGATTTTAGCTCGAGGTTGTGTTGTCTCCCGACGCGAAGCGGAGGTAGACAAAAAACCGAGAGCTAAAATCTAATATTTTTCCCGTGTATAATACACTATTTTTTTCTGTGACGACGATTTAATATTTTAAATAAAAATAATATATTAAAATCGGAAAATTACTGATGCAAAATTTGAGTTTTAAAACTAGTAGGCTTTTGTCCTTATAGTGACAATTAGACCTGCGTTGCTAAGGAAACCTTTATTTATGTGTATATATCCGGGAAAAAAGTACTCACTTTTTTCCCATGGTAAAAAAGTAATAATTTCATAAAAAGTGACGTTTTGTGACCCGTTAACAGAGATAAAATGTCAAACTTTTTTCTCGTCGCAGAAAAAAATAATTTTAATTGTTTTCGAAATTGGTGATTAAGAATGAAATTAACTTTATTATGAAATATCTCAACGCATTATATTTTACTATAAATCTCATATGAGACAATATTAGATAATTAACAGTGTTTTTCTATAGCTTATAATAAAAAATTAATCTTTGTTACGGGTAGCTCTTTTAGACACCAGACTCAGTAAAATTCGGTTTCAGTTTAAATAAAGATTTACTTCTAAAATAAATTATATACAAGTAAAATGAAAATAAAATACAATCTCTACAAATTAAACAAAATTAATTGGATCTGCGATCCCTTTGGTCCTCGGATGGATCTCCCTGTAAAAAAATAAATTCAATATAGATTCCGGTTATAGCATAAGATCGTTAGGGTAGGTTCGAACCGATCAATACTCGGTCACGGGGTGAGACAACCCTTGGTCAATACCCAAGGATCGGAACGGTATAACCGATCAATACTCGGTTACGGTGTAGGACAATCCTTGGTCAATACCCAAGGATCGGAACGGTTTAACCGATCAATACTTGGTTACGGGGTAGGACAACCCTTGGTCAATACCCAAGGATCGGAACGGTGCAACTGATCAATACTCAGTTGCGAGGCAGGATAATCCTTGGACAATACCCAAGGATCGGGACGGTACAACCGATCAATACTCGGCTGCAAAGGCAGGGAAGGTCGGTGGCTACTGGTCAATACCCAGCCCAGAGCCCAGGTTAGAGTTCTTCCAAGATCAGTACTCTCAGTCGAACTCGCCTTCTTCAGCGATGGCATCGGCTTTTTATCCCCGCTGAACGGTGCTCCCACTTATTGAATGGGTCTGCGCGAGTCTTGACGACGTGTCGTATCTTGGTCGCGCACCTCGAACGGATGGTGGGAATGCTGGCAAATACCAACGATAACGCGGGTTTTCTGCGTTATCGTTACATCTTGGTATAAAAAATTTTGAATTACCAAAGAGCCAACTATAATTTTTTCTGTATGTAAATATTTGTTTTTTTTTTAAATTTATGATTTATGAAATTGTTGATTATTTATGATCAGTTGATTAGTTATAATATTAAAAAACATATTTTCTTAAACAAATTTCATTTCTCATTTTTTAAATAAATTTGATAGAAATAAAGTGATATTTTATGAAAATATTTAAAATAATACAATATAAACGCACTCTACTTATAAGGTTTTCTTACTATAAACAGTTTTCTATAAAATTGTCGCCCAGTCGATCCTGCCTACAAAACTTTAGAATAAAAGTGTTGTGTTGTTTATTATTGACAATATTTTAATCAATATCCTGAACTAGTGCTAAGAATAAGTAATGTAGAATTTGTGTTACATCTCAACGTAAGCTTCTTCAATCAACTTTCTTAAGGCGCAGTTTTGCGTAAGTCTGGGTAAACTGGCTACTGTTTTCCAGGCTGAAGTTGTTGCCCTATCCGAGTGTGCAAGATTGTGTTTGGAGCATGGTCTGACAGGCCACACCATATACATAAACTCGGACAGTAGAGCAGCGCTAATGGCACTTGACAGTTTTGACTTTACTTCTAAGGCAGTATGGGACTGTCATCAAGCCATGAAAACCCTGGGAGAGAACAACAAGGTTATCCTTAGATGGGTTCCAGGTCACAAAGGTATTGCTGGCAATGAGGGAGCTGACAAGTGGGCAAACAAAGGAGCTGAAAACCCGCTCATTGGCCCAGAGCCGACGTGTGGTATTGCTTACAACACAGCACGAAGAGCTGTTCGCCAGTGGATGGGCATAGAACTTTGAAAGAGCTGGGAAAGAACAGAAGGTAAAATACAGTCAAAGAGATTGCTGCAGACACCTACTGGTGCTATAGCGGCAGATGCCCTTGGGCTGAGGAGGAAGACCCTGCGGAAAGTGGTTGGCTTCATCAGCGGCCACTGGGTATTCCGCGGACATCTACATAAGATGGGAATTCAAGTTGAAAACCTCCTATGTAGAAAATGCGATAAGGAGGAGGAAACAGCCTTCCACGTGATATTCATGTGCCCAGCCCTGCAAGGTCTGCGTGTAAGATCCCTTGTCCTACCGACTGGAGATCAAAGGGAAGAACGGGTAACCATAGTCAAAAGGATCTCTTGGTTCATTAAGAACCTGGGATTTGACGGAGAGTGAGGACCTGTGAATGAGGATGCACAATAAGCTGTACTAGCTGCGATGCAATCCCATGGACTACCCTAAGCCTGGCCCTCTGTAAAAAAAATGAAATATTTTAAACCAATAAATCCAGGAAATGACTAAAAATATGTATTACTTTACTTTAATATAAAAATATGTACCAATTAAAAATTGTGCTCATACAAAATAACTTTTTTCAACATTTTTACAAATGGTAACACACCACAGGGTGTTGTAGGTGTGGAGAGAAATCTGGGAGGAGGTTTAGATTAATGTCGACAATAAATAAAATAATGAAGAATATCCAAAAAATGTACACCAACAATAAGAATGATAGTAAAGTGACTTGAAACAAAGTTCAAAGTTCGGCAGATATAAACTATATTACTCGTAGGGGAGGGGGTGGCAAGATGGGGTACTTAAAGTATAAAGATCAATAAAAACAAATTTGATGTAAGAAAAGTATTGCAATTATTTTAAATTAAACTAACATTTATTAAACTCCCAGTATTTGGTGACATTAGGAACTTTTAGTAATATATTTTAGAAAAAAAAATTAATGAAATGCGTTTTGTCCCATGTTGTTGGTAACACGTGGTACTCCCTAGGGGTAAGATGGGGTGATAAGTATTATAGAAAAAAATTATGATCTTTTTGGGCTGACAGAACTCGCCGATGTAAATGGCTTCGTCATCACCATCATCAACGATTCCTCCACAGCTCTTATCGGCCCATTTCCCACAATTTATACACGCTATCCATTCCTCGATAGATATCTTCTGCTTTTTTAATTTTTTGTTGTTTCTATTATTTTCTAGTGTTTTTTTTTGTTTATCATATTTTGTTCTTCTGGACAGCGACCTCAAATTCTTGTTTATAAGAAGAAGACGTGATAATTGCTGTTTTGCCATGTTGCCTAGTTACTTGTGATGTTCTTTTGGTAACTGGAAGTGGTAATAGGTTTCGGAGAAGCAAAGGCAAAGCTACTGTCACTTTTTTCTCATCAAGGTGCTTGAAATAGTTGCTGACTAATTTAGCTTAGAGTTTGTTTAAATGTTTGTAATTCCTGCCTAATAGACTTTTCGGCTATATGTCATAAGTGCGTGGCTGGTCTGACTGATTTTGTTCTGATAGTGTTTTTTTTTTGACTACTCATCAATTTGTTTTGGTGACACCCTCATCAAACTGGCTACACGGGGTAGTCATTACCCCATTTTGCCCCACCGTGCTATTGTCGAATAATAACATAAAATAAAAATAAAAAAGACGTGTTGCACTCGGGGACTGCCGCAGTAAATCTATTGCATAGCATTTTTTATCAACTTATGCAATTATAATTATTTATTAATTTTTTATCTATGCAGTATTTTTTTCTTTGATATTAATTCAAGTTACACTTTTTAAGCGTGGTGACCGATAAGAAAACAATTTTTTCTAAGTGTTAGGTTTTTTTGTTCCGGAATTTCTTGATTCGGTCATCGCGCTCAAAGTCCGCGATAAAAGCTATAAAATAGCTTAAAAAATCTATAATTTTACATTAAAATGATTAAAGAAAAAGATTTCAATGGAGATAATATATTCCAATCAACGGATTGTATGGATAAAATATTGTTTATAGAAATAATTGATGATTGAATTGTCGTATATAATATCATAAGAGAGAAAATTTTGCCGCCAAAATTTTCGACTGGTATGAAAGTTTGTCGCTTGGCAATTTACGCGAATGAAATTTGCCAAAAAGCAACAAACTTGAATAAATCTGAAGAAAATTTGGCCGGGAAAATTTTTTCTCTCGAATGGTATTCGACAAGACTATTTCACGAGAAAAACAAGACAATATCAACGAAACATAATCTTCAATGACGTTTGTGAAACTGACAACTATAGAAATACCAGACACCTTAGTAACGGATCTGTCATAATTTTGTCGCTGAAATATTACGTATTGTCAATATGAAACGTGCCGTTGCTATGCAGTTTTGTCAAAGGTAATACCACGAGTCCTTAAAATTTTATCGATAAATTTTTAGTTTCCACGAAAACTTTTTTATTTGGCAAAAATACGAAAACAAACTGAAATGTGATAAAATCACGAGTCCGTAGGACGAGTGATTTTATCATATTCAGTTTGTTTGAGTAGTTTTGCCTAAAATAAAAAAGTTTGAGTCTGGAAAATAAAAATTTATCTAGTAAAATTTTACAGGACGAGTGGTATTTGAGAAGATTATTTTTTGAACCATTCTGTACAAAAACTAGGATACGTGTATTTTGTGTTGTCTACCTATGATCTAAAGAGAAAGAAAGGAAGTGGGTTTACACAGAAAAATATTTAATAAATATATTATTATTTTAAGAGAAAATACTTATAATCTTCTGATCTTTCAATAACTTTAATAAAAAATTTGACAAATTACCCTTCCTATTATCTTATCCTGTACACTATAAATAGATAGTATTGACAGTTGTCAGTTGTCGTGAGCGTAGAGAAAACAGGGTTATAATTTGAATAAATATTTATTTTTATACATATTTATACAATTATATTATTAAAGAGAAAATTACCAAAATAAAAATTATTAGGTATATCTATTTAAAGTTTACCTACAAGATCACATTTGGCTGTAGGCATATAAAAGTTTTAAATGCATGCAGAACCAGGAAGCAGGTTAGTTTTAAAGTACCTACATATTTGATTTTTCATTATCGTTTAGATGAATTGAATTGTGATAATAATAATAACAAAATATATTTCAGAATATTTAGATAATATAAATGAATGTTGATTTATAGTAAAGTACTTATAAACACGAAAATTGATTGTTCAATATTGTTATTGAATTTTTGACAGTTCTATAATTTTATCAATAGTAGTAAAACCACTAGTGGTTTTATCAATATAAACCGGAATGATTGGCTAGATTTAGCATAAAACATTGAAGATTAAGCGTTTTCATTGGACGAAATCACAAAATTGTGATATGTTGACAGGTGAAAAAAATAATCAGTTAAAAATAGTCTAGTGAAATAGTCAAAAAAAAAATTAAAAATGTTAGAATAGTATATTCTAACCGTGTAACAGACTGTATTTTCTCCACGACCATGTAATAATTCTGTTTATTTAAATTGAAATATGTAGCCAAACAATTAGAACGTCGCACTGTCAAACTGAGTTACAGTTTTGAAATTCGCAGGTTAATCTATGTTTTTTGTTGAGCAATTACAGAATGTTATTCCGTCACTAGTTATAGAATGGAAATACATGCAAAACACATAAGAAGCAAGTGTTTCAGAATGAATATTCTATCTCAAGAGTGAGAATGAACACTTTCTATTATTAAAAATGAAGTCGGAATTATTACTTTCATTAATGGTCGTGGAGAAATGTTATTAAAAGAATTTATAAAATAAAGGGGCAATTAAAAGTAGAGGCTAGAGCTGAAAAGTGATAGAGCAGAGATGCAAGAGATAGAAAGTTAAGCAGCAGGTGGAAGGAGTGGAAAAAATGTAGAAAGCAGAAAAAAAAGTTTTTTTTATATAATTTGTTGTTATAGCAAACTTAAGTGCTGAAATCCACAACCCAGTAATTGTATTGTCAAATCCATACCAATATATCAATTTTTGTGGTTTGCCTTGATTGTGTGACCTCCAAACCACGCCTGGATGACAGTCCCAGACATTTTAGTTTTTGTCGTAAAATCAATTTTCAGCAATCAGGCCTTACACAGAGCCCCAAAATCTTTGTAAGAGTAATATCTGGTGAGTTTCCAGGCCAGTGTAGAAGGGTAACCTTTTTGTCTTTGTAATAATTCATTATACGCTGAGACATGGATTCGCTTACTACTTTTACTTTATGGAGTACTATGAATACACAGCACATATCTCTTTACATATTTTCACTGTTTATCATCTTCGGTTTTTGTGTTGCTTGATATAGAAAACAGTCTTAACTTTTTTATAGTGGAAGTCGACTTTTCGTTCACTTCTCTCCGTACAAACTTTGATTAGCAACATGAAGGTAAAGTTTGCCAATAATAAAATACCCATCATTTTTACGAGGGCAACTGTAAAAGAACATCATTATTTCATCGCACCTAGTAAAATTCCTATTTAATTTTACTTACTTACATTACCAGTTACCACGTAACCTTTTTATCACCTCCCCCTAAACACTAGAAAGCTTCTGTACACCAATCAGCGCACGCACTAGTTGAGCAGCTAGTTAATATTACTTATTGAAATCTGTATTCGATTTTTATTCGGTTGCACAGATGTTTGGTTCTAAGAAAAAACTTGAGCGGGAGAGAATTAGTTATACAGCAATTGTTAAAACGTTAATTTAACACTAGCGTGGTCATTTAATTCATTTAATGTATAGACAAATTTTATTATAAATGAGTGAATATTTCTGTGTTTGTGTTAATTAACATGGTGTTCTAGGTATCTTTTGAAAATGGTGTTATTCAGGTTAGTGAAAAATCGACTAGGTGTACCGAAAATAAAATAATAAATTAATAGAATAATAATAATAAGTTGTATTGGAAAATCCATACCAAAATGTATGTTTAAAAATAATGTTCTTTTCAATGTGCATACAAGCTGTTTCCTTTGAAGTGTTACAGATTTCCTTTTACTCTTGGAAAAACGTTTGCTATTTGTAGAGTCTTTTTGGGTTTTAAGTTGCGATAGGTATAAAACCAGGTATAAAACCAGTAAAACAATAAACATTGGCTATAACTTAAAGCAGAATGATGATATCACAAATTGATTGACAACAAGGAGTCTCTACACTTAGAGAACCGATGCAATGAAGAAAAAAAGCACATGATGCAGCTTGGTACAATCGTCGTTGCGGCTCCTCGATTAGTGTTGTACCGGCTAATCGAAAAATGGGATTCCATAACTTTCGCAATTTTAATAGAGCATTTTTAACAATGTTATATTATTTTACAAACATTAAATCATTGCATTAACGTTTAATTTCATTTAAAATTTTCACACTGCATAGTAGCTAAAACAAGTCTTATTATCGTGCAGCAGCGACGGAAGCTACCTCGTGTATTCATCATAAAGCGTTAATTTTCAATTTGCTGAAAAGCATTGACGTCGGTTCTTCTAGTAGAAAGGCTCCATTGGTGAGAAGTTTAAATAAAACAGTAATTGTCAATGTTAATTCCTACAATAATGCAGGTATATATAACATAAGTATCCACAATTAAGCAAATTTAAATACCACTGTCACCTTTTATCACTCCGTTCTAAGTACCCTAGACTGCGAGCTGGGAGAATAAGTAAAAAAGGTACAGAAATGATCCACATTTTAACACACTTTCAGTATCTTCAATCGTATCTATCGGTCTTTCAATCTATCTATGGAAACTTTGAACGTTATTTTGACCAACTTTGAAATTTCGGATTAATTTGAAACTTTGCGTACTTATCAAGCATCGATGAAAATGTCAAAAAAAACAGGTGTTTAGAAAGTATTACATATCTACTAAATTCAAACATAACTGGTATGTCGATCCATTGGAGCTAGAGCGTTGCGATTTTATGCAGGGTTGCTTTCGAAATGCAGGCTCTGTTTAGTCGAAGAAATAAAGCACTAAAATCAGTAAAGTATCCGAAATTTGTAAAGTAAGATGAATCGGAATGCGTTGTTTGCATTCGATTCGTTGGAGCTTCAGGAAATTTTGTCGCTATTTTTCATAATGTAAATGGGTTTTTGAGTTCGTTGAACACGAATATCATGTTGCCGAAACTCTCCATGGCACCAGGTGCTCAGGGTGCATGGTATTTACCTCTTCTCCTGGAGTTTTATGCAAATTCAATACAAAATCAGTTCACACTTGGTACTCGGGGTTTTTGGGGTCGCTGACTACGATTATCATGGTCCAAAAGACTCCGAGACACCTGGTGCTCATGACGGATCTCGTCTCCAAAAGTTTTATACAAACTGTTAAAAGTTTAGTGTCCTTATTTTATAAATTAGAATGATGATAGCAGGATTGAGGACAGGCAAAGAAAAAAAATTTATATCCATCATTAATTTTATACGTATTGTATGTGTTTACAAAAGAAGCATATCTAACTAAAAAGGTACATATTATATATTTTATAATTTATTTAATTTTTTTTGTGTGATATTATGTTTTTATTTTAACATGTTTTTATTATTATTATATAAAAGCATCTATATAACATGTATTTTAGCCTTGAAAAAGACGAAAATAAACGTCGAAACGTCGGCAATTTATTAAATGTTTTATACAAACGAGTATGTACTCGGTACCAGGAGGTTTTTGGGGTCTCTGAACACAAATATAATGGTGCGAAAGTCTCTGAAGACCTGGTGCCCAGGGTGGAAGGTACCTACCTCTTCTTCTGGAATTTTATGAAAATTTTTTACAAAATTATTCGAAACTTGTTATAATACTTACCGAGTTGTAATTTTTCTATTTTTAAAATTTTTGAAAGTTTTTAGAAAGTATACAAACAAGAATATATTAAATGACATCAAGGAGAAATTGAAAAAATGTCGCATACAGCGAGACTCGAACTCGCAGCGTTCAGCTCTACGCGCTGACTTTCTAACAACTAAGCTATGAATGCCTTGCCATCAAATCCCTTATTGGTCGTTATTGGTCCTGCCACATGTGACACTTACTCACTTTCTCCCTAAGCACATATAGAATAACGTTAATGGGAGAGAGACATTGTCAAATCGACAATTGAAACATCAATTTCTAAGTCATTTTTTTGTGGCCAGTATTATATTTTTATTCGTATCATACTTACAAAACTGATCCACGTATTAGATAGATACATATTTTTAAAATTACAATATAAATAAAAGTTGTCTAGTGTCAAAAGTAATAAAAACGAAATGAGCCTTAATTATTAAAAAGGAAGGTCAAAGTCGCACTAACAGGCCAGTAAAGAAATGCATTCATGCAGAATAAATCAAAGTTGTGAATGTTCACGATCGGTTTGGGTTTCATCCTGAGTGCTCCGTACCTTCCCAATAAAATCAACCACCCTATTCGTATTTATATCAACCACAGTCAAGTACGTGTCTGCGAAATATAACCTAAAACTCTTTAAAACAACCCTTTATTTTACATCCAAATACGAGATTCATAAAATAATATATTTCATATAGTATAGCATTAAATTAAATATTTACCAGGTTGTGTATAAAAAATATACTTAGGTATGTTAATGAAATATGTTACATTATAACGTTGTTGGTATCGATCGGCTGCTACCCTTTTTATATCTTGTAAATTTAGAACGGGAGGTTGGAATTGGAATACATGAATAGGTATCAAGTCTGGTGAATAAAAATATTTGAAACTAAATGGTTCTATAATATGATATTTAAAATGTTTCATTAAATTACGCAATAAAATGAAAACGGGGAGTATTTTAATTCTGGAAAATGAGTTAAAATGACTTAGACAAAAAAATAAACATGCATAATATTTTAAGCGTTATTCAAAATAACAAAAATGATTATCCTAACTCTTTTTTTATCTTTTTTTAAGGATGTCCTCGGAGGTATGTACCTAAATACAAATGTACCGGGACAGAAGAGACAATTTGTTAATTTCGGATTTAAAGGACTGCAAGTTAGGACGAGTGGGGAAGACGTGGGAACGTAAGGAGTTCCACAATCTGGAGACCCTGTGGATGAAGGAACGATCGAATGGATTCGTTTTCGATATCTGGTACTGAAAGGTATAAAGATACATGGAGTTGGCACGTAGCGTTGCTCTTGCTGGTTATCTGAGCAAAATCCGTTTAAGTATCGGTAAAACATGGAGAGATCAGACACTGCTTTTCGGTGGCACAATGGGGTTAGGTTTTTGGTGCTACTGGTGTCGTTTATTTGTCGAACTGCTCTTCTCTGTATTGCATCAAGAACTGTGAGCCTTGATGGAGCCGTCGATCGCCATACGTGCGAGCAGTATTCAAGATTAGGTCTTGGGCTTTGCAAGGAGTAGCTAGGTTAGATGGTGAGAAATATATCCATGCTCTAAAAAGAAAATCCAACTTCTATCCTGCTGCAGTTGCTATGGATGCAATATGTTCTTTCTCGAGTAAACCCTGGGAGATCGTTATACCAACCAGAGTAGTGGAGTCGCTTGCTACTAGTGTGTGATCGTTTATTCTGATGGATGGGTCGTATGTTTGCCTTTTGTTCGATAGGCAACCGGTTTTTGTCTTGGAAAGCGTTGAAGTTAACAAGATTCCTTCTTCCCCACTCGTATACAATTCTCAAATCTTTATTGAGAGAAACCATTGTGGATCTTCTGTCCTCTTCCAGAACATCTAGTGATATGGTACAGTTGTGCGCTTTGTTACAGTGAAGGTTGTTATAATCTGCAATACCGTGTATCGGGTTATAGGTGGCTTCTAGTAGATCATTAATGTGTAAAAGGAATAGAGTAGGTGCTGGAGCCGATTCTTGGGGAACTCCAGCGTTGATCTTGCAGAGGATGGAGGAATGTCCATCTACGGCAACTTGGATGTGTCTCTTGGAGAGAAAGTTAGATATCCATCGAAAAGGTTTAGCTAGAGTCCGTATGAAGGTAGTTGGTTGCCACACTTGATCAAATGCTTTTGAAATGTCTGGAGATACTATTTGAGTCTCCCTATGACAGTGAATGGCATCACTCCATCTCGTGCACATTGGTCCGCTGTTTCATTTTCCTCTATTCCGACATGCGAAGGGATCCACATGATGCATCTTCCGGGAGTTTTCTTCTGCCTTCAGTAGCTCTGATTTCATCATTTCGGCTATAGGGTTAATGGGATAAACTTGCTGTGATATTTCTACAGCACTAACGGAGTATTAGAAAAATTAATTTATTGGATTGCTTTATATAATGTATATAGTATATTGATTGTGGAAGGGTTGTTAGCGCCTATTACATCTAGGAGTTTCCGGCTTGTACCGTCTAAGTCGGTGGCGCAACTCACTGGTGAATGGTCCCTCTACAGCTGAGCTCAAGCATAATTTGATAGTAGAGAGACCACTAACAAGCCCTCTTCAATTTACTTATTTTAACTTAATTCTTAACCCTTAGTTAAGAGAAGAAAGAAAAAACGTGGCAAATTTCAGTTTATAAAGATAATCATAAATGGGAAGGTAGAATATTATAATATTTTACCTCCTCCAATCTATCTCCTATCTGTTCAATATACCGACTTAACTAGAAAGAAGGTATGTGGGATGCCAAGAATAAGTTATTACAGACTTAAACAAACTGAAAGATTTAAAATATTTTTAAAATTTTGCTAAAACTATCCTGTTTCTAATAGCAGCTTTATATATGTTACAGTTAAAGTTGAAAATTAGTAAATGCTAACAATTACCAGTGAAAGTCAACTTTCCCTGATTTGTCGAATGTTAACAGTCAAAGTTCGATAATGATATTGGAAATTAACTGTTACTAGTTATTGCTAACATTCACTAAGCTTCGTCAGGGAATGTAAATAAAAGAATTGATGCAATGCGCTGTTGCTAAAGTTGCATTCGCTATTTGAATATCGTTTTGTTTTCTATCTGCTTAATATGTTAGAAATATGATGCGATTTTAGAAAGATACTTTATTATAGATGAATATTGGCACCGTTGTAACTAAAATTCCCGCTTATTTGCGAGATGTTTATTTAGGTAGTGTTTAAATAGGGTGGCTAGTGTTTAGATAGTATTCCATATAATACCAGATTTTTTATGATTTTTTATTGCAATGGAGGCACTATTTTATAAAAAACTAAATGAAGATAGACTTCGACAAAAATGTAACAGTTTTAGTTTATCGTTACAAAGATATATTGATATAATACAACAAGTTAAAAGTGTCAAGCAAAAATTGGTTAAAGAACCCAACGATTACAAACTTCTTAAACGCTTTGCAGTGCTTGAAGTAGCCGGTGTGGAAAAATTAATAGTACCTCTTAAAGAAAACTCCGATGTTATCTATTTTGTTCATGATGAAGAATTATTTGGCATTTTAAGCTCAGTTCACACGTCTATTGGTCATGGCGGCCGAGATAGAATGGTTAAAGAAATAAAAAGAAAATATAAAAATATTACATATAAAGATATAGTTACATTTTTATCAGTCTGTGAGCCCTGTCTACAAAAGCTAAAGCGTGAAAAGAAGGGTGTTGTAGTAAAACCTTTACTATTTAAAGATTTAAATTATAGATGTCAAGTAGACCTAATAGATTACCAGTCACAGCCAGATGGTGAATATAAATTTGTTATGGTCTATCAAGATCACTTAACAAAGTTTGTGGCTTTAAAAGCTTTAAGATCGAAAAAGGCAGAAGAAGTTGCTGATGACCTACTAAATATTTTTACCTTACTAGGAGCCCCAACAGTTTTACAATCGGATAACAGAAGGGAATTTGTCAATCGTTTAATAGAAAACTTAACACAATTATGGTCAGGCTTAAGATTAGTACATGGTAAGCCGAGACACAGTCAAAGTCAGGGGAGCGTTGAACGCGCTAATCAAGATATAGAGAATATGCTTACAACATGGATGCAAGAAAACAAAACCTCGCACTGGGCTGAAGGGCTTAGGTTTGTCCAATTTATGAAAAATAAAGCGCACCATTCTGGCATTAAAAGATCCCCGTATGAAGCACTCTTTGGAATTCCGGTGAGATTAGGTTTAGCAACTTCTTCTATACCCCAAGAAGCTTTAGAAAATGTAAAAGAGGAAGGAGAATTAGAAGATATTATAAATTCTATAACTCCTATCCAAGAACAAAATCATGAAGAACTAGAAGATACGCTGGATGTCGTCGAAGATCAAACTATAAATGCAGAGCAAAATATCGATCCGATCAGTTCTCTCAGTGTACGTGATACTGAACAAAATTTTATCACAGAAGCTTTAAAGAAACCTATAATTTTAGTGCATGATGTACAGAGTTTTTTTCAATGTGGAATTTGTCTACTTGAGTGTACTAATGACAAAGCTGAGTGTGGTTGTTGCGGTAACTATATTTACCCAGCATGTGGTTTCTTTAAGAACTCGCAAAACTACATTATTTGTAGTCTGTGTGAGCGAAAGGAAAAAATTACTGAACATCGCAGTTTGTCATTAGATTGTTTAGAACAGCAGGCTAAACGAATGAAGAAAATATCCGATAATAACCACCCAGCTGTTGAAATAGGACATACGGTTCGAGTTCCAATACCTGAAGTCGATCGGGGTCGGGGAGATGCAAGGTCTATTCTTGCAAGAGTTCTGGATAAAAGTGATGAGGGTTTTTACAAACTGGGAACGAGGAATGGCATACTTAAACAGTTATATGCAAGGTACATTGTAATATAAATAGTTTATTAGTATAAATTATGAGTATATTTATGTTTCTTTTAGGTCACAATTTAGTAGCTGTTCTGAAGTCATGTTATCTGCAGAAGAAGTACCTGATGTAGAAGTTACTCTCAGAAAAGTAGCAAATCTACAGTCAATAGGCACAGGCCAAGGATTTGCAAAATGTCAATGTAAAACAAAATGTGCATCAAACAAGTGTTTCTGCAGAAAGAGAAATTCACTTTGCACATCAAAATGTCACTTGGCTTTGCCCTGTACAAATAAATAATATTTTTTGTAGACCTGCTTATTTATTTTTAATGTTAAATTATTTTGTTGTTTATACATAGCAGCCAATTCGTTTTTGTTTATTTTCAATTTTATTTTTGTTAAATAAGATATTAATATACTTTTAAAACAGTAAGAATAATACTTATTATTTTAATACCATGCATCTAATTTATAAGTATCATAACCTAATAATAACTTTCACTAACACCAGTTAGTAAATGTTACTTTAACTAGCGAATGCTAACAACCACTAGTAAAAGTAAGAAAATCTCTTCAATATTCGACATTCACTGACCCAATACGGAATTGTTCGCATTAACTAGGGATTGTTAGCATTCAATGAATTTTCAACTATCACTGTAACATATAAGTACATAAAACACTGTTGTCATCATTTCTCTACGATTTATCCTTGACTTGAGACAAAATAAATGTCTGCTTCCGTATTTGAACTCTCTGAATAGACCTTCCCTATGGTTTCTACTGTAAATATTTACGCTAGCTAAATATTTCGCACCCTTTTCGATTACATGGAGAAACATGTAGTTGACTAAACATAGAGGAAATCAACGCTTCTCCAATGATAACTAATAAAGATTTTAATCGTATATATAGAAATAATATGTAATACATAGCTATTTAAAAAAAATAAGAAAAGTACATATCTTGTAAATAACCAATTGAAACAATAATATTCACCTCATTTTAAAGTTAAGTAAATAAAACCAATAACAGTGATTGAAGTATGCAACATCTTGAACTGAATTTAATGAGTGCCAGTCAATCTCTTCTTAAAAGTAGATTCCGGATTTACTACCTTTTAACGACTTTGAATTTGTTTGGAAAGCATCCGACTGAGTTTAATTTACCGTATTTATTTCAGTTTTATGTTATTTCTGGACTTTGATGGTTTCTTAAAATTTAAAACTTTACGTGGATACAATGTAAAAGATCAATCGAGTGACTGGGTATTTCATATTACGAAATAAAATTTATCAACAGTTTAAAATCGATTTTATGGCGATACCTAATTCATAAAAAATTTAAGTATTAATAAAAACTTTTTTAAAAAAATTGAACTGCCTTACAAAAAGTAAAATGCACTAAAAATCCAGAAATTAAACCTTTATTTCTTAAAAAAATTGGAAGCAACTAGTCAGCTGATTTCGATTTTCTTGAAGTCGGCTCCAATGGTTTATATCTTTGTAAAAGATTTGAGTTAATAGCATTCGAAAATAGAGGGTAATTTACCATTGGGGCTGAATTCAAGGAAATCGAAATCAGATGCCTAGTTGCTTCCAGTTTTTTTAAGAAATAAAGATTTTATTTCTGGATTTTTAGTGCATTTTTCTTATTTGAAGGCGGTTTAATTTTTTTTAAAAAGTTTTTATTTTATCCTTTTCAGTTGCTACTTGGTTTTATCAGATTTTCAAAACCTTCCGAATACCGTGCAAAAGGTAGATACTGAGTTCAATTCCCAACAATTCCGACATATATCAATGTGAGTTTTTGAAGACATAAGTAAATTCTCTAACACCTAGAGACACTAACAGTACTGTTCGAGTCTATCGCCCAGGAACACAAGATCAATAGTGGTCGATTTTCCGTAAACACTTGGAGCTGGATTGGAGCACAAGGAGTTGGCGTTTGTTGGTGGATAGATGATCGTATAAATGCTACAGAGTCATCCTGAATGATGTGATGCTGCCATCAGTGACGTCTGTGTATCCGCCAAATTTTATATTTCAACAAGAGAATTGTTCAATCCATACTGCGCACATAATTTCTTACTGGTTTGAAGAAAAATAATGTATAAAAACTTCCTTGGCCTCCACTTAGCCCCGATTTAAATCCCATAAAAAATCTGTGGGAATTGATCTGAAAGAAGTTGATCAGGCCAAGTTATTTTAAAAGTGACCACTATCAATTGCTTACCACTGTACATAAGTACACCTGCACACACATACACACTGTTTTTTTTTGTTTTTTTTTTAACAGGTAATATTATTCATACAATTATTTCCATTTTATCCAATAGAAAGTCCTGTACCAAAAAATATATTAAAGATGATGGAGCTCTATAATCACAACCACTTTTAAGATACTATCTATAAAGAAATCTCCCCTTTCGAACATTTTGTTGGTTAACGTTTTAATTTCGTGATGATTTTTGAAAAACAGAAGCTACCACGTTTGCATGATTTACACTACTTTTATAGTTCAATGTAAATGTCGCTTTCGTGATTTGAATCGTTTGCTTGCAAACAGTTCTGGGCTATCACGATATAAAATTACAGATCTGTACGAGGTGTATTTTATTGGATTTACGAAAACTGCCAGTCTGCATAAACTTTGTTGATTAGAAATAAAGCATGACTTTATTGTGTAATAAAATTTAGGTTTTTACTAAAATAATGTTATATTACCTACAATTTATAAAGAAATAAATAAATCAATAAAGGATTACTACAGGAAGTAGGAGCAATCAAGAGTAACAAAGGTTACCATGCTCCCCGACCAGAAAAGCAAGTGAGAGAAACATTCCAAATTACCGTTAGTCGTGGCAATAAAACACGAAAATCGGCTTTCCCTCCGAAATTTAACGGCAACACAGATTTTCATGATTTTTTGCATTCGATTTGTACGAGCGTCAGGAAACTTTGTGAGCTTATGCGATCATGAAATATTGGACAACTGTATTTGTGCATACAAAAAATGCATTCTTAAAGTGCAGTTCAAACAGAACTCGTTATTTACTGCCGGAAATGAGTTCAATTTTGTTACACCCTTTCCTTTTATCTAAGTTATTGATTGCCTGTAGTCGGATATTATAAACTATTATAAAACGGTAAAGTGAGCGTTCTCTTAAGAGTCCAAAAAAAAAACAGAAGAGACAATAAGTCGAACAGGTGTTTTGTGTAATGGTTTTCGAGCTAAGAAGCGAGCGTCCAAGCTTTTTTACAATGAAATAACGATCTCGCCATTATTTTTCCTCCAAGAAAATCTGAATGTCTTTCATAGGTGAAATGCTACATCAAGTGGCCTCTTATCCTCGTTTCTCGTCCAAATATGAGAATGATGGAAACTATTCAGCTAGACAACCTAACCACCACCAATTGTTAATTGTAGGCGACATATATTTTTTAACTCGACTGACAACCAGTTATCGCTTCGCTGGTTCTTCGTATAAGTGACAGTTCCCATTTTCAACCACCCAGGATACCTACTTTCTAAGTAGGTATTATCTATTACATTGTTTTTTAAATAAATGTATTTTTATAAAGCAAAATAAATGAATTCGCATTATAAAGCAACTGTCATACGTATAAAGTACCTTGAAGACAATATCAAAAAATTCGTATTCCGCGAGCCCAAAACCCTTCGAGTATTAAGTTTTGACTAATTTTATAAAGATATTATCGAAAAGTCCAAGAGACAAGGTAAACAGTAGGTTTTCTGGGCACCAGGTAGGTACTCTGTATATCACTTCCTATGTCATATTCTTTTTCAACGAGCCCAAAAACCACCGGCTATAGAGTTTATAACGATATTACCAAAAACTCCAGGAGACGACGTAAACAGTAGGTATACTTGGGCTCCAGGTACTCCATAGATCACTTCCGATATCATATTCGTTTTCAGCTATCCCAAAAAACCCTTAGTAATGCGTTTAGACTAATTGTATAACGATATTTCCGAAAACTCCAAGAGACAAGGTAAAAAGTAGATATGATAAGCACCAGGTACTCCAGAGATCATTTTTTGTCATATTCATTTTAAGCTACCCCAAAAACCACCGAGTAATAAAATTGAACTAATTTTTGCCAATTAATAACGAGTTTTGTTTGAGATGCAATTTAAGAATGTATTTTTTGTATTCACAAATGTAGTCTTCTTATATTACATGATCACATAACGTCACAAAGTTTTCTGACGCTCTCACGAATATTAAAATCTGTCTTGTCGTTTAAGTTTCGGTGGTTTGGTACTTCATTGCTTTAACTACATCCTAAATGCAATATTTCCCCTCTTGTTATTATGATTATCAGTGAAAAAATATATTCTGTAGATATAATTCAACATTGATTTAGAATCCTGTCTTCTTTTTTATACTTATTTTTTAATTTTACATAATTAATGAGATTTTATTAATACATTAAAGAACATTAGGGTAATCTAATCTTTACCTTTTTTTTGTGCTATCAAAATACTAAACAGTCAAGTATCTCTAAAAATAATATTACTTTTTTAGTACCCTCTCAACGTTACCCAATTTCTCAAATGTTTATAAAGAATACGCCTAGATAACTTAATACAATCTGGCTGCTAAAATAAATGTCAAAGGAAGACAACTAATTTACCTACAAAGACATTGAAGGAAAATACACCAAAATGAAAAGAATAAAAAATGAAATCAAATTAAAAAATGAGTCGGTTGTGATTAGGTCCAAGAACACTACCGTGCGGCACTTCGGCTATTCTCCACATATCTGAAAGATACTCTTTTTCAGCTTTATTAAGTTTTACTAAAAAACATTTTTTATATATTTAGATAAATTATTTAAAATAAATATCCTGTCCACACAAACAAATATTTTCAAGGTAAATAGCATTGTGCTTTTGAATTTTCTAACATATAATCCAGGAGGTACTATATCTATTCATAAAAACCCTGGAATCATCTGTTCTAAATCTCCTTCGTATACCTAGAATAATAATGAGAAATTTGAAGCAGCTATTGCATGCTGATGAGTAAATCACTATTCACTCTGAGAAACATAAAACTAATAACATCCAAATGTGCTAGAAAATTTAATTAAACCCTATAATTGTTTAATGAATTTATCTATAATAAAAGTATTTTTTAATCGAGTTTAATAGGTGTTACCTAGCATGATATTGCTGGAATTTAAAATTAACTAATAATATATCTGTAATTCATAGGTACGTGCATTACATCCCGTTCCATTTAAGGGATAAAATCTCGCTATGGGTAATTATTAAGTCAGAAAATTATCACTTTGTACCGCAACTTGCACACAGAAAAGCCATTAATTTGCATTACGATCTCCGGTCTAGACTTTACTAAACTACGTAGCGTATTTGTGGTTATACATAGAACCTTAATCTATGTACTTAAATCTTAATACTACAGACACTTTTTTATCAGATTATGCAGGAGATTTAAGTATATATTTTTGTCTGTGGCTCTTAAATTTAAATAAACTAATGTAAATACCAATCACTTACAGATTTACCTGAAATTAAACAAACGAGAAATGACAATAAGCATTTATTGAAAAAATTTACATCCAGAAGAAATCGGACCTGCGATCTTTATCTGTATTTGGACACTGATCCATATTAGTTAGTCGGCGTGATTAATCATGGGTTTGTTCCAACAGACCGACAAACCGTTCTAGAACCGTTACAAATAAACTCAGTTCCCGAACGGTTCTAGAATGGTACGTTGGTCTGTTGGAACAAACTTCATCTTAAATTCAACTCCTCCTTAAGCACATTTTTAAGCACATATGAGAGAGAGGGATTATTTGTCAAATTCACCATTGAAGCATCAAACTTAAATTTATTTACAAAAAATCTCTATTGACAACTGACCAGTAGGCGGAGCTTAAAAACATGTCTACGTATTGTGTGCAGTCAAAGAATTAACCATATGTTTACATGGAATTAATGTTATGAATTTTATTTATTTATGTTTTCTATAAACGAATTTTTTCGATTTGTTGGATCAAATCCACCTCAGAAGAATATTAAAGACGCAGAAAGAATTTTACAAGCTGGACACTTGATAAAATGTGGTGAAAATAATGACAACCCAAATAGTGATGTTGTGAGTTTTAATGCATTATGTTTACAAACTTCTCATGTAAAAGATAAACCTCATGATATCGAAGGATCGGTTTCAAAATCAAATCCAATATTTCATACGATTGAATCCCTATTGCTGTTCGTAAATTCTCTTCTGACTTCATAAAATCCATGAATGATGGTTTTATGAATAAAGTTTCCACCTGAACTTCAACATCATTGAATGTTTTTTCAACAGCGTTATCATTGGTAATGCAATAGGTACTCATCACTGTTATCAAGCACATTCAAATTTGTAGCACTAGAATCCTTACTAATATCATTATGTTTTTTAATTGCATCTTTTTTTTAAACTCCGAACACACTCTCATATGTGGATTTGTATTTTTTAATTTTATAGCACTTTGTCAGGCTTTAAATCTATCTATTTTTATCTTTTTTTCCCAAATAATTTTCAATGTAAACAAAACTGCTACCAGGTTTAGGTATGACATGAAAACTAATTTCTAAATTTTTATGTGATTTACAACCACAACCATTTACCGCACAATAAACTCTACTCTTATTTTAAGTACGAAGATTTGATTTAATGAGTTCCATTTGTTATTAAAAAATTTCTATTAATTTTTAAAATTAATTGTAATATATTAGTCAATATACTGGTGTATTATTCAACTGCACACTAAAACTAGTACTTTTTTTGACCACCAGACGTCGTAGCCAAAGTGGTCAGTTATCAATACTACAATACCAATTCAGTTTATCCTAAAGTACATGTGCGTCTTCAATAAGAATGAGATTATTTATCAAATGTACAATTTATACCATTAAACTCCCACTCACTTTTTGCGCCCTCAGCTGGTCGCAGGTTTGATTACTGTCGAATTTAATATTAAATAATTATATTACTAATATATAAAATACTTAGATAATTAGGGGTCAAAATATGGAAGAACGGCATATAAAACAAATGTCAATAAATACTGAAGCTATCCTACTCTAGTGAACTTAGAAAGACAAGTAAATTACACAAACTAAGGCAGAATTATAGTAATAACTCAAACAAGTATAGAAACTTCTGACTCTCCTTGAATATCAGAAATATTCGCAATAATAACGCATATGTGGTGGTACCTGTCAGCCCCAAATCTTATAACATTTTTTTTTATTATTATTTACACTATCCAACAGACAATGCATCCATTAACAGTATATTCATAATTATAACAAAAACTAAAAACATTTACGGAATTGGCACTAAACAGTAAGCTCCAGGAAACTACATTTAAAAAATAACAAAGTATATGGTTTTACATAAATAACAGACAATGTGAGAACACCCTAAAGAGCCGAAATTGGTTTCGTTAAAGTTAAATTTGTAGTGCCACTGATTTTGAAATTTGTTTCATCAAAGTCGACATCGGATTTCTAAATCCTCTTCAAACTTTCACGAAGATTGTGCTATAATTAACCAGAATTAGTGTCGCGACGACAGAATCTGCTGAACATATACCAGCAAAAACAACAATGGTTTCCAACCGCTACGACGACACCTTTCACCAGACACCTGACGAGACCTTCCCAGCGACCACGACGTCCAACACCTCACCTGGCGAGATCCCCCACTGATCATGGCGCCTAACGCGGACTATAGACCACGAACGGCGACCTTATGACTAGAGCCTCCATCGATCACGGCACTCAACACCTGCCGGGTATAACACGGCCCCGGAGAAGAATAGACGCTGACGACTTCGCCCTCCGATCACCCGGTATCTCTACTTAGACTTTCAGATGCGGATGACCACTTCCTTCGACGCAGGCACAGATTATATACTTGAATACCAAGGATAGCCAAGCCACAGAACAGGTACCTACGGACCTTGAAACTATAGGTAGCAGATCATTGCAAAACACAAGGATATTTTTTTTCAATAATTTCGCTTTCAAGTTAATCTCCTAAATTTTCTTTTTATTTTATTATTCGGTTAACAATTGTAAATAGGTTACTTGTTTTCTTAGAATTATAACGATATAATTATCGTTTCTATTCAATAAATAGATGCTAAACAGATGTCTAAACGGGAGGCACCTTCTCATATGATTAGTTGAATTAACATTTTAAAGAAAAAAAAATACAGAGTGGTGGTGAATGTAAAAAAAGAATTGGATTAGCAGTGATTTTTCCTCATGCGATTCAAGTCTAAACAAATAGAAAGCCTTTACATGGTGGTTGTCTTAATTTGGTATGTAAAAATACATTCGACTGACTAACTATTATACGTAACTTCGAATAATTATTTTTTTCCTGACGTCAAAATAGGTCAGTACAAAAAACACGTGTGTGTACTTATATACGCTCGTAAGTCGTAAGTAGTTACACTTCTTTGGCGTAACAAGATCTTTTATAATATAAATATTACATACCAATAACTAACCTCAGATCCTATACACATACTCAAAATAATATATAACTCTTTTTATCACTTATAATCACTGAAATTAGGACCATCAAATCAATATTGAGACCATTTTCTTTGACACACTTCGAGAACAGATCACTTTTGTTGGTTTTTCCTCATCGCGAAACACCCACACAGTGGATTGGTGTTTATTTTTCGGTTCGTAGGAGTAAATCCAAGATTCATTGCCACTATCAGTAGAGCTTTTTTTAACCGTTCCAATATTTTTCGCACCAATTGACGCGAACCGATTTTGTGAGCAAATGATGGATCCAACGGCAAATCAACTTCGTAACACTAATTTCGTCATGGATCGAGGTCTTTAAGATCCCCAAGGATGCCTCGATCTTTAAGTATGTAACACGGCGGTCATCTTTAATTAGTTGACGAACTGCATCAATGTTTTGCTGTGTGACTGCTGTTTTGGATGGACCTAGCATGGACTCATCGCCTGAGACTGGAGCGAAAACATTGAAATTTGCAAATATCAGCTGGAAATAGTTGACTGGTGTGGTGCTTCATTCCCAAACACAGAAACCAATTCATCGAGACATTGCTGTTGGGATAATTCTCTCCGAAAAATGTAAAAGCTTAAGATCCACTTTTCGGCCGACTTGCTAATTTCAAAAATTCACTGTAACTACACAACATGTTGTATCGTAATGTAACTCTGGATTTATATTAACAAAAGATTGAGGTTTTGAGATATTTGTATGTGAAGGTTCTATTGGTGGCGCCGTCTAAGCGGCTATATGCAAAACTAAAACGACAACCCTCGTATGTTGAATTTATCAAATACTTTATCTAATATGGTTAGTGAGTAATAACATGCTGCGTTAACAACTATAATTTGGGTAAATTTTGGAATAAAAAATGAAACATAGCTTCTATACTTTATTTAAGTTTGGCTCGTAACAATTACGGGGTGACTCTACACTTAAAGAAATAACAAAATTCTCCTTATCATCCTGATACCGCGCCTTAAGTAAAAACGACCGCGCCATTTCATCTTGGCAAAAATTGTAGTTCATAGCACCGAGTTGACATTTTTCTAAAAATGCCTTTGTCAAATCCAGGTTTTCTTCTCTGTCGTCTTCGTAACAATCAAAGGATTTATAGAATTCGAATAAACCTTTAATTTTTATTCTTTTTCGATGGAACCTATTTCTCTTTCGAGCTCTTTTAGCACTTTCTCTGGCTTCGTTTGTATTGGTTGCTGCAAATGCTTTTAGAAATCGTTGAAAGAAAGACGAATTTTTAGGGTTTGGTATTTCTTCCAGTACACTTTTACTGGTTGTTATAGACGTAGTCCTAGAAACTGTTTTGTAAGGAAACGGATAATCAGGTATTTTTCCTAACAACCTAGCCAGAATATCTCCTATATATGGTAAAAATGGTGGAGTATGCGCCACTATAAAAAATGTTTTCTGATAACTAAGCATTCTAGGATCTCTATAAAATCTGCATAAAAATTCGAAATTTTGATATTTTGTAGCATGTTTCTTTCTAACATAAGCCCACGTGTTTCGCAATCTGTAGATAGCTGGACTTTGCAATGAATTCAAAACAGATCTACAGGATTGGAAATTCGAAATTCTATGGCACTTATCAGCAACGTTAATAAATCTAGAAATTAGTCGAGCTCTGGTTTGGACACAATCATTTTTAAGTATTTCATAGGCTAATAAACAACTAATTCTTTGAGAAAATGTCACAATAGTAGCCACATTTGGTGCATTTTTTGACGACTGTTGCCAAAGAAGCGCATCTAGTTCAGTAGGAATTATTTTTAAAAATAAATCCTTATCAATCATTGTGAGTTGTTGGGCTAATGTTGTTGAATCGAAATCCCAAGCGCACATACTTCTATCAAGTTTAAGTAATAATTTTAAAGATTGAACACTTATTTCATTGGATTTATTAAGATCTATACGAGCAGAATTTGGTTTATATGGAAATAAACTATAAATAAAACCTTGTTTCTTTGGTCGCTTCATGTAGAAAACTTCTTCGGAGTCATCATCACTTTCAAATCTAGTAATTTTATTTTGATAGAAGTGGCAAAAGAATTTTTTACCAAACTTAGAATTCTTTTTTTTTCTTCCTCTTTTCCGTTTTAGTCTTTCATGATACTCCTTGATAGCGCTAAGTTCTTTAAGTCTTTCTACATAAAACTGACGAGCAGTTTTCGGTCGATATCTGTATCCAGGAGTCCAAAAATACATAAGAGGTTTTGTTTCTGCGTTAGAATGGTTCATAACGCTTGTAGTTAAGTACTGATGAGATATTGATGCTGTCAGTTGATGTTTTTCTGTATTATTATTAAATATTGGGTCACCAGAAGAACTTAGTGATACTTCCGAAACAGCACGTTTAATTTGTAATGAATATGTGCTTCCTTTCGGTATATGAAATGGTCCAAAACCATATAAAAAAGTTGGTTGGGTTGCTAAACCGTATCGACGTCTATGCCTGATACGATACTTATTAGGTTCATTTGCTTTGTAGAATTCCCAAGTCAATACGGATGTTTCTGCTAAGTAATCATAGTTAAGAAACATTGAAAAAGTTGATGATGAGTCGGGTTTATCCAGATTTATTTCACTATCCATAAAGTGGCTATAACAACGAGGTACAACGTAATCATCGACAGTCATAAATAAACCAGTTTTACAACCTTCGTCTATACCACTACCAAAACGATTTACCTATAATTAAAAACCTATTAAAACTGTTAATCAGGTATCATTACTCAACAATACGATAGGAATAGAAATTAACTAGTATTTAAATATCGAACTTTAAACAAAAAAGCTTAGAGAAATTGATGCAAAACAATAAACCGCGAGAACAATATTAGCAAGATAGTAAAATAAAAAAAAAACAAAAACAAACATATAGGACAAAAAGAATACAATGTACATTATATGATAAAAACAGACTTAAATTGATAAAAAAAAGAGTGTAAAACAATTATTTTAAAGCAAAGAGAAATACTAGAATCGTTTAGTAAGAACCGGCTGAAAAACTAAAAGCTGTTGACAAAATTTATAAGGAAAGTTCAGAACTTAAATAAGCGAGGAAAGATTAAAGATATGTAAGGAATGAGATCAAAAATGAGAATAAAAGAGATTCTCAAAGTAGTATCTACAGAAAAATTGAATGAAATAGAGAATTTGGAGATAATATATAAAAGTACTTAAATCGCATTGATAGCCGTGACTGCTGATGGTAGGTACGCGAAATGTGGACTGATTTTTATTAGTACTGGAGCTAGAAAATGTTGAATTGAATTTTGAATGAAAAGATTCACAACAATTAGTGGTTCGTAAAACAAAGGAAGAAAAGTTTGCCCAAACAACAGGTGAAAATGGTAACTCAATTGTGATTTCTAGTTTTCCAGAATATAATCTCAAAATTTTTTCCACCCTCTGATAGTTCGGCTGAATTGACATTAAATCGTCCCTGAAATCTCAAAGTAAAATAAATTTTAAAAATACACAAAATTTTGCCACAGATAATTGATCCCTACATGGAGAAAGAGGACTTGTTAGCACACCAGAAGACAAAGCAAAAGCATTTTCAGGAAGCCTCAAAAATCAATTTAGATTTAACACACATGCGGAAGAGAATATAGACTTTGATGAAGAATTTGAAGAGGCAACAAAGGATATTAAAAACGTCAATGAAAATGAAATACTGGTACACGCAAGTTCAGAAGAAATAAGCACCATAATTAAAAATTTAAAACCGAAGAAAGCACCAGGATATGACAGGATTAGTAACAGGACCTTAAAAAATCTGCCGCAGAAGGTAGTGGTCTATATAACTACAATTATAAATGGAATCCTAGGATTTAGGCACTTTTTAATAGGATGGAAAAACGCAGGTGTGATAATAATAAGGAAGCCAGGGAAGGACCCAACTTTTCCCTAAAATTATCGTCTTATCAGCCTTCTACCAGCATTTTGGAAAGTAGCAGAAAGGGTAATACTAAACATCTTGCCAGACGAACAATTTGTATTTAGAAAAGAACATTTAACAGAACTTCAAGTTTTAAGGCTAGTGAAGGATTTTAAGACGTCAGCAAAGCGTTTGACAGAGTATGGCACGAAGAATTACTATACAAAATGACTGATATGGGGATCTCAAGAGCAATGACGAAGCTGGTAGCATCATGCTTGGAAAATAGAGAATTCAGGATTAAGATGGGCCCAATTACATTGAGATATGGAAGAATATTAACGTATGCATCGGTGGCATGAAGCCATACATGCAAGACTACGATGACAAAAATACAGGTCCAACAAAACAGATGTCTACGGGAAGCGGTGAACGCGCCTTGGTACATAAGAAACAGCACGCTATACCACGATTTAGAGGTAAGAAAAATCACAGTTACCATGAAGGAAAAAGCAAGGAAGACCTACGAGAGAACGAGTAACCATGTAAACCAAAATCTAAGGGAATTAACAGAATACGACCCAGACGACGGGCATTGGAAACACAAGAGACCAAAGATGCAGCTACGGCAGCAATAAAAAAACAGAACACCACATAGCGAGCCAAAGTGACGAAAGGGGCACCAAAAGATGAAATGCTACTTAAGAACACAAATTAAAAAAGAACACAGAAAAAAAAGCACGCAACAATAGCCAGACACCAGGATTATAGTGCAAGAGCACTGTCTTGGCAGAAGCAGATGAGGACCGTAGTTTCTCCCCAAAGCCGTTCAGGGGTCCGAAATTGCTGTGGCCCTCTTGGAAGTGAGGGGGGTGGAAGAGAGGGAGAGCATGCTATTCAGACAACCAAATCATTGCCAGAATGACATGCTCTTCATCTCGGGCTCAGAACGTGCGTGCGGGCGAGGTAATTGATTTTATAAAAACACAAGGTTGGGCGTTCATACTTTAAACCCCTCGAAGGAATTCAAAACCAACCTGGACTCAAAATTAGGGTTTGGAAGGAATTCGTGATCAGTCAGGAAATCGTTAATGCATTTTCTTAAATGTAAAGAAATGAAATGTAGTTACTAATGAAAATAAAGGAAAGTCTACGAAAAAATGTACATGTCATATTATTGAATGTGGAAAAAGCAAATAAAGCATTTAAGAATCAACTAGAAGAAATAAACTGAATATACTCCTTCATATTTAAAATCAAGCAATATATCAGTAATAATAATAATACAATTTTTTGTATTCCCAACTGGCCATGCATTTTACTTTCTGATATCACCCTAATAATCTGATAGGTAGTTATTTTTTTATTATATTATTTAAGATTTTATAAGATTTTATTTGACTTTCCATTTCGTTTAACTTTTGACAACAGATAAACTCGCTCTGTGTAACATATCTTCTGTATAAAATATTATACCTGTACACTATCTCCTATGCTAAGATTCTTTTCGTCCATGTAACTAATAATTTCAGATCGTTTATTTCTTAAATCTAATCCTAATTTCGTAGAGTTAGAATCTATTGGACTATGAAGAAATTCCTCTAACGAGGGGGGATCGACGACAGGGATATATTTTGCATCGTATTCTTTTCCAAGATATAAATGACGGTCAGTCCACCTATTTCTAATTTTAATTTGCTTACTCATGGTTTCCGTTAAAGAACTATTATCTAAAATAATAACATTTTTGTAACAAAATTTGTTTCATTTTATTAAGATTACTTGCCTAAACTTAAGTTTGGTCCAAATGTGCACCAAAGCTGTTTGATTCCATTTATCGCTACAAATTTTTTATCTAAGAGATACAAAGTACTTCCTGTGGTTGAGGTCCCGACAGAAGTCTCCGAACGAGAGGAACCTGATCCATTTGGACAAAAAAACTTTACTTTTTCGCACCATAAATTCCAGAACATAGCACGATTCTCGAATCCTCCAATCTCAAAATATAAAACTTTATTATTGCAGAATCTTGCTTTTAAAGCTTGATTTTTCTTTGTTCTGTAGATGCTTAATGTTACACATTCCACTGGATAAATAGCTATTAATTCGAACGTTTCTATTGATGGGTCAACTTCTGGGGAAAATTTGAAGTTGACATATTCTACAGGTGGCAAAACGTCCGTAGCTAGTACCAGTTTTGATGGTGTTAAACCTAAATGGACTTGACGGATACCTTTACCATCTTTCGTTGTTTGAGCAAAAGGACTTTCTATGAGTACCATATCTTCGAAATCACAATATTCAGAAAAAAGTAGTTTTTGTAAACGGTTCTCCGACATGACTTAAATTTTGTTGTAACAAAAATTAACTTCATGATAACCTGTTAGCAGTTATGTTTCATCGGGAACTGTCACTTTCCTGACACAAATTAAATTTTGACACTAAGATTAACTTTAAACTATTTCTCTATGTCGTTAACGCTGAATAATCGAACGTGAATCGAACGCAAGTGTCAGCAAAGCAAATGACAAGAGCCATGATCTTGGAACTTTAAGAAACATACGTTACGATACGGCACGTTAACTTACGTTAGATCCACTATCTAGTAGTTGTGTAATTTTAAATATAGTTAAAATAGATCTAATACCTGTGAAAGAATAGAGAAGTCAATTAGCGGATTATTCGTTCCAAGTTCGTGCTAACTGTCCTTTCTTATCTTTACGTGGTTATCGCTTCCATTGTATTATATGATCTGGTTTTGATCTTTATAGGTATGGCTTTCATATTGTTAGGCTTTTAGAGCACGGAAATATTTCTCACCATTCAACTTAGCTACTCTGTACAAAGCCCAAATACGACCCAATCTTGAATACTGCTCGCAGGTATGGGGATTGGTGGCTCCATCAAGGCTCAGAGTTCTTGATGCAATACAGAGAAGAGCAGTTTGACTTATAACCGACCCATTGTCCGGCCGAAGAGCAGTGTCTGATCTCTCTCTGTTTTATCGATACTTAAACGGATTTTGCTCAGAAGAACTCCGCTCTATAATTCCTCCACTTGCCAGACAAGTCAGTGTAACGCGACGTGCCAACTCCATGCACCCTTACACTGTTCAGTGCCAGACATCATGAACGGATCGATTCGAACGTTCCTTCATCCCCTGGGTGTCCAGATTGCAGAACTCCTTACCTTCCCACGTCTCGTCCTAACTTGCAGTCCTTTAAATCCTAAATTAATAAATTGTCTCCTATGCTCCAATAGATGTTCTCGGTATATACTTTTGTATTTAGGTACATACCTACGAGCACATCCTTAAATAAAAATAAAAAAACCTAAGTTAATCCCTAATCCCTCCTGCGGCAAAGTGACGGTACAATTATTTATTATACTAAATTTAAACAAGTGCACAGAATAACGAAATGCTGCAGCATTTCAAAATAAGCACAATTTACAAAAAGAACTTTTTATAATAGAAAGTTTTTTTACTGATTTATAGGTCATATTTTGTGTCATCTCAACAATGCACAGCATCCCTGCGATTTTGCAAAAATATTAAGTCATACAACGCTGTGATTGATCATAGAGAAGATTGTTTCCTTGTTAACAAAATCAAGGGTAGTTGTATCTAAAAACTTTCTAAAACAGTTTATTTTATTACCAGTTAAAATAATAATTACTGTTTTCACATGTAAGAACAAAAAAAAAAGAAAAAAAAAACTTCTCTGTCGCGTAATCGATCCCATTATGATAACATAACAGATCTGTCACAAGTGGACTGATCCGCAGCCTAACCAACTACGCTACGAACGATTTATTTAATAACTTTCAAAATAATATTATCTATACACAACTTAGATCATGTTTAATATCAATTCGGTATAAATTTCGAAATCTATGTATATGCCTAAACACACTTGAAACATGCATTGTCATCCAGTTCTTAGCTATCCTGAAAATTTCAGAGCTATAGGTAGTCGGGAAATAGGTTTAAATTCGATTACAAATTCCACGGAATGACACAGAGACACAGAACACGGCGAAAATATAAAAAACTTTCTAAAATAGTTTTCCTTCACACTTTACCCAATCTTAGTACTGGTAGAAAGGACATATTCTTAACTGGCGTGTTTAAAAAGCATTTCAATCGTCAGTGAAACAGTCATCTACTTCGATAGTATCTGGGAAAACAATGCCAAACATTTTTTTTTTTAATTTTCCAACCTCAGAATCGCTATATTTATATTCCACACTCAAACCTATTTCTTGAATTTTTCTCCACCAAGATTGACGTAAGGACAACGACACCCTTTAATGGCAACTTCCAGAAATACTCTTTTGATTGCTAAATGTACCTACAGCAATTTCGAAATCAACAAAAATAATTTTGGGTGAAAATAAGAAATTAAGTTTATTTTACTCTGACTGTAAAAGCGTTAGAATAAGCATTAGAAGACAGTCCAAAACTAGTGAGAAATGTTCTGGGCAACTATAAAATGTCCATGAATATTGTTGTAAGTGAAGGCAAAAGTAATAGCGTTAAAAAGATGACAATAATTAAAGATTTATCGTTGGCTATAAGAAAATATTTATTCCTATTTGTTTTAATTTCCATATTATGTAGCACGCCGTGAATTACAGAGAGATTTTTCGTCAATTTCAAAAAAAAATTATCTTCTTGTATAACTAATATTATTACGAATTAAAATAACATCGGAAGTAGTATAGATATAATCTTTCCTTAACACTGAATGTAAAATTGGACGACTTGAAAGAAATATCATTAATTGCTTTTCTTTTTAACTTATTGCTTATTTCTGTCTATTTAAAACTTTTTGTTCGATTCGATCATGCTCATAAGCAAATTGCCTATCCACGATTCCATCATATACTTTGACAAATAATTATGAATAACATGTCTACCGTAAAATTTTTGTGAAAATGAAATTTGTATCCATCAAGAACTAAAACATTGTTACCTCTCTCTCCAATTCTGATTTCCTTTTTTCACAAGATCTCAACTAAAAATTACTCATTAGACGTAACCAAACGAGATCAAATTAACCAAACACACAAGACGAAATCTCAAAGTAAAATGAATTTTAAAAATACACAACAAAATTTGGTAAACAAACAAAGTTTTATTTTTATTGACCACAGGAAATTGTTTTTATAAATACACAATGGTAGAGGATAATACTTTAATCTGCTGCTGGAAGGAATTCGAGAGCTATCTGGACCCAAAATTAGGGTTTGGAAGGAATTAGTAATCAGCCCTGAAAAAAAAATATAATACTAATATAGTGACGTTAGCGTTTCGTAATTGGGTTCGAAACTGAATTTAGTAGTTTACGTAACAAGCCCCAAAAGTGGTCTTTTACTGGACGAGTGGGCAAATTGCAGGCGAGCCACAGGCGAGCCCTGCAAGCGTGCGAGTCCAGTAAAAGCACTTTTGGGACGTTTTACGTACAATATTTTTTTTAAAACGGGCAACAATGCCTTAACAATTTCATCTGGTATAATTTCATCTTCCATTAATTCACAATCAAATGCATCATTTTAAATATCCATTTTATAATAAATTTCACGTTTTCAACTAAACGTCAAAATATGTAAAGTTATTTTATAACTTTAAATATATACAAAACTCGGTTACCATAGAAACCAATTGACCGCTATCTTAGACTAACTATTTTAGTGTTTTTTTCATTAAAGATAGGGTAGAAAGTAAATAAAAATAAACCGGAAAGTATTAATTTCTGATGGCCGGTTTTAAAAAAATAAAATTAAATAATAATTTTAAACATATTGTAACATTTTAGTAAAGATGCCATTTTCTTTGTAGTTTTTTAATCATACAAAACTACGATTTCGAAAGAACTCAAATTTTTAATTTTACCACTTTACTCTAAAACTCCATGTATGGTAGAAGCTAAATAAAATTACCACTACATTCTTAGAAAATGGTATAAATTCATATTCCTAAAATACTAATATATTATTTTTAGTAACTATATCCTAAAAGCATGTGAAGCGTTATTAAAAAGAATGAGCAATATCAGCAAACCACCTGTCCGGCTTCGTATCTACTAAAGTCGTGTGACGTTCTTTAGTTGAAAGCCGAATAGGATCAAAACGAATGTAGATAAGCAGCGGTAGCTAGTACAAGTAGATGAGAAAAGGAAACCTCAAAGAGATTCTCAAAAAGGATCACATCGAAGAGCCTTTAGGGATCGCTTAACTGTATCGAAAATGCAATCTGTATAATCAAAATACAAAAAATAGTCATGTTTACAAAAGGTTGAATATAAAAAAGGAAGTTGTATTGATTTTAATAATATTCGAAAAGTTTCATTTATAACACTAATTATCTTTGATATATCTCTTATGGGATTTTTGAAAATTAGAAAGTATACTACATAAATTTAAAAATATTATATTATTAGTAAAAATGAATTTTGGTTAACGTTAACAGCAATACTTAACGTAAATAAAACTCTTTAAAGTTTCTGTCCAAGCTTTCGAAATGAGATTTATTTCATTTTCAAGTGACAGAATGTAAGTAGAAATCTATTATAAATTTATACCTACATCTCTGTGAGGTTATAACGTTATTGGGTTTACATGAATTAACATTAACGAGTAAATATTAAAATGGAAAATTAAAATCTTTTTCTATGGCATTAACAGAGGATATACACTAAAATTATAAGGACTATAAAAACTATAGTCGAAATAGTGGAGGAATGGTTCATACATTAATTTGTCTAATTCGGCGGAATATGAATCCAAATGTGTTTAGCAATTTCTAAAATGATTTTATTTAATTTAAGTGGTTTTAGGCCTGGTAGGTGTAAAATATGCTTCATGTGATCGCAGCATCTGAAAGGTATGGTCACTGGATGACTTTTATACGTGACGTTCTGGAATTTATCGACTAAGTGTTTGGCATGGATCCTGGTACTACCTACAAAAGCACTACATTCTGGTTCTAATTTAAGTAACGTATTAACAATGACAATTTTGGTTGTTATTTCCTTTTTCCCACATTTGATTGTTATTGGTAAGGGTTTGGAAACAGCTATTAACCAGAAATTGAAGTCTATTTCTTGCACGTTGTATTCCTTAGCTTATAACAATGACATCTGGCAAGTTCAGGGTAGTGTGGTGGATGGCTTTAGTAATTGTCTTTCTGAAGAAGTTTGGAATAAAGGGAATAAAGCTTCTATAGTAGCCTACTAGCTCTAAAAATGAATTTATTTCTTTAGGATTTCTAGGTTCCAAAAATTCTTGAATACAAGAGACTTTATCGGGATTAGTTTTTACTCCATCTTGTCTAACAAGGTGACCAAGATAAGCGACTTATTTCCGTAGAAAATCAAATTTATCTGGCTGAATTTTTAAATTGGCATTTCGAAGTTTTTTCAAAACTTCTTGTAGGTGAGGTATATGTTCGTGGATGGTTGGGGAGTAGACGATTATGTCGTCCATATAAACGAGACACCGTTCATTTTGGATTCCCAGAAGAATATTGTCCATGACGCGTTGAAAGGTGGACGGGGCATTTTTTAAACCAAACGGCATTCGGATAAATTCATACTGGCCATTATCAACCGAAAAAGCTGTTTTAGGGATATCTTTCTGATTAATTTCAATCTGGTGAAAGCCAGATGCAAGGTCAAGTGACTTAAAATATTGACATTTTCCTAGTTGGTCCAGTAAATCAGAAATATTTCGAAGAGGATACTTGTTATCGATTATCAGTTCGTTAAGTTTTCGATAATCAATCACTACTCTCCATTTTTGTTTAACGGATGCGTCGAGTTTTTTGGGTACTATCCAGACTGGTGCTGACCAAGGTGAAATAGAGGGTCGTATGATTTTTTGTTGTAACATTTTATTGATTTAGGTTTTAACCTCCTCTTGGTGTATTTGAGGGTATCGGTAAGATTTTGTAAAAACTGGTTTGGCATTGTTGGTATCGATAGAATGTTTGATTTTGTTAATAAATGTCAATTCGTCACCGTCTAAATAAAAGATGTCTTGGTACTCCATACAAAGATTCGCTATAAGTTCATATTCTTCGTTATTAAGGTGGTCTGTTCGTAACTGTTCTTTACTGTATCGTTTTTTGTCTGTAGGTAATTTAGGGTTTTGTTTTTGAACGATATTTAGTACTGGTTCAGACGGTAAAAGAGGTTCGATAGAAATATTTGAAAGATCGATTGTTTTTGGAATTACAATAGTATTAGCGATCGTAGTTAAAAATTGATCGTTTTGGTCAACGTGGACTAAAGTGTGAGGAAGTCTAACTTTATCAATTTCTTGGCCTAATAAAATTGCATCTGTATTTGATAAATCGCATTTTAATTTGAAAACTTTTTCTATTCGACCTTCAATGTGAATACGGTTAGTTTGACTTATGTTATTATTCACTACTGGGACTGTACTAACATCTTTTACCGGAATATTTTCTATGCTACGTTTGCATCTATTTCAGTTCCTACTTTTTGTAATGTAATAATGGTTTTAAAATTTGTTATTAATTTTCTATTTTTAAGATCAATCACGCATTCGTAATGGTCTAGAAAATCTAATCCAACAATGCCATCGAAATCAATGTCGAGATTATAAATGAAAACCTTTAGAGGATCATCTTTGGCAAAAGAGATGAGGAAAGATTCAGTAATTGATACCTATTGATCGGTAATACCTTGAATTGTTACATTTTCTGGGGATCGGCGATGATAATTTTTGACAGTGTTTTCTTTGAAAATCTAAATTGCAGCCCCTGTATTAACAAGTTTTCGGAAGGTGTTGGTTGCGTCTTTTATATAGTAGAGGTTTTTTAAATTAACCGTATGAAGTGAGCTTAGAGAAAACTTTGTTCTGGGAAATTCGCATTGGGGTTGAAATCTTCCAGACTTAGGGTTTCGATTTTAGGGTTTCGATTTGGTGTTAAATTTCCGTTACATACTCTTCGAGTTGAGAACCGGGGGTTGGTGGGTCGTTCAGGTGAGGAAGTGAAAGAAAATTTTGATAGTCTTGGCTATCATTTACTTGAGTCGTATTATTGTAACAATTTGTTAACTCAGGATTATAGGATAAGAATAATCATTTTCAATGAAAAAATCGTTATTACTATTATAGTCACACTGATCGGGGTAATAATTTGAAAATCCTACTTCAGAATCTCTATTAAAGTTGACTACGTGAGTTCTATGTTGATTCTGATAAAAGTTCAGATTCCGTTGAATAACAGATAGACGAAATTGGTTCTGATTTTGTGGTGCATTCATAGGAATTCTCTGTTGATTTTGGAGATTATTTTCATTTCTATTTTGTTGGTTGTTGCTTGTTTGAATTTGAGAAGGGAAAGGTCTCGAAAAATTTGAAAAATTTGCTTATTCGTGGTGAGCGACATTCACTAGAGATGTGGCCAATACGACCGAAGGTAAAACATTTAGAGGTTGCGAAGTTTGAAATGATGGTCTTCTTGCTGGTTGGATTGGTTTAGGTAGTCTTGGTTTAGTTGAGAATTTTTTTTGAATTTCTAGATCTGAAAGGTGAAGTTCTCTTCTAATTCTAATATTGGCTTCGGAAAGATCGACAGGGTTACCTGCACGAACTACTTGCCCTAGTCGTGGTTCGAGGCCAATTAATAAAGTATTAAAAGCCATAGATACTTTCAATAAGTGTACATTGAGCGGATTTATTTTCAGCAGATAAATTGGGTGTTTTTTGGATGATGGCATGCATTGTTGCATTAATAACTTGTAAACGGCTAAAAAATGTAAGGGGAGATTCACCAGGTAATTGAATTAATCTTTGCAGATCTTGTATTAAGGATGAAAGGTGTCTTGTATCTCCGGAATGGAGGTTGAGAAGTAGTTTGATTTCGGCATAAGTGTTTTCTGTAATTTATTAATTGTGCGGCTTTTCCTTTTAATTTATTTTTTAAGTGAATCACTAATAAAATTCTTTGATCTTGCGTATCCAAGCGATACGCACAGTCGCAAGCATCTGTGAAGGTGTCAAGCGAAATTTGATCACCTTCAAATTCTGTTAGTATAGAAAAAATTTCAGATAATGGATAAGGTTCGATATCACTGATAGATGTTTTGTGTTCGTGTCTCAGGTATGTTTTGTAAGACTTGGTAAATATTTAAAAGAAGTAAGGAATAAGCTTATTGAGGTTAGTAATTAATTCGATATTATCGACTTACTACTGTAACAAATAATTTTGGCAGACGTTACGAGATGATTCAATATTAAATATAATATAACTTACAATATTATCACTAGCATTAGAGATGTCTTGTTCTTGACAGTTCTTGTTACCAGGGGCTTCACTAGGTGTTCCTTCCGTAGACTGCTATCAAGTGAGGACTTCTCGTAAAGACTCTTTCTTCGTTAAGGGATTGGTATCCGCCGTTACTAGTTAGTTTCCTTGTTCTAATAATGTTGACGAATCCTACTGACTGCGCCAAATGTTAAATCTCAAATTTTTAAATTCACTTTTTAAAAACTTTTAATTCTTTATAAAACACAATTTTCTTTTTTACTATAAAACTACAAAAATTACAACGACTAATAACAAGGAATAAAATGAACTAATCTGATTTTGTTAATTACAAGAAGCAAGCAAGAACTACAAGAAGTTATTGTACGACTCGAGCAAATAGCATTAGAAATGGAATTGGAAATAAATGAGGAAAAAACTAAGTACCTACATGAAATGGACAAAAACTGAGGGAAGGAATAATGGGAAATTGGAAATAACAACGTTGAAAAACAAAACATATAGTTTTAAAGAAGTGGATATATTTACCTATTTAGGAGCAGAATTTGCCAAAAAGCCTGATCAAAGAAAAGAGATCCAGAACAGAATAAACAAAGAAACAAATGTTTATATAAGCTAAAAAATATATTGAACAGTAAAGTGCTAGCTGGAAGTGCCAAAATAAGAATATATAAAACGGTACTAAGACCTATAGTGCTATTCGGAAGCGAAACGTGGACACTGGGCAAAAGTGAACAAAACATGCTAGCGATTTGGGAAACGAAATGTCTACGCAAAATTTTTAGAGGGAAGAAAATAAACGACATATGGCAGAGAAGAAGCAAAAAAGAACTAAGAGAACTATTTGGTCAACCAGACATTATAGGTACTGCAAAGGGAAATAGATTGAGATGGATTGGCCACATACAGAGAATGAAAAATGAAAGGGTAGATACCCCAAAAAATAGTAGAAAGCGGGATAGGAGGAAAGAGGAAAAGAGGACGACCCAAAGCAAGATGGATGGAAGAGGTGTTAAAAGACCTTAGAACACTAAAGATAACCAACTGGAAAAGAAAAGCAGAGAACAGGAAAGAATGGAGAAAGGAAGTCAACAAAGCCATGGGCCTTCTAGGCCTGCAGAGCTGATTATATATAATCTGATTTTGTTAAGGAAAAAGCTTTTTATAATGTTTTTATCATGATAATTATTTATTTGAGTCTTTTGCTGACATATATCCGGTGTTACGTAAGTCTAGTTCGCGTATGAAAGTACATTGAGTTCTTTAAATTTATTTAAAAGGTTAAATTTGTTCATTAACAGATTAAGTTCTATAATTAAAGAACTCAGAACAAGAATAGTCACAGTATCATATTTTGTAATTTATACCTTCTAAAAAAAATATATAATTAAAGAATTTTGACTCATCCTGGAATCGTTTAATTAACTTAAATTCATTTATTAACATATTACATGTTAATATATTTTTAACCATAACTTCACTCTAATTTCAAAAGGACCTTAAAACAGAAAATGTAGCTTTTGAAACTTTCATTCTTTCTTGGATAATGTTTGCATTAAATTTTTTGTTCGAAAATCTGTGGCTCAGGTCCACCTTTGTACTTACTAAACTTTTTTTAGGAAATTAAATCCTTCATATTTTAAAACCGTTTAAAAGAATTTCCATTGCTTGCCAAGAATTCATAATATGCTTACGTCACTGAAATACTTTACCTCTCTTGATTATCACTCCTTTAAAGAAGGTAAAAGAACATAGAACAAAAAGAATTAAAAAATAAACGATTATCTGTCGCGAAGCTCTAGAGACCCACACTAAAGAAGCGCATTTCATTGGAATTTCCTTGAAGCTAGTGCTCATTTACCAAATCACTCTCGCTGCAGTATTGTGTCGTAAGGACGAAGAGATACACCAATTTCCTAACTATATAAAGTTGCTCTTACCGGGGTAACACGAAGGAAAGTTAATTTTAAATTGAGACATTATTTTCGTCTTAAAGTGTAGAAAGGTAATTAAATGTTGTATACGAGTACTTTTTTTAGTAAAACTAATTTGTTTATTTAAAGTATATGTTGACATTTCAGAAGAAACTGATTCTGGGAAATAATTCGAAAGCAATTTTTTGTATGAAAAATAGAATATTTCATAACTTTAATATCAACTTAGTACTGATGTAAAAATAAATATTCTCATTGAAGAAAAATTTAGTTACCCGACCAAGAACAATATTTCAAAAGATTTTTATTCTAAATTATTCACACTATAACGTTGTTTGATTGTTGTTCCTATTCAGAAATAGTTTGGTGATGATGAGATCGTCCAACTTATAACTAATTTAGAAGAGAATAGTGAGTGAATTTTCTGACAACGATTTAATATTAGAGTTTTCCTAATTATTTTTGAACCCAAAATGCTCTTTGAAGTTGCTTGTGAGATTTTAACATGACACTGCATATTAAGTGTAGCCAAATATGTGAACAATATCCTAAAGAAGAGATGCATTGTACTTATAGAGCAAGGGTGTTTAATGATTTATATATCTATGACTATTCTAATACTGGCTTGTATCGAATGTCAATGTTAACCAGTTGTGATTGGTTCATAAGAGCACATAAGCATGTGAACCCCAACGTAAAAAATATGCAAATATTAACATCCAACATGAAAAGTACGCATTTAAAAAAAAACGAAAACATATTAAGGTTTTAACATTAAGTCGCGTTCTCTAGCTACTTCTTCCGCTATAAATAAAGTGTAGGTATTCCGCGTGCAGTGCTCAATGCGATACGATATCTGATTCGTTCAAACGCTACGTGCCTCTCCCCGTGTGTCCCGCGACAATCACCAAGTTGTAAAGTTTATTGGAGCACAGTGGCATTGTGATCTCAGTGATTTCTTGTCAGAGTAGAAGTAAAGTCGTTCATCGTTCGGTTTTATTTACGCGTACATTACGATTACTCGATAATTGTGATAACGACGGAAGTTGCAGCGAAATGAGAAAATGTTTGCGGCGACGTAAACATTCAATATTTAAAGACAATTAAATTTAAGTCACTAACAATAGAACAAAAAATCAAATGAAAAAATGTGGCTCGCCGAAAACGGAGTTTAAAAGTTAAAATCGAGATTATAAAAGATCTTTTAAAATAGATATTTATGAAAAAACTGACTGGTTGTACAGTTCTGACATTACCAATAGTCTTCATTGTTTTCCGTGTTTACTATTTTGTGCATCAGACTGGACAAAAACGGGAAGCACAGAGTTGGTGCATTTATTCGAAAAAATTAAAGAACATCAATCTTCAAAGGCACATATATATCTGCTAAATTGGGATATAATTTATTAGGTAAGCAAGATATACGGTAGCAGTTAAATATTGCATCTCGTTTAAGTATCGAAAAACATAATGGGGAAATGAAAAAGAACAAGTATGTTCTATCAAAAATTATAAACTATATAAAATTTTGTGGTGCTTTTGAACTTGCACTCAGCGGCCATGACGAACGAGAAATTTCAATAAACCCTAGGGCCTAGAGTATTTAGAGGACTCATCAATTTTCCTGCCGAATTAGACTTGACACTTAAAGTTCAGCAAGCTACCGTGTTTAAACATACATTAGATAATACATCAAAAGATATTCAAAATGACTTATTAAAATGTATGCTTTCCATATGTCAGTCACATATCAAAAAAGAAATTACCGCTTCAAATTTATTTTGTTCTAACATTTTCCAAATGGTCATAGTTTACCGTTATATTTTAGAAAATATCCCTGTTGAACGATTTGGGACATTTTTATCGAGTTGTTGAAGAATTTATCAAAAAGAAGGGTAGACGACTTCACCTCCGTGCATGTGAAATTTAGACACTTTAAGAATAATACTACAAACAATAAAAACAACTCAACTCAACAGGTGAGTATTTTTTTAAATTTTTAACTCCTCAATAAGCTTTCTATGCCATTTAATAATCCCAAAAACCTCCTTTTGCGGTGCCACTCAAAACATCTTTGCCTTCGGCGTTTGCTGGGTGCACATTTTTTCAACTTCTTTTAATTATGCATCCCCAAGACATACCACTACGTGCCGCCACTGATGGTAACAAAAAGTACCAAGATAATCTCAAAAAATTAGAATGGCCTAAGCCAACCTAGCTAGAAGATAATATTTATTTACCAATATTTGTTTCAATAAAAAATAGTTCTTGCACGGATTCATATATATAACCCTCGTACGGTAGTGTAGTTTTGGTGCATGTTGCAAATGTATTCTGTAAAATGTTATCTGCAGTATTAAAACTCCGATTTGGTACATGTACAAGGAGAAGTATTAATTTTGCATCGTAGCGTTAGTTGTGGTTGTACCTAGAGCGACTGTTACTACCTACAAAGATAAGAGGAATAACCCATAACAACGTTGTATGAGTTTGGCTCGGTTGTTTTATCTTTACAAATGTATCTTCCACTGACATACATAGTATTATTGTTTCTACTTCATATATCCTGGGTTAGTAGGTAGAAGTTTTTTTAACAAAATAGATTAAAGATTAACATTGTCTTTTAGCGCAATAGTATATACAGGGAGATTTAGTCACAATAATTTTTTTTGTATATAAAGTAACTAACAAAGGTGGATCAAATGGTAGATATATGAGACAATCAATTACATCTTCTAGGTCAAAATGTTAGCTAAGAAAATCATTGTCACCTGTATTGATGTCTGAAACTGAATAGTAAGCATACTAGTCCGGCGCAAGGTACGTTTTCGTTGGCAGCTGATTACAAATTTTCGGGATAACTGTTCGACAAATAGTCAGGGAATTTGTTATTAACAATTTAATTGTTTAAATAGCTGCAACTCTATAACTAAGCACCTAGGCATTTTTTCCAAATTATTTCGATTCCATATTTAATGGATATGGATGACGGAAGAAATCTTGAATATGATGGACGATCGACGACTGGCTAAAGACATTAAAGCAGAATATAATCGAATTAACAGAGGCATCAAACAAGAAATAAGGAAGGAAAAAGAAGGCAGGATGAGGGATAGGTGCAAAGAAATGGAGAAGCTTTAAAATCAACACGAATCTTTTCAAATGCACAAGAAAATTAAAGAGGTAACCGGCTGCTATAAAAAATTTCAATCCATCACCTTATTTGATCCACGCGGAAGCCCAATAGTAGAAGAAGGAGAGAAAAGGGTGACCTGGGAACCACATTTAAAAGATCTATTATCTGAAAAAAGGTCGAATCCCCTGAGCAACCAGGACCCAGCACAGGGACCCGAGATTCTTAGTTTGTTGCTTCCTTAAGTATTAAGGGCGTATAATACTTAAGGAAGCCACAGACAAATTGGAATAAAAAAGCTGTTTTATAATTGGATTTATTTTTTACTTCTGGAACAAGATAGCAAATACTGTTACCTTGTCATTTAATAAAAACATCACAAGAAGAAGAACTGTTTTGCAGATTTTTTTAATTTTTCTTTAAAACCTCTCTACTCTGTTTTAAAAGATTACGAAAACAAAATAGATATTCCGACCGGCTGAGAATACGGTTTTTCTTGAAAAAAATTGTATCATCAAGTAAAATTCTAAATCATATTGCAACAGTCTTCCATTTCAAAATGTCTTTAATAATATCTCTCATTTTTCAATAACAAGATTAATAAAATTTTGATTTTTAAACAAACTGCGATAGTTTACCAAAACAAGTCACCTGCTCCTACTGAACTTACCTGCAAAAATCATAATTTATTAAGATAATTTTCAAAACAAAAAATATATAGCGATCAACAAAGATTATCTGAATGATGATATAAGCAAACCAGAAAACTAAGAGAAGAAACTATAAGGTCCTTGAAACTTCGCACCAAAAAAATTATGCGCAAACGGCAAGAAAAAATCTCGTTACGTAGGTGTTGAAAAATATGTACACGAGTATATAACAGAAATTGCCTTTTAAGGGACATCAGATATTAAAAGAATCAAGAAAAAACCAACAGACCGAAACGGATAAAAAAAAAGAGTGTGCGTGTAACCTTTACGCGCGATTGAAGTAAAACTTGTTGACGTACGTATCGGAAAATAAATATTTAATTACAATTCAATCATATTTATTGTCTATATACTTTACAAAGAATGAGATGTTATATTTATATTATTCATTAGAAATAGGAATTTGAAAATTATCATTATTTTTTATATATGAAATAATAGGTTTATGATAACTAAAATGTGAAACATAGATTTTACTCTCTAAATACCATTAATGTATTTGAAACCGTTTGAAAATTTTGAAAATTTCATAAATAAATTTTGATAATTTAGCTGAAATCACACCGTTACTTCCATCAGAATCTTCCGTTAGAATCTAACGTTAGAGTTACCCCTAGTAGCGCCTAAAGAAGTTTTGCTTCAATAATAGGTAAACAATATTAAAAATATACACACATTACGTTTAGAATGTGTGATTTTGTAGCTGTATCTACCTTATTGTAATACAACACAACACAAGAGCCTTCGATAGTCAGATAACCATTTCATTTTGTAGCATTTTATAGCATATTCCATAAAATTTAAAATCCTGAGTTGAGTTTGTTTTCTTCAGTTCTACGAAGGATCTGTTATTGCTGGTAAAAGATCAGCCATCCTGACTAGTGGTTTTATGGCCTTTATGGCTACCTAACCAAACCTAAAATAAGTATAAGCAAGTGTTAAAACATTTCGAATATTATTATTTTATGAACAAAAACGTGCAACATGCTTCTTTACTTAACGTAAAGCTTCCCTATAAATAATTATTTACTATCATAATATGTATGTATGTATATAAACTTACTTAATCAAATCATAATGAATGTCGCTGTCTCGTCTTTTTTTCATTTTCATTTTTATTCAAATCTTTCTGGCGCTTATAGATAATATGCCCTTTGACGTTCATAATTTCTTTTTCTTTTTAGCTCTTTAAGTCTATAAAACGAAAATAGCTAGGTATAAATAATAGGTATAAATAATTAGGTATAAATAGTGTAATTACACACCAAAAATAAAATTTATGCATATAGAACTACCTACTCACTCATTTTCATTCAAAATTTTTTCATCACTTTCTTCATTAATAAATCCACTTTGTTTATTCATATTTAAAACAAACACTTTATACACAAATTTAAACTATTTACCACCAATGTATTTTGGTTGACAAGATGACAAGCTGTCAATTCATACAATTACAGATTTAATTTTATTTAATATAGTAGGCAGAATCGTGTTAGGTATTTTGTATCAGGTTTTGTTTCCGGTACGCGGTACATTAGAACGACGTCACGTCCGTTAGAATTACTGAGTTACCCCTAGTGCCGCTAAAGAAGTTTTACTTCAAAAGAAATAGATACAAAGAAACGATGTTATTGCCGGCATGTAATTAAATCTTGTAGATGAGTATAAAACTGTACGATCCTGTTCATGTTATGTGAAATTTAAGGATTGCAAAGAAGTCAATCATATATTAAGCTTTTAAAATCTGCTCCATTTTCACCTGAAAGATCGTCTGTTGAATAAATCATGACGAGAAAAATTATTAATCGCAAAAATTTCCTTCGGAAAAACGTGCGAGGCCAGGAAGCTTTTCAAACGTTCTCCATCACACTAGCGAGGCCGGCTTTGCCTTCTAAATGAGTGTCAGTAAATGAAAAATCCTTTTGTGCATTTTCTGTTTGACTTACAGCTATAAACGCTTTTCTAACTACGTACTAAGGATAAGGCCGTTGACTTTTTCACTCGTCTATTCTTGAATCAACACTGAGACTATTGTTTATGTTGAATACTTATTTTGCTGACAATGTTTCTATAAAGCAGTTTAATACCATATTGTTCTTCTTTTAAAAAATGTTAGGTATATCTATTTGAGATTTTCCTCTATTTTAAATAAATATCTATCCCCGATGAAGCTGATGTGATCTGTCATAAACGGCGGCGTTATTCTTAGGATTAACCAGTTATGTTTTTTAGCAAAAAAATTAAATTGAACTTATGCAGAGGCCCTCAGATTATGCAAATCGATGATGCATAAATAGCTAGTAGATTTAGAATAAAACCGTAACTGATCCCTTACTTCAAATATATTTAAAAATACATATTTTTATATTGTCTGTTTGGCTGTCTGTTTGTATGTCTGTATGTCTGCCTGCTTGTGCACACTTTTCTCAGAAACGGCTTATCCGATTTGGATGCAGTTTTCAAGAATATATTGTGATGGGCTTCACTCAACATTTAATGGTTTTTTTCGGTTAAGACATAAAGAAGTTATGCGAATTTATTTAAATCAGGTAATATAAACTAAGTAAAATAGAGGACAGATCTATATGAACAATCATATTAAATAGGGTTCAGCTAAGGCTGGAAGCGCTTCAGTTGAACGCGACGTGTGAGAAGCACTAGGGTATGGATTGGAGAAGGCCCTCGGAAAATCCTATAAGTGTATTTGTTAAACGTATTAAATGTAAGAATCTTTTTCTGTTTAATGCAAAAATGTGAAATTTAATAATTTTTAATCAAAGGGAGTACGTAAGTTTAATATATTACTATATGCGATAGCCATTAAATCAGGCAATGTTCTCATCTAAATTATGGCGCGAACGAAGTCACGGGTAAAAGCTAGTTTGTTTATAAGAACAAACATTTTTGAAATTATACTTCTTTTGGCGTGTTACGGAAAATCATGAAAGTAGTTTATACGATGCGCGTGCATACCTTTACGAAAAACCGACACCATGAAATTATCTAATCAATTTATTGGTTTAATGATAATGTACAGTGATTATAATTGATAAAAGTAGTTGTTACTTATTACTTTGTTACAAGTGGTACCGCCTTCAGCGATTCCCTCCATAGACTGTCCCGATGGGTGCCGGTCCCTACAGTGGGTTCGATACCAACCATGCGAAAGCTACTTTCTTAACAAAAATGTCGAGGGGGATCAGTCCAAGAATTACTGCCATCGATCGCCCTGGTTGGTGTGGTTCGCATAGCTCCTGTTACCAGAAGGTTTGGTTTAATTTTCTAGTAGCTGTTGTTTGTTTCACTTTAGGCTACCACACCACAGCACCATATGTTAGCATAGGTCTTATGATTGCCGTGTAGATCCACATGCCGACCTTGTGGTATAATCCCCAGGTCTGTCCTATGTTTCGAGTTTCGACGGCATTGCTCATAAGATACATATGCTGCTTTAACTCTGCTTTCTATGTGTGCGTTCCATGTCAGATTGCTTTCAAGGAGAACACCTAAGTATTTTACTTCTGTAGCAATGTTTAATTTAAAGTTGAGAAGACTAGGTTCTCGTATCTTGTCGTCATCTTGTCGTCATTTATAGTTATTTCTATTGCACGCATGGAAAGCATGCTGAGAATCCACCCGCTTACTGTTGTAGATACATTTCGTGCATTATTTTAGGGAACGTGGTTTTATCAAAAGCTTCCTCGATATCTATGAAAACGACCAGGGTAGGATCTTTCCTGTTCACTGCCCGCTCGATCTGACCAACCACATGATTTAGTACCGTATCGGTGGATTTCCCTGTTGTGTATGCATGTTGATTGGGATTTAGTGGTTTGGTTTTAATCACTGTATCTCTTATGTACTTTTTATTTAGCCTCTCTAGCATTTTTAATGAGAATGATGTTAAGCTTATAGGTCGGTAAGGTTTTGGAATGGAGATATCCATTCTTCCAGGTTTTGGTATAAAGATAACTCTCCACATCTTCGGTATATAATTCAGAGCTAGAGAAGCTCAGAATATTTACACCAGGTGATGAAGGAATCCCTGCAGATAGCTACTGCAGCAGAGTTGGATAAATTCTATCAAGTGCTGGTGATTTGAAGAGGGAGATGCTAGTTATTGCCAGTTGAACCTTGTCCTCGGTGACAATGTGCCAGTTCTCTGCCGAGGCTATGTGGTGTCCCTCGTTGCACTTTGCCTCACCGTGACAACTGAATTGGGGAAGTGTATTTCTCGCAGGATATGAAGAATTTCTTCGAGGTTGGTAGTTTGACTACCATCCTGTTTCTTAAGTATACCAATTACTCGGTATAGATCCTTTGTTAACGCTCTTTGAGTCTCTCTGCCTGTCGAAAATCCTCAATTTTCTCACAGTAGGTCCTCCGTGCTGTTCTCTGTACTTTAATGGTAACGCCACATCCAATTTGTCCCAATTAAAACTAAAAAATACTTTGAGCATATACATGCTGCTTCCTCCCAGCTAATTAAGTTAGTGTACGAGTGAGATGACAGTTGGTCTCTTTAATGTATTTTCTTTCTAGTATATGTCACAATTTACGCATATCGCATGCTAATCTCTAAGTAAAAATATGACCTGTAAAAGTTCAAAAGAAGGTGATACCTATGTTTGAAATTTTGTATATTCACTTTTTTAAACTATACCTACATAGGTAAATTCTAGTGACTACCATTTGCTCATTATAATAATAACATAATAATCACAGGTCATTCATTATAATCGCCATATTATTATTTCAACATTTTAAGTATATGACTAGAAAATATATCAAATGAAAAAAAAACAGTTTTTATTGATAATCATACCAAAAATACAATTATCCAATAGCCTTCGACCGGAGTCCTTTAGCCAACTGTCAAAAGATTTAATTGAGATAATTTTTTTATCAAAGGTAATACCACGAGTCCTTAAAATTTTATCGATAAATTTTTAGTTTCCACGAAAACTTTTTTATTTGGCAAAAATACGAAAACAAACTGAAATGTGATAAAATCACGAGTCCGTAGGACGAGTGATTTTATCATATTCAGTTTGTTTGAGTAGTTTTGCCTAAAATAAAAAAGTTTGAGTCTGGAAAATAAAAATTTATCTAGTAAAATTTTACAGGACGAGTGGTATTTGAGAAGATTATTTTTTGAACTATTCTGTACAAAAACTAGGATACGTGTATTTTGTGTTGCCTACCTATGATCTAATTTATTAAAACATTAATAATCAAGAGAAAGAAAGGAAGTGGGTTTACACAGAATAATATTTAATAAATATATTATTATTTTAAGAGAAAATACTTATAATCTTTTGATCTTTCAATAACTTTAATAAAAAATTTGACAAATTACCCTTCCTGTACACTAGATAGTATTGACAGTTGTCAGTTGTCGTGAGCGTAGAGAAAACAGGGTTATAATTTGAATAAATATTTATTTTTATACCTATTTATACAATTATTTTATTAAAGAGAAAATTACCAAAATAAAAATTATTAGGTATATCTATTTAAAGTTTACCTACAAGACCACATTTGGCTGTAGGCATATACAAGTTTTAAATGCATGCAGAACCAGGAAGCAGGTTAGTTTTAAAGTACCTACATATTTGATTTTTCATTATCGTTTAGATGAATTGAATTGTGATAATAATAATAACAAAATATATTTCAGAATATTTAGATAATATAAATGAATGTTGATTTATAGTAAAGTACTTATAAACACGAAAATTGATTGTTCAATATTGTTATTCAATTTTTGACAGTTCTATAATTTTATCAATAGTAGTAAAACCACTAGTGGTTTTATCAATATAAACCGGAATGATTGGCTAGATTTAGCATAAAACATTGAAGATTAAGCGTTTTCATTGGACGAAATCACAAAATTGTGATATTTTGACAGGTGAAAAAAATAATCACTGAAAACCACCAAATTCATAAAAGATACGTTGGTAGTATGCTGCCATTTTTTTAATTATTATTCTAACAAAACTTATCCTAATTAAAACAAAGTAGTTTTACAAAAATAAATCAGGACTTGTTTGAGATTCAGTACAGAGAAGACAGTGGAACCATTATTAAATTTCTTTCATAAACGAAGAGTTAATAGTATTAACAAAAACGTCAGTCCATTTCTATATTGCATTAGAAGGCTTTTGAGAGAATGAAAGTCGGTATTAATATACTAAGAACTAAAGACGTGACAAAGTTAAAAGATAAAAAGTTGAAATGAAATAGTGCTGAAACTCAGATAAGTACAGTAAAGGATTTTTAAATAAAAGCAATTTCTTGTTAAACATAAATCACAAGCATATATTTCAGTTTTGACAAATATCCGTGTTCTATTTTAGTACAGTTTTTAAACGAACTGCATTTCTCACCAAAAAATAGAAGGTACCTAATTGCTAGTTACAAATTTTTTAATTCAAATTACATTAAATAATGATAAAAATGAAATGTGTTCTGGGTGAATGCAGAAAATTCCAAGCAATGTCTAAATACAGTCTATGGGATAAAGCTCCGTGATCCTTGATGTCAATTTGTATAGTTACAATTATCCCTACAAACCTTTTTCTTGGTTAAGGTTGTTTGGTCAGAAAGTTATGTAAGTAAAATTAAAGCTATATGTACGTTGTAGCCCAGGAAACTCTACAGGAACTCGCTGTCCTAGTAACTGTTGCCAATACTCCTAAGACACCAGTTTGCACGTTATTTATTGGAACCAAAGGACCGCTTTGGATGAAAAATTGTAATTGGCGATAGACAGTGATTGAAGTGTGAATTGTTGTACGAGGTATTTTAAAGATGTTATTCAGTAATTGTGACTTTATCAAAGTTGTGTAGGTAGATTATTTTAAGAAATTGTTATTTATTTGTGTTTATCAATAAATTGTTAAGTTCGTCTGCTGTTTATCACTTATCCCGAATCCACGAAGGAAAAATATATTAATATGGATGAAAATTTTCCCAGCGAAGGTGTTGATACAACAATTCGAAATCTCGACGGAAGAAACACCTGCGTCGATACAAAGGAGGTGGCGGACAACGGTAAAGATGGCCATATTTCGACCCTCTTTACCCTTGTCGACCACCTCTTTTGTATCCACCCAGCTGTCGCAATTATGGATCTAGGCTTCTCAAGTGTTCAACATTATCCACGTAGTAGAAATCGAAGGACATATTATCGATGACGATTTTTTGCCCAAATTTTTGCTTTTTTTACCTTTGCCCGCCACCTTCTTTGCATTCACTCAGGTGTCCACACATCGGGATTTCGAAATGTCGTGTCAACATCTTTGACTGGCAGAATTATCCTCTATATTATCGATGAAGACAATTTCCTGTAAAATATTGGCAATTCTCATCCTTTACAACTAATAGGTTCTTTGTTTGGGTTGGTTAAAAATAAGAAAAAAAAGAATGGTACATCATTCCTGTGACCCCCTATAGTTAACAACTATTATATAAATCCGAATTATCTTTAAATTTATTTCTAATATAATAATTATGCTTATACCAATGTTTTTAGCTACTGCTTCATTTATTAATATTTCGTAATACATACTTATATCAATTGTTAGGTAATTACTTACTAAACAATTGTTAATTTTATATCAAATAAATATACCTATACCGAATTTAAGGGGTACTACACCCCTGTATCCTCTTGGGTGTCCGCCTGGGCAGGAACGTAAATACATGTGTGGAATGAACATGTTGCAAAACAAAAATGTCATATTATAGATGTCGGCGAAAGTTTGGCTCTAGCTCTTAAACTATGACCGGAATACAAATTTATAATAATATTTAACACATACAAATAAACGAAATTTTTAACTACAATTTTACGAATTACCTATTCTATGTGTCCCACAACAACAGAAGGTTTTCTTTTTTTCCATTCTATGTTTATAACATGTTTTCATCTACCTATAGATAACAGATTTAAATTTCTGAAAGAAGTGTTCACATAAAAAAGTAGAATATACGAGGTCTGTCCCAAAAGTATCTGACCTGCATTTATATCTTCGCGCCCAAGTGTTCTAGCGATCCCTACCGGGCGGGAGCTGCAACAGTAAAACCTCACAACTTATTGTTTACTTTCTGTCTTCTGATACCTTTCGGACGTATAGTTCATGAGCAGCATATGTTTGTTTTCAAAGTTCGTAGCCAAAAATGACCAAAAAAGTTGAGCAACGAATTTGCATCAAGTTTTGCTTTAAACTTGAAAAAACTAGTACAGAAACTATTCAAATGTTGCAAAAGGACCTTGGAGACGAATGTATGGGCTGTTAAAATGGTATCTAAATACTATCGCGCCATCTGTCTTGTGACAGTTCAGTTAACACTCATTATATTATTTAGTAGTTGTTGAACCTTACTTGAAGAAGTACGTATAATAAAGTTCGTCGTTATCTACAGTGTTTTATTCCTTTGACTCCTGACGGCTTCCAGAATTTAACAGGTTACGGGCTCAGGACTCAGGACAGTCATATTAGTGAATAGTCAGTTTAGTGATAATTGTTTGTATAGAAGTACAATTTTTTTTTCGTGAGTGAAATCGTATTTAGACAGTGTCAAAATGGCGTCTAATAACTATCTTTCCAGCGTTCCAAAGCTACAAGGCCGCGAAAATTATGAAGAATGGTCGTTTGCCATAGAAAATTTTCTTATATTGGAAGGCTTAAGCAAGTGCTTGGATGGAACGGAAAGTGATAGTGTACTAGTATCGAAAGCTAAAGCCAAGATCGTATTGTCTCTCGAACCTTCCTTGTATGTACATGTGAAGGAGGCAAATACAGCTAAGGCAGTATGGGACACACTCAAAGATCTATACGAAAACAAAGGATTTACCAGGAAAATAACCCTTCTACGTTATTTAATCTCACTAAGATTGGAGAATTGCTCATCAATGGCGGATTACGTAAATCAAGTTATCGAAACATCCCAGAAACTACGTCGAACAGGACTTAACCTTGAAAGTTCATTAGTGGGAAGTTTATTATTGGCGGGATTACCGGATCGATTTGCACCGATGGTAATGGCTCTCGAGCATAGCGGAATCGATATTACCATCGATTCAATAAAATCGAAATTGTTGGATATGCAACTAGATGGCGACACCAGTTCTACTGGAGGTGCGCTAGTTGGTAAAACTGGTTACCAGAAACGTCAATGGCAGAAACGTCAAAGTCAAAACAAAGTCAACAAATCTGACAGTGACAATGTAAACAAAAACAAAAAAGAAATTATTTGTTTTAAATGCAAACAGCCAGGCCACTTTATGTCGAAATGCCCACAGAATAAAGATACAGATAAGCAAACAAAAGGTGCTTTCAGTGTAGTTTTTCTAAGTGCGAATTTCAATAACAATGATTGGTACTTAGATTCAGGGGCAAGTGTTCATTTAACTTGCAGGCAGGATTGGCTTTCAAACAAATCTAAACCGATTATAAATGAAGTTACAGTTGCGAATAATACTAAAATTTCAGCGAAATCAAGTGGTGACATTGATATTGTTACTAAAGTCGGTAATGAAAATTTCGAAGTGAAAATAATGAATGCTCAATATGTTCCGGAATTAGCTACAAATTTATTGTCGGTAAGTGAACTTTTAAAAAATGGAAATTCTGTTGAATTTGACAAAAATCGCTGTCAGATATTCAATACTGACAAAATTTTAATAGCTGAAGCTTTTTTGAAAGATGGTGTATACAAGTTAGCCATTTCAAATTCAACCAAATGTTTGTTGGCTGGACAAAAAGCAGTTTCTGGTGAAACATGGCATAAAAGATTGGGCCACATAAATTCTATTTATTTAAATAAAATGCGAGACGGTCTCGTGGAAGGAATTGAATATAATGGTCAATTACAAATAACCACAAAAAATTGTGAAGTTTGTTGTGAAGGTAAACAAACGAGGCAACCTTTTGGAAATTCAAATACAAGAGCTACTGGTTTACTTGATGTAATTCATACAGATTTAGCAGGACCCATGGAAACGACTTCGATAGGTGGTTCAAAGTATTATGTAGAATTTCAGGATGATTTCAGTCGCATGTCTTTCGTATATTTTGTAAAATCAAAAGATGAAACCTTCGAAAAATTCAAAAGCTTTCAATTATTAGTTGAAAAACAAACTGGAAGAAAAATCAAAGTTTTACGCTCAGATAACGGAGGTGAGTATATTAATACTACTTTTGAAAATTACCTAAGAAACCAAGGTATAATTCACCAAACAACCAACCCGTATACTCCTGAGCAAAATGGGCGTTCTGAAAGATTAAACAGGTCTTTAGTAGAGAAAGCTAGGTGTTTATTGTTTGAAGCTGGTTTAGAAAAACGCTTCTGGGCTGAAGCCATCAACACAGCTTGCTACTTAAGAAACAGATCTGCTGTATCTAATGTCTCTGGAACACCTTACGAAATATTTTTTGGTAAGAAACCAAATTTAAGTCATATACGAATTTTTGGTAGTATAGCAATGACTCATATCCCTAAAGAAAGAAGAAGAAAATGGGATAAGAAATCTGAAAAACTAATTCTAGTCGGTTTTTCTGAAAACACTAAAGGCTATAGACTCTATAATATGAATACAGGCCAAGTAACGACAAGCAGAGATGTGCATATTATAGAAAAGGAATGTAATAGCAAAGAAGTATATCTTTATACAGAAGAAAATAATTTAAAATGCGATGAAACAGAAAACTTAAAAACTTTTTCAATATCTGAAGCTGAAAATTCTGAAACAAATTTAGAACAATCAGAGAATAGCAATGATGAATTAGAATTTTCTAAAGAAGAATTCAGTGATCAAACATATGTTCCTGAAAGCGTGGAAGATGTCATATCCCCAGAAGTTACAAGAAGATCACAAAGAGAAAGAAAACCTACAAACTTTGATGACTTTGTAACATATTTTACTCCAACAGAGCATATGGAAAATCAAGTTTCAGTGGGAGATCCATCTTCAGTAGCGGAGGCTCTTGCAGGGCCAAATCGAAGTGACTGGATATGTGCTATGACAGAAGAAATAAAAAGTTTTAGTGAAAATCGTGCGTGGGACCTAGTGGACCTTCCGGATGGTCATACACCAGTGAAGTGCAAGTGGGTTTTTAAGAAAAAACGTGATAATGATTGTAATATAACTTATAGGGCTAGATTGGTTGCTAAGGGTTTTAGTCAAAAACCTGGTATAGATTTTGATGAAACTTTCTCTCCGGTTGTTAAACATTCAACGCTAAGGCTACTTTTAGCACTCTCTGTTAAGCTTAAATTAAAGGTTGAACATTTAGACGTTGTTACAGCCTTTTTAAACGGAAAACTCGAGGAAACGGTATTCATGGAAATACCAGAAGGTTTTGACAGTAAAATTCGAAGCAATCAAAGCAAAGTTTTAAAACTTAATAAAGCTATATATGGTCTGAAACAATCTTCACGTGTCTGGTATAAAGAAGTAGAAAATGTACTTGTTAATTTATGTTATAAAAGAAGTGATCATGAACCTTGTATTTTTATTAAACGGGAAGAAAGTTTTATAACCATAATTGCTTTATATGTAGATGATTTTTTCATTTTCTCTAACTCTATACAGGAATGTTCATTTTTAAAGGAGCAGTTAGCTTCAAAATTTAAAATTAAAATTTTAGGTGAGATTAAACAATGCTTGGGTATGAGAGTTAAGGTTGATGAAAATAAAATTCAGTTAGATCAAGAAAGATACATTGATAATATATTAGATAAATTTAATATGAGTAATTGTAACCCGGTAGGTACGCCAATGGATAAAAATGTATTTTTTGATCAGACAGATAATGATATATGTAGAAAAGACTTACCTTATCAAGAGTTAATAGGAAGTTTAATGTATTTATCGGTATTAACAAGACCAGATATAACTTTTTCTGTAAATTTCCTTAGCCAGTTTAATAACTGTTATACAGAATCACATTGGAAATGTGCTAAGAGAATTTTAAGGTATTTAAAGGGTACTAAATCTTTATGTCTTCAATATGAAAATGATAACACAGATTTGATGGGTTATGTCGATTCAGATTTTGCAAGCAATGTTAATGATAGAAGGTCATATACCGGTTTTGTATTCAAACTAGCAGGTGGGGCTGTTTCATGGGAATGTAAAAAACAAACCACAGTAGCATTAAGTAGTACTGAAGCCGAATACATGGCCATAACTGAAGCTTCTAAAGAAGCTGTTTATTTTAGAAATTTACTCTCAGATTTATTGGGTACTGTTGAATGTATTAAGGTTTATAATGATAGTCAAAGTGCTCAGAAATTGGCTTTAAATCCCATGTGTAATAGGCGCTCTAAGCATATAGATGTCCGCTACCATTTCATTAGAGAAATGATTTCAAATAAATTTATTAAGTTAGAATATTTGCCTACAAATGAAATGCCAGCAGATGTCTTAACAAAAGCACTTTCTTTGCAAAAACATTATATGTTTAGTTGTAAATTAGGCTTAAAAGATATTTAAATATTATTTAGATAAGTGGGAGTGTTAAAATGGTATCTAAATACTATCGCGCCATCTGTCTTGTGACAGTTCAGTTAACACTCATTATATTATTTAGTAGTTGTTGAACCTTACTTGAAGAAGTACGTATAATAAAGTTCGTCGTTCTCTACAGTGTTTTATTCCTTTGACTCCTGACGGCTTCCAGAATTTAACATGGGCAAAACTCAAATAAAAGAATGGTATAAACAGTTTAAAAATGGCCGCACGTCTGTTGACAGTGATTCTCGTTCTAGTCGACCTTCGACGGAAAACATCGAATAATTTTAAGCGTATGCGAGCTACAATTGAACAAGATTGTCGTTTGAGTGTTATAGAACTAGAAGATGACCTCGCGTCCAAAGAGTACAGTTGACCGAATTTTAACCGAGAATTTAAGCATGACTCGTGTGTGTGCTAAATTGATCCCAAAACTGCTCTCAGAACAGCAAAGAAACCTTTGATTGGAAATCGCTCAGGAAAATCTAGAAATGATTAATAGCGATGAAAATTTGCTCAAAAAGGTTATTACTGGTGATGAACCATGGGTTTACGGTTATAACAAAACAACAATCATTGCAATGGAAGCATGCTTCTTCGCCCCGACCAAAAAAAACATTTCAAAGTCGGAGCAAAATCAAGTCAATGTTGACTGCTTTTTTCGATTATGAAGGCTTCGTGCATCACGAATATGCTCCTGTAGGTCAGACGATTAATAAAGAATACTACGTTGAAATTTTAAAAGGTTGCGAGATGCAATTAGAAGAAAACGACCACAGTTTTGGCAAACTACGATAATACTCCAGCGCATGCATCAAACATTGCATAGCAGTATTTATCAAAACACAGTGTTGTACAGCTTCGGCAGCCTTCATTTAGTCCCGATATAGCTCCGACTTTTGGCTGTTTCCTCGATTGAAAATGCCCTTCAAAGGACACCGATTCGACGATATGGAGACTGTTGAAACCAATGAGACAAATGCACTAAAGGCGATTCCGATAACTGATTTTCACGAATGCTTTGGGAAGTGGGAGCATCGATATGAGCGTGTTGTTCAATCAAATGGGGACTATTTCGAAGGCTACCACTAACCAGATGACGAAAAGTAATTCATCTTTTTTTGAAATTTTCTAGCTCTTCTTATAGCTACAAGCACAAATCTACTTTTATATGATTTTTTTCACCTCTGTTAAATACCATTACTTTTTAAACTAAAATCAATATACCTTTTATATATTACCATAACATTTTAAGCATAGATACTAGAGTAAAAAGAAACATCATTAACAAAAATTCAAGATTATTTCTTCATGTTTAACACACAAATATGTATGGAAGAAAAACAATGGTTGATTGATTGTTATGGGGTAGTATCTGGCACTACTGCTACTTGTAGAGATAATGGATGGATTATGATCCGAAATTCTTAGACTGGTTTGGTCATTTTGTCGAGATCATGCGCCCAAATCCAGAGCTAAAAGTGATACGTACTAATATTAGATAACTATGAGTCTAACAAGTATCTTGAGGCTTTAAAGTGTGCTAGGCATAATAATGTAATTTTTGTTTCCTTGTCTCATTACAGAACAGATTGGATATGTAACCTCTAGACCGTTGCATTTAAAGAACGTTAAAAACCTAGTCTGTACAAGCAGTTTTCCTTTTTTTAAAGAGTATAACATAAAGGTTGAACTGATCCTTTTTTAGTAATAATATTGCAGTATCTCCATCTATCTAATATTCCAAAGTTTTATCAAAACAAACAGCATATCTAAAAGTTCCAACCGTTGGCGTTGCAAGTTTCTTTGCATGTAGAAAAGCCGCTGACGGCCGTCCCCTATGGGACTATAAATTCTTTTTATGGGCCTCTCTTCCGCTGATTTACGGCGGATGGAATGATAAGGTCGCCGGAACTTCCATCAAGAAAAAAACTTGGTTATTAAGGCCTCGTAAAAATGAAAAGGAGCTCTGTTGTTTTGATTTGTGAAATGATGTTGCTTTCTTAAAATCATATACTTTCTAAATGTAATTTATTAGGTTTTTAGAAGACGATAATTATATTTCGTAACAATTGTACAGAGGCTTAAGAAATAGAACTGAAGCGAGTGCGATATTATTATTTTTTTGAAATTACACCAATTACTACATAACATAACTTCAAATATCTCTTCGGGAAAAACTTTGTCTTTTGAGCCAAAATTAGTAGACTTATCTTCTACCAAAATATGATTACTTAGAAAGATCTATTCTTTTCAAAATCATAAAAAGGTTTCTCTAAAATGAAATTCTTGTAATTTTTACATCACATCGTTCAAATTTAGTACTCCCAAGTTTACACTGCTTTGTAAAAAGCGTTTTTTTTAAGATGGTGTTAAAATGCACTGATGAAACAAAAATGCTATAACGGAACTTTCACAAATATCAATTTAACTCTGCGACAAATATTAGAAATGAATTCTTAATGATTAAAATTTAAACATTTACAACGGTTTTCAAGGAACTATACGAGTATTATAGAAAATAATCGTATAAAGCTCTGAAGATAAAACAGTATAGCCACCAATAAAGAGTTATAGTTGCGTTAAAATTTAATTTTTGCTTTTTTTGCATTCAGACTTCATGTCGCCAAAGAATGCCTACACAGGATTCATGCCGACAAAAAATGCCGCCAAAGGAAATCTTTTGTCGGCATTTTTTGTTGGAATGAAGTGTGAATGCAAAAAAAACAACAATTATCTTTGAAGGAAACTATACATGGCGTGAGTAAAAATTAAAAGACTACACTACAATGGATATACTTTGTTAAAAAGAAAGTTACAAAAGCTCAGCAACACCACAAAAAACACTTTACTTATTGTATTAAACTTGGACATCAAAAAATTTAACAAAATCGACTTTGAACACCAATCCTAAATCGAAGTCTGTATTTAATAGAATGCTAACTTAAAACAGAATTTAACCACATTTCGATTACGAAGTTAATAATTAGTAAATCTTGAATGCTGAATGTATAGTTTTCCAATCTTGGTTGGCATTAGAACGGTACCGTGCGGGTAAGATTTTCAAAGAAAAAATTCCATAGGCGTACATTTTGATTAATTTTTTTGTTATTATTATTATAAATGTTAACAGGTTTACTCCCTAACTGATATTTAACAAAAAAATACTATTTTATAATTTTATTTAATACTTTGTTAACCGTGACTTTTAAGAAGACTGTTGGTTTTATCTTCATTCATATTAGAAATATCGTTTTTTTTTTTCGTTTTTATTATCGGAATTTTGAAAAGCTGTTGAGAATGACATGTGCATTATCCATCACGATAACCGAGTTAGGAAGTATGATTGGTACATTGTTTTGATGAACTTGGTAGTATAATGGGTGTCAAACCATGTTCTGTCGTTACAACAGACCTTAAAGCCATGGCTTGGAGTTTCTTAACTGCTATCCTCCACTTTCTTCTGCCCATGGCCACAGTTTTCCAATTTGCTATCCTGATTGTTTGTAGGTCTTCCTTACACGCTTTTAGCCACTTTTTTCGTGGTCGTCCTCTTCTCTTCTTTCCTTCCCTTCTTAACAGCGAGTCCTTTGTCCACCTTTCGTCAACCATTCTCGCAAGATGGCCTAACCATCCAAGTCACTTTGTTCTGACGATCTGGTTAATTTCTGGTGTCCGGTACAGTTCTCTGATCTCTGCAATTGTCCGTCTCCTCTAAACGTTTTCATCATCTTTTCCGCCCCCGAAAATCTTCCTTAAGACACTTTGCTCCCAAATGTTCACCATATTTTCATGATTTTTGTTCATAATCCCTGTTTCGCTTCCATAAAGGACCGTGGGCTGAATCACTATAGTCTCAATTTTGCCTCTCTAGGAATGTTCTTTCCTCTAGTTTGTGTAGTGCTCCGACAGTCTTCCTTCCTCTCGAAAATCGCTTCTCGATTTGTTGGTTTTTTCCGCTTTACTTGATAGGGTTACTCCTAGATACTCAAACTCCGACACCTTTTTGAAGCAATACTCTTTACTCTCATTCTCATTGTTTGTAGTAGTCTTAAGTTGAGTTTTTTCATATGTAGCCTGTTCCATTTCCATATACTTCGTTTTTTACTCATTAATTATCAGTCCATACTGTTTGACCTTCGCTTCAAAGCGTATGAAAATCCTCAGTAGTTCCCTTTCAGTTCTTGCCATTAACACTACATCGTGCGCAAAGGCCAGGAGCTGATTTTTGTTGTCATTAATGATACCTTTCGTTTGTATTCCACTCTCTCTCATTATTGCCTCCAACAAAAAATTGAAGAGTAGGTACTGTGGATAGTGGATCTCCCTGCTTTAATCCCCTTTTAACTTCAAATTTTCTGTTAGGCTTCCTTCTATCCTTACTCTATTGTCGGTAATTTTAACTAGTCTGATCATCTTTTCCGGAATTTCAACTACTCTTAGGGCTTGGTACAGCTGTCTTCTTATCACAGAAGCGTCAGCTTGTTTGATATCTATAAAGAGGAGGTTTAGCTTTAACGGTTGCTCGTAAGTGCTGCTTTGAATGATTTTTAACACGAATATTTTTCGTCGTAATAGATTATGTTTTAATTAAGCTCATGATTTTGTTTTTTATTTCCAATACATATTTTTGCCTAAGGTAAGTATATGCAGCGATTCCATAATAAAATGACTACTGAGCACTACATACAAAATTCTAAAATCCCTCATCGGGCAGCAGATTAATCAATATGCCGAAGAAAAGATTGGAGGCTATCAACAAGGATTCAGAGAAAACAGATGGACGACAGATGCGATACACATATTACGCAAACATTCAAGAAATGTCTTAAACATAACCCAGAACTACAAACTCTCTTCATAGACTTCAGACAGACCTTCGACTCCATTCAAAGAAATAAATTGTTAAATGAAATTGAAAATTTAAATATACCTGCAAAGCTAATCAGAGTTACAAAAATGACTATGGCCAGATCCCGAGCAATAATAAAATCAGAATAAGGCACCACAAACACAATCGCAGTAGAAGACAAGGAGATGCCTTGTCAACAACTCTCTTCAACATAGCGTTAGAGGGAGCAATAAAGGCCAGGGAGATCAAAGGAACCTTAGCCTAATCTTCGCCAAAACTATTAGCATATGCAGATGACATGGTACTTTGGGAATTGACAAAGGAAGTCTCGAGAAATCTCAAACAGCCCTAGCAAAGGAAACAAGGCAATGAGGATTAAAAATCAATCAAGGGAAAACAAAATCCCCAATATGTACTAAAAAAAATAAAAAATAAAAAAATTCAAAATAGGATATTACACTTTTGAAAAGTTTCAATAAATACTTGGGAGTAATAGTGAATGAAAAAATGAAAGAAGTGACGAAACAGCGGAACGAATAAAAGCAGGCAATAGAACATATTGGTGATACCATAGCCTAAGGAAGAACAAGAATTTATCTAGAAATACAAAGCTTATACTTTCAGCTCAACTGGCAATCAGACCTGTAACTACATAGGTACGCAGCTGAGACAATGTGCCTCACAAGTAAAGACGAAGAAAGACTAAGAATATTTGAGAGGAAGATCATAAGGAGAATCGTGGACCCAATCAAAATGGAAAATGGGGAAATGAAAAATAAAATGATTTATGAAATTCGTTATACAATAAAAGAAGAAGATATTGTCATATTTATAAAGTGCAAAGACTGAGATGGAGAGGACACATAGAGAGAAGAAAATCGACCTCCTTATCAAAAAATACATAAGATGGAAACCAAAGAAAGACAGGTCGAGAGGAGGACCGAAAAAAAAATGGGAGGACCAGGTCGATAGAAGTATTAAAGCCATGAAAGTGAGAAACTGGAGGGAAATAAGCACAAACAGAATACAGTGGAAGAAAATCCGAGAGAAAGCCAAGTCGCATAATAACTAGTGAAAAGAACCATGAAGAATGCGGACTAATTCTCCACATTAGAAGAATATCAAATAGCTCTATGCAGAAAAGCGGAAAACTTTCCACTGGGGAATGAGACGCCTTGATGACAATATCCAATTTCCAATGTTTAAAACCCTATTTTAACAAAATTCCTTGTAAAGTTTCTAAGGATTTATATTTTTAAAAGCTTGTTTAGAAAATTACATATGTAACAAAATAATATTTAGTGGGTACCGCAATTCTCTCTCTTTCCAACCGAGGGACAGTTGGCAGGTTGGCTCCCCTACTCTGTTTATAAAACATCTATAGTGACCACAAAGTTTTTGTTTGTTGTATTTGTTTGATTATAGTTTATTACTAAAGCTTTTATAATTTAATTTCATTTTATTCACTAGGTACATTTTATGTACAACTCCAACGATTTGCATCAAATTTAGTATTCAGGGAGTTTCGTGGGAGATATATCGATCTAGCTTGGGTTTCATTTCATTGGTATTTTCAGGTAATGAAAAGTGCTATAATAAACTGAAGAAGTCTTCCTGACTATTGAAAAGGAGTAATACTTCTTTATTTTTTTTAATCGACCCAGCAACACTAAAGCTACATCAGTAGATGGCGTTTGAGGCAAGACCATGTAATACAACTGTTTTATATATTTTATTTATTTATTTATTAATTATTAAAGCATCAACAGACAAATATTCAAATACAGATGCCCCTAAAACACAAAAATACTTTGATCTCCGGAGTACCTGTGCCCAGGATAGCTTCTGTTTACATCGCCTCAACTAACTACTTCTACTAAAAACTAACACACAATATGAAATATGTTTCTTTTTTTTCAAGTGTTTATTGCAAATGCTTAAAAAATCTTTAAAAAAAAAATTTGTAAACAGTTTAATATCACGAAACCAACACTCGTCTCAAGAACACCTTGAAGAAAATCGTCATTAAACACAAACAGATCAGGTTTCTCGTATTTCACGCAGCCAATAATCATTTCAAGAAACCCTTCATGAAAGTCTTGTGTTTTGTAAAGTTTTTGTTTTTAATTAAGAAATCTTTGAAATCGACAGACCATTATTTCATTATTTTTTTAAGTGGCAAAAAAGACCTCAACTAATAGAAAATAAAAGAGTGTGCGTGTAACCTTTACGCGCGATTGAAGTAAAACTTGTTGACGTACGTATCGGAAAATAAATATTTAATTACAATTCAATCATATTTATTGCCTATATACTTTACAAAAAAAATGAGATGTTATATTTATATTATTCATTAGAAATAGGAATTTGAAAGTTATCATTATTTTTTTTATATATGAAATAATAGGTTTATGATAACTAAAATGTGAAACATAGATTTTAGTCTATAAATACCATTAATGTATTTGAAACCGTTTGAAAATTTCATAAATAAATTTCGGAAATTTAAACTCCTCCCATAGCTGAAATTATACAGTTACTTCCATCAGAATCTTCCGTTAGAATCTACCCCTAGTCGTGCCTAAAGAAGTTTTGCTTCAATAATAGGTAAACAATATTAAAAATATACACACATTACGTTTAGAATGTGTGATTTTGTAGCTGTATCTACCTTATTGTAATACATCACAACACAAGAGCCTTCGATAGTTAGATAACCATTTCATTTTGTAGCATTTTATAGCATATTCCATAAAATTTAAAATCCTGAGTTAAGTTTGTTTCCTTCACGTCTACGAAGGATCTGTTATTGGTGGTAAGAGATCAGCCATCTTGACTAGTGGTTTTATGGCCTTTATGGCTACCTAACCAAACCTAAAATAAGTATAAGAAAGTGTTAAAATATTTTGAATATTATTATTTTATGAACAAAAACGTGCAACATGCTTCTTTACTCAACGTAAAGATTCCGTATAAACAATTATTTACTATCATAATATGTATGTATGTATATAAAATTACTTAATCAAATCATAATGAATCTGGCTGTCTCGTCATTTTTTCATTTTTGTCATTTTTCTTCAAATCTTTCTGGCGCTTATAATATCCCCTTTGACGTTCACAATTCTTTTTCTTTTTAGCTCTTTAAGTCTATAAAACGAAAATAGCTAGGTATAAATAATAGGTATAAATAATTAGGTATAAATAGTGTAATTACACACCAAAAATAAAATTTATGCATATAGAGTACCTACCTATTTACTCATTTTCAATCAATATTTTTTCATCACTTTCTTCATTAATAAATCCACATTGTTTATTCATATTTAATACAAACACTTTATACACAAAAAACTATTTACATAAAGCAATGTATTTCGATTGACAAGATGATCAGCTGTCAATTCATACAATTACAGATTTAATTTTATTTAATATAGGAGGCAAAATCGCATGAGCGTCGCCAGGATTATTTTCAGGGGGTGCATCTGCATCTACACACTATTATGATCTAATATATATATAGAATGTAGAATGATTTGGACAGCAACCGCGACGCCTTTAGTTTTTATTCAAACAATAATTTAATAAAAAAATTAAAAAAATATATAATTTTCTGGTAAATTCAGGTATTTTCTTTCATAGCAGGGGGGTGCAAGCGCACCCTCTTGCACCCTGCTGCCGGCGCCCATGCAAAATCGTGTCAGTATTAGGTTTTGTTTCCGGTTTCTGTTATTAGAATGACGTCACGTCCGTTACAATAACTTTTTTACTCCTAGTCTCGCTAAAGAAGTTTTACTTTAAAAATACTCTAAACAATTTGAAAAAATACCTTACTTAAATTTGAAAACATACCGAAGTTTTCCTAAGATTTTAATTAACAATCCGGTATGTAGCTATCTTAGGGGATAAAATCTTTGCGATACGATAAAGTTCAAAGAAAAATATTAACCGACTTGACAAGGCAATTAAACGCAGCAAAGGTCTGCTAAAAGAAAAATGATTAAAAATCGGACGTCGGAGTTCTTCCTCTCCAACAAAATTCGTATCTTTTTACTGCATCTAATCAATGACGGGAAAGTTCTTAGTGATTTCTCAGACGGAGAACAACTTTTAAAGACTTGCATTTCTAACTTTTAACTGAGGTTCAGAATCCGACGTTTGTCTCGAGTGAATTATCTTTAAAGTTAAATCAATAGTCTTTGCTGGAAATAGATAAAAAATATTTTTGACAACGTTCACAATACAAATTCCCAACCATAAAATATCACACTTAATTGTTAAACTTGACAGATCCATTAAGCTGGCAATGAACAGTCAACAAAAATGGCTAATCTTTACATGCTAATTAGTTGCTGAATGACCAATTATGTAGTTCCAACCGATTCCCCCAAAATTGGAGTTACTGCTATCTTCACAATAAACTAGGAGTAAAATCACGAAACGATGGTTAAATAAAACGAATAATCGGTTGGAATTTGTAGCTGAAAAACAACTAATAGCTTCAGAGGGGTTGCACTTTCCCATTTTTATAAGAATAACATGGAAAAATTTTCAATCGATTTTTTGTTTCTATTTTGTTGCTGGCTCTCTATGCACCTCTGAAGCTAGTAGCAGCCAGCAGCAAAATTTACAGCGAACTGAATTCATCGAGAAATGGGTGTCAACACAGCAAGGACTCTGGTCTCCAGGATTCGGATACTATGTTCAGCCGATTTTTTATTTTTATTTTGTTGTTCACTATCTGGGCACCTCTGAAGCTTGTAGCAGCCAACAACAACATTCACAACCTCTTAAAGTCAACAAAAACCACATGACAAGCCAGCAGGGACACAGGTGTCCAGTGGTCGGTCACTAGGTTCTGCCTATTTTTTGTTTCTGTTTTCTTGGTGGCTACCTGTGCATCTTTGAAGCTATTAGTAGCTAGCAATTAAATTTATAACGATCGGAAATCAATAAGAATTGTGTATTGAACTTGCTAGCATAGTAATCATTGGTGACCGGTAGCTAGGTTTTGCCGATTTTAAACTTTTTCATATCTTTCTGTTGCTGTTTTTCCGCTACAAATTCCGACCGATTAATCGTTTTATTTAACCCCAGTTTCGCGATTTTACTGCTAGCTTATTGTGACGAAAGCAGTAACTCATTTTTTGGGGAATCGATTGGAACTACAAAATTGGTCATTCAGCAACTAATTAGCGACTATTCAGCTACAAATTCACATGAAAAGATTAGTCATTGTTGCTGACTGTTCACTGTCAGCTTAATGGAGCTAACTTGATATAACTTTACTAGTGCTATGCCCATGATCGAAATAAATAGATTTTTTACATATTAGTGCTGTAAAAATAGTGGTTACTTTATACTTACCTATTACCCAAATATGACAATTACCATACATACTCGTACATATTCGAAACTTTGATTTATTATACAGGGTGTCTCATTATATTCTGACTGTTTGTAAAAGCTTATATCTTCGAAACTGTTGTAGATAATAAGATGCGGTTTTCACAGTTAGGTTTATAATTATCTTAAGTTTTGTTGTGACACGTTTATATAAAATGGCCTAATTCCGGTTTACCTGATAGAAAAATGGCATATTTTCAGAATACAGTAGATGTAATTTTTTAATTTTAACTTCTCTTTCTGTGCACCGATTTTAAACTTTAAGGTATTGTTATAAAGTAAAAATATGCGTCTTTTAGGAAATTGCTAAATATACAGGGTCTCCCATTTAAAAAATTACATCTACTGTTTTCCGAAAATACGCCACTTTTCTAGCGGGTAAACCGGAAGTAGGCCATTTATATAAATATGTCACAACAAAACTTACGGTAATTTTAAACCTAACTGTGAAAACCGCATCTTATTATCTAGAACCGTTTCGAAGATATAAGCTCTTAAAAACAGTCAGAATATAATTATAGCATTTAAGAATATCTCAATATTCTCATTAGAATAATTTTAGTTAAATTCCATAACCTACCTTTAGGATACCGACATTTTATGGCGTCTTTTTGTTTTTCGTTTTTTTTTTTCGCTCAGCACTAATTCTAACCAATGAGTTTTTTACAAGTTAAGTGTTGACCAGGGAGGTTGCAATCATGACACCTAAAGTAATACGTGATACATTATACGAGTATGTAAATGGTGTGTTGGACCATGCCAAGGAAAAGAAAAGGAACTTTTTGGAAACTGTTGAGCTTCAAATTGGACTTAAGAACTACGATCCCCAAAAGGACAAATGTTTCAGCGGAACTGTCAAATTGAAGCACATTCCTCGTCCAAAAACGCAAGTCTGTTTCTTGGGAGATCAACAACATTGTGATTAAGCTAATGCTAACAACATTCTCAATATGGATGTTGAAGCTTTGAAAAAGTTTAATAAGAATAAGAAGTTGGTTAAGAACGTAGCCAAAAAATACGATGCTTTCCTTGCCTCTGAAGCCCTTATTAAACAGATTCCTAGGCTGGGTCCTGGTCTTAACAAAGCCTGTAAGTTCCCTTGTCTTCTTAATCATCAAGAATCTATGGTGCAAAATATTGATGAAGTCAAAGCTACCATCAAATTCCAAATAAAAAAGGTTAATTGCCTTTTAGTTGCTGTAGGACATGTAGACATGGATGTCGATGAGCTGGTACAGAATGTGCATCTTTCAATCAATTTATTAGTGTATTTTTTCAAAAAAAACACTGTCGAAATGTTAGATCGCTTCACGTTTCGAAGTCCCGTGAGAAAATTTATCTTAAAAGCTACCCCGCGTAACATCCTACAATAACGTCTTTCGCACAAACATTAAATAGTAGCATCCTAATACCTCGAGTTATTTAATTGTGCAAATATTTAGTGTCCAAGGCAATATTTTTAAAGTGATTTTCTAAACAAAGCTAAGGATTTCCATCATTTTGCATAGTTGTAGACACAAGTTTACATTGATTACCTTTTAACTTCAACCAATCTGAAAGTATCTATCTTTCGATAGTATATGAACAACACCCTCATTGAAAAACAACTGTAAGTTTTTTAATCTTTATACTATTAGGGGGAAATATTTTTATTATTATTTAAAACAAACTGACTGCATCTTACTTGAATTGGAAGAAAATTGATTAGACCAATATAAAGTAGATACTATTTAATTTTTTAAATTTTTATTTATTATTTCCACCTGAGTACCCATTTATTTTAAATAAATATTCTTCTTGTCACTTTTTGGTACTGAGTTTTAACTTATTATCTTCCTGTTCATGTTGTTCTGATTAGTATTTTTTTCATGAAAATACTTATTTAATAAATTTTAACTTAATAAGTTGAATTAGAACTAATAAATACAAAAGTCAAGATGCTATAAAATTATAAGTTAGTGTATTATTTTTTTCTTGCACTATATTCTTTAACGAATTATTATAATCCTGTTAAGTTTATCTATATCCCTTTTTAGAATTTTCACCAACCAGGTTTCTTAACTTGTGCCTCCTTTTAAAAAAGTTAAGTAGCATCCTAATAAAATCACACTTTAGCTTTTTCCCCCTTAAACTGTTCAAGAATCCACGACTCGCTCTCGTCCAAAAATCTAAATGTCAGTTTGCTACTGGTCTTCGAAATTTTTCACTAAAATCAAATGAGCAAATTAACATCAAGGAAATGTTGGTTAAAATATTTTCTTGTAATTTGTTACAATCCTCAAAATAACCCGACAATAGTATATTGTAATACAAGTGTTACAATGACAAAGGTTTCGTAGTACGAGTTCAGTTTGTGAAACGAACCGCGAAGCGGTGAGTTTCGCAAAGAACGAGTACTACAAACCGTCATTACATACTATTTTTTATAATGAACTTTAAAAAGTATAAAAAAAATAAAATGAGTTTTTCGAAATATTTATTTATGTTGGCAATCTTGACAGTTTTGACACTTGTCAGTTTTAATGATTTTAAATTAGAATGTTTGTCAAATTTGTATAAAATATTCCGAATTTAGCAATAACGCTGATAATGTAGTTATTTAATTTACTACAACATACTTCTTATTCTTGATTTACTGCCTGAACTCTTTCGTTGAAAATCAGTGCAGTGCAACCAATTGTGTAAAACAAAAAGTTACCAAAAACAGTGTTACAATGAATCTATTTCGATACGGTTTTTAGTGTCGAAATAGAAACTTTGTGAACGTGAATTATAAAAAAGAAATATATTGCAGTATTTCACGGTTATTTCAAATTTTTTCTATATTTTCATCGATTTTTAACAAATTTTTGAAATCCGAGTATTGCTATATTTTTTCATTTTTTTTGACTTTTTTTTTCGGATATCTTGTTACAGTTTTCTCCAATCTTTTGTTTTCTCCGGATTTTTAAATATATTTTTTTCTTTTTCTTTAATTACTTTGAAAGCCTTTCTCAAATTTACTGGAAAGATTAGCTTTTTTATGACGACTTGAGTAGTGAGCAGCCGGACGCTGAGACGTAAGAATTTCAAAAACCTAAAAGAACGATCCACTGAACCTCATGATCCAACAAATCGAAGATCCGAGTTCTATTTCGTATGACTCTAGGTATTTGACCATAGAATTACGTAATGCAATGCATTCTGAGAGTATGTGTATTGAGGTTTCATCCTCTACCCCACAGAATCTGCAGTTTGCTTCTATACTAACACTAGTTTCTTCATGTGTCCTCTTAATCGGCAGTGTTCGGTTAGTATTCCTGTTAAGTATAATACAGAGGTTCCTCTTACTAAGGTTTTGACAGCGGAGAGATCTCTTCTGGTTGTAGTTTCCCAGGAGCGTCTTCGATTGTCTTATTCCTTCTAGAGGATGGTTCTGGTCTCGGGTATGGGGTTTCAGCTCCTTCTTTTGCCAGCTTGTTTCGTTTCCTTCTATTTCTATATGTCCTGGAACCCATAGTGTAACAGTGTTATTCTGTCCTAGCTCATTTAATTTGCCTAAGCATTCCCAGACCATCTTTGAACTGATTGTATGTGAGTTCAGAGCTATGATTGGCTGCTTGACTATCTGACATGATAACAATCTTCGCGCGTAGGAATTTCTCCATGCGGGACAGCTTTATAGTCGATGTTTTATACGTATGGAATAGAGATCTGTTTATTTACCAAATTCTTGTTTCCCTTTTTTATTGAAGTTTTTTTGTACCCTAACGTCCCAGAGTGAATCGTATATCTGAAGAAATGTTGTTTTCAAAGTGAATTGTTAATTGAAATTGGGAGAGTGGTATAGATTCATGGTGGTGATTTTTTTGTCTGTTCCAGAAATTTGTTTTGCCACTTCCTTCCCGATATTTGTTTTACTTTCTGATGGTGTTAATTAGTTACTTTTCTATGAGTAGCAATGGGTAGTTTTTTCCGTATATACTCAAATTACCAATTACTTCTATTTCAGTATATTTATAAACCTCCACATTTAAAACAAGAATAGTTCGCATTTTTTTTTATATCGGTAACATTTAAATATATTAAAATAAGACAACATGTAAAAGAATAAAAAATTTATTTCTTAATTCATTTAATATATACAATTTATAAAAATCGGTAAAAAAAGCCATATATTACAATTGTGAGATAAATTAAAACCTATACAAACACATAAAATTCAGTCTATGTAAAATTAATTAAAATAAAAATAAATATTGTTAAAAATATCACATTTAAATTATAATACAGTTTAATATAAACATCTCTATACAAAGATTCTAATAGATAATTTTAAAACCGTCTTACGGAGATTTCTGTCAAGTCGAGAAAATGGAACAATAGGAATCAAAAAAATTGTGTTAACATTTTCAAAATTTGTTAAAAAAAACAAAGTAACTGAAAATTGTTAAGTAATTCCCTCAATTCTCAGTAAAAAAAAAAATGTTGTTTTCAAAGTACCAAAATATTAAATTTAAGGATTCACTTTTTGTATTTATTTTAAAAATGCATTCCTAATAGCTGAAAACAGTCGTTCAAGAATATTATAAAAGCATTTTTAAATTTCTATAAGTTGGTTGGAAAAACTTTTGTTCTAATACCTTAAAATATATTATAATTAATATTTTTTAATGAAAATTGTGAGGAACAGTCAATGATCTATTTGTTCCTGTTATTCACTCATTTACTTACTGTTAAAATATCATTTTAATTTAGTAATTCTTCATATAATGATCTTAGATTCTTAGATCTTAGATTCAATTGTTTTTTTTGGAAAGAGTTCAATTTTTTTTCTAGATATACAAAAGTATGTCTTCATTATTCTATAGAAGCAGTTGGCATTTGAAACTACAAATTACTTGATTTTACAATACACTTAAACTACAGGTATTTAGAAAAACAGTATTATAATCTGCATAGTAATAGATTTCCATAAATCCACACATTTTCACTAGGAAATTAATTATGAAATGTCCAATTTTAATTTTTCTATGCTGAATAATACACCCATATTAAATTCAAACAATAATACTCTAACTCTTTATTATTCCATTACCCATATAGCTAATTGTACTGTTTTTTTAAATTCTCTGTATATTATTTTAAATTCAGTTCTTGTCGTCAATTCAATATCAGAATACTGGTTAAAGAAATACTATAAATTCAATGCTTACTAATTTCATATAAAAATGATAAACAGTATATTTCAGTACTGTTAAAGCGTGTAATCCAACATTCTCTGAATCGAGTAGTTATTTCACGGACACTAGACAAGGAGTACGAACTCCATGTATGCAAATAGGGCTACCAAAATAAGAGGGCGCTGGTGTTCCATTTGTACCAAAATGGCTACCAATGAGGACGTAGTTTAAAATAAAATAAATAATTTTTAATCACTTCATTATTAATTTATTTACACAATGAAAAAAATAGTTAGATCTTTCAGATATAAATAATAAAAACCAATTTAATAAGTCTAATTAATTGTCTATATTCATACCGGTACAAAAGGAAAACTAGCGACGCTAGTGGTGAAAAACGTAAACCTAATATGTACGATACCGTGGACAGATTTTGGCAATTCCCCCGGTCGAGTGCGTACTCCTTGTCTAGTCTTCATGAGTTATTTGATGAAGTACGAGCTACGGTTTTTTAATTGTAGAAGTCCTAGTTAAGTAACACAGATTTTATGTCATGTCATAAACTGCAATGAAGAACAGCAAGAAATAGATAAAAGAATAGGAAAGGGGTGTAAAGCAACAGGAGCTATGAAAGAGATAATAAAATCAAAAAATGTTTCATTAGCAGCGAACAAATAAAGAAATAATAGATATTTATGATAAACCAACAATTACACAAAAAATTAGGAAGAATAGAGCAGGTTGGTTAGGGCATGTAATGCGCATGAACCCTTGTAGAATCGCAAAGCAGTTATTAGAAAGTAGAGGGGAAAAAAGGACGAACCAAAAGAAAATGGACAGAAGCAGTAACATCAGATTAAAGAAAAGTAGGAGTAGAAAGATGGAAACAAAACACAGAGAACAGAAAAGAATGGAAAGAGATAATGAAAAATATAGAAAAAATAGAAGAATAGAGCCGCTCGAAGCCAAGGGTCTAAACGGTCTGTACTGCTGATATAATAAACTTTATTAAACCACCTAACAATAGGTCATGAAACAAGGGAGCGCATGGTTAATAACTTTTTTCTGTAAAACTGCAAAATACTCCAACAGAAGAAATGTGAAAAGTAAATACAACATTTAATCAGTTAAATTTCAACATGAACATTAAATTGGTTGGTTAAAAGTACAGAAAAAGTTGCATTATTAACTAAAATTCATTTGGAAATTGAAGAGACATAGTTTTAAAATTTTGGACTACTTCCTTAATGCTAGAATAACAATCCAAAGCCAAAAACATCTTAATTTTTAATTTACAGAATTGACAATTAACAATAAAAATTCACCAATAGGATGCATTAATAAATCTAAGTTGACCGATAGATAGCAGCAAGACAAAAAAATCTAAGTACAGTGGATCCTCGATTAATCGGCAGGCACGGGACCAACAGCCTGCCGGACAATCGAAAACGCCGGATAATCGAGATTTTCATGAAAAAAGCTAAGAATTGTATGCTGTAATCATTTTTTTGAAAAAAGTATTTGAAACTAAAATTTAACAAGAAAATTTGTAATTTTTGTTTTACTTCACTGTTTTTTCGGATTTATCCAAAGCCAATTTTCGCATTCGCCTGAGGAGCATTGCGTCTGTATTATTCGCATCCTCTTGTTGTTCGTACCATTTAATAAACTTTTGGATATTTGATGATTCGATATAATAACGTGCGCCGAAAGAAATCAAATACATTGCGATGTCAGCAGTGCCGCATTCTATTGAAGTAACACTTGCCGAAAGAAAATCAAACGCACCGCGACATGATTTACTACTAAAAGTACATAGCGCACTATCAGTTTCGTATTTTAATGCCTCGGCAAAGGGTGCCGGTTAATGGTTAATGCCGGGAAGCCGGATAATCGAGGTTCCACTGTATAAAACAACAGAACTAATCTACAATTTAATACTTCACGAGATAATAGAATAATGCGCTCTAACGGTAACACCAAATCTTCTTTCAAAATTATTTTTTGATCCTGGATTACAAAATGAAAAGGATTGTCAGAAGCTAACTGCAAGCACATCCTCTTGCAATTATTGTTCTTATAATTATTTTGTGTATTTTAGAATAATAGGCAACCGCTTTTCCGCTTTTTAGACCTACAGTACACTACCAATGTACCAATTGTAGAAAATAAACTAGAACATATTCCCTATAGTCCAGAATTCAATTTTTCGGCCTATTAAAGAAGCAATAACAAAACAATTAAGCCAAGGCAGCCACTGAAACAATCCTCTTTATTTTATAATAATATTAGAAAAAAAAATGTATTTCTAATGCAGGAACTTATTTTGAAGTATCATTTATATTGAATTAAAGTTTGTAAGTAAGTAAAGAACGAATCTGATCAATTCCATCTCACTCGACGAATAATATGCTTTGTATTTCAATTTGTAAGTACGGCATTTGTCATAAACATGTGTAGCACTTGCTTCCTCCACACCAATCATTAATTTAAATAATATATTTCCTATCCAGCACTGAGATTTAACGGTTTGTTTTCTGATTCATTAACACCCTTACCTTTACTTAGATCTGTTGGGATGTCAGAAATATAAGAAGAGGTAGATTTTTTCGATGAATAACTTAAATCTAAAGTACCACTGGAGTAATTCAATTTAGGGATTTTTGCAGGCTTCTCTCCACTAAAGTTCTTTTTTTTTCCTAAATTTAAATTGAAATCGTTCAGGTGCTTATTGAAATTGCTTAAATCGGGCATTAAGTACTCGGGTTTTGTCACCGTTGCCTTTCCCAATGAAGATATGTAATCAGTCATAGAGAATTCTTTAGGAATTTTAGGCATTGTAAATTCATGCGAATTATAGTCCATTTTAGGCTGCTTCATATTATAGTAATTCATAGAGAAATCTGGTTTTGGAAATTTTATTTCGTTGGGAATCTTCAGGGAAGATGATGAAGGCACGGGAGCACCCAGAGAAGCACTCGGACGGGATTTTTCAGACTTAACTCTAGGAGGTGGTGGCGGAGGAGGTAGCGGACTACTAGTAGAAAACGGCTTAAATAATTCTTGCATTTTAAATAAATTAGATTGTAAAAACATATTATTAGCGGCGAGAGTACTATGCGCCATAGGGTCAGGAAGACCTAAGAGACTAGTAGCACTGGGAAATTTACCTGAACTATACAAAATATTCGAAATATCACTAGGTAACATATAATTTGAAGATAAACTGGTTGGAGGGGTAAATGTAGGAAAATATTGACTGGGTTTTGATACTGTAGGAATACTTATTAAGGGTTCTTTTTCTTCAACAGGTAAACCTAATAATTCCTTAATAAATTTCCATAAAGAGGTATCGCTTTCATCTCTAGGAAACTTCGACATTAAAGTAGTCCTTAATTTATCTATGTAACAAGTAGTGCCTATATACCTATCGGTGAAATTGATAAAGTCAGTCTCCTTTTTGTAGTATTCGATGCATTTTTTCATTTCGTCTTTTATATGCGGAGATACCACGCAGTCTTGTACCACACTGTATGACATCAGCATCGGACGGCCGTACTCATTTGGCTTTGATTCTGGAGGAGGAATCACCCAGTATGCAATTATACTCGATTCCAATGATGGAGTTTCATAATTATATGGTGCTTAAAAAAATTACATTAAATAATATTAATAACATTAAATAATATTAACTTTAAAAACAATGAATTTAGAACAAGAAGCAAATACAAGAAATGTTAGATGCCAAAGTAAGTATACTTGTGTTTTAAACTACTGAATTGATCGAAAAACGAAACAATACAATTAATTAATTATAATTTAAAAATAACTAATTAAATAATCGATAGAATCACTATGATAGAACCTCAAATAAGTGCGAATCGAAATTTTGGAATAATTTTTCTCACCTGATCATTATGATAAAAATGTTTATAGAAATTAATTGTTTTAGCAAATATTGTAGTTTAATAGTTTAAAAGCCATAAAATTTTAAAAGCAAAAATGCAAAATCAACAATTAAATTATTACGAAGCCGAAAACAAATAAAAAAAACGGTAAGTCTCTAAAGCCAGCGACACACCGACAAATGATTGGGAATTCTAAAAACCACCAAATATTAACCGAAGTTTCAAAATGCATAGTAGTATATATTCGCGCCTGAATACGGAAAACTGTGAAAACATTTTCTTTTTGTAGGGAACACTATATTTCAATACAAAAAGAAAATTCAGAAATAGATCAAAGGTAATACTTACAAATAATAACTCCTATACAAGGGGTATACGAATTATCATGAACGCCTTTCATTTTAATTTGATAGTCCAATTGAGCATCTATATCTCTTAAAGTAGGAGCTGAGGCAGTACTTGGATGTGAATGGTACCAACCAACAACTGTAAGCTTCTCTCTTTCAATAGTTTTCCTAATTTCCATCTCCACATTCTTAGCATTTGATTTATTGGCATTTTTCGTAAAACGACAGGGAAATGCACGAATTACTTGCAAATCTAAAAATAAATAATAACTTTAGTTAAATATTATAAGGATACTGAGATAATAATTAATTATAATTTTTTACTCATTTCCACCTTGCTTAGTCATTAACGTTACAACCAAATTTCAAAAACATAATCTACCAACTGATTTTGGTTATATAAAAAATATATTTTTTCGAATTGTTGTTTTTAGCATATACTAAGTACTAAACAAAAAGTAACAATGAAACATTTGAGATAAAAAGATGTGTTAAAAAATCAATTTTATTATGCTATATGATAATAACTCATCAGATGAAAGCATATAAAAAGTAAATACATTGACGATATTAACATTAGCACAATATTATCTACATAAGCTTTAATTCTTTTAAGTAATGAAAAGGTTTATGAAAAAAGTATTTTCGATATTTATTTAAAAAAAAATAGGGAGTCGTAGGACTGGCGACAAATATTTATTATATTTTTAAGATACATAAAGTTTATTTCAAACCAACAATAGCATTTTATCAATGTGTTTAGAGCGTCTTGTAAGCATCACCACAAGGTGGTTATTTTTTTCCATGCAAAACATGCACAATCAGGCCTTTGATAAGAAATAGTCATTTCAAAAAGTAAAGATGCTTTATGACATTTGTAAATATTTCAATATCAGGTTACTAAAGATTGAATATAAAAGCAACACTTCTGAATAATGTTGCAAATACATAAATGTTAATAGTAGAGGAAATGTAGTCCATTGTAAAGAATTTGAGAAAATGTAAAGAGTGATTACTGTTAATAAATATTGTAAAAACCACCAGGTATAAAACTGCAAAAAAACGTGTACCCGGTAAATTTCAATGGAAGAGAAGATTTGGCTCAGAAGATTAAACACATAAAAATGCTTTTGGTACCATTTTGTTTAGCAATAATTAAACTTAAATATAACTTAATCAAAATATAATGTAAAAAAATTACAGAGCACCTGTTTTGAGAATAGTTAGACGCAAGATAAGACTAGAATCGGAAATCTAGGATATCGATGCGCGTAGAAAATTACGTCCATCGGTACCACAGATTTCCGATTCTGGTATAAACAACGTATCACACCTCAGGCTATCATCAGGCCTAGAGATTTAAAATATGTGATGAGGCTCCCGAGGGGATCTCCCTGACATCGGCTGGTGTAAGTCAGTACTAGCCCAACACGGATCTTCTGATTTCAGAAAAAGTAGAGCAGTCATACATTACATGCTCCAATGTTTCCTCTTCTTGTTTGCAACCTGTGCATAGCGGCGATTATACTATTTTCACCCTAAAGAGATGTTGTAGCAATCCGTAGTGACCTGTTAAGATTCCTACAGCTGTTCAGAGATTTTGTCTGGTCAATGCCTTAAATTTATTTGTTGCTTCCTCGCCAGGATGAGGTTATAACTCTCAGGCCAGTCTACAGTTCGTTGTTTCATCCCAGCACTGCATAAAAATTTGGTAAGAGTGCTGTTTGATAAGGCCCACGACAGCGGACATTGTTAGCTTGGTAGATGGGCGAAGGCTAACATATTTGTAGCCCGCAGCCATCCTTGCTAAATTGTCCGCAATGCCTTTAAAGTTCCCATGTCCTTTGATCCAGCTCAGAGTGATCACATTGTTCTGGCTTGCCTCAGTTAGAGTTTGGTGACATTCTAGAACTAAACTTGACAAGCCATCCATAGCCCATTTCATCTGGAGTAAATTCATCATCCCACTGCGTTTTTGATCCATCCGTATAGCCGCCCAGAGCGTTCACTACGTTGGGGTCTGCTGTCTTGCCTGTTAATATTTTATAGGGTTTGTCAAAGACAAATCTTAGTACGACGGCATCCGTATCTGCCAGTAAGAGTGGTATCGTCTTTAAAGATTCCCTCCACAGACTGTCCTTACAATGGGTTCGATACCAACCGTGCGAAAGCGTACTATGGTCATCAATGCCACCTCCGTAACAAATATATCAAGGGGGGTGAGTCCAAGTATTACTCCCATTGCGCTGGTCGGTGTGCTTCGCATGGCTCCTGTTACGAGAAGACATGCTGATTTTTGCATTTGGTTTTTTGAGAGCTGTCGTTTTCTGGTTCGGCTGCAATGCTCATAAGATATAAATACTTTTTTTAACTCTTTTTTTTTTAACAATTTAATTTTAATCAGTTATTTTTTAAACAGAGAAAACCACAAATATATCGTTTTTTAAAAAATACAGGTAGGTAAAATCGAGTATTTATTTTTATAAGAATAATATAAATATGCAATTTAAAATATTTTAATAAATTAGCCACTTACTTTGTGTAGTGACATCCCAGTGGCCAGCAAGGTATCCAGAAACTTCAGATTTTGTTAAATGACAGTGAAAGTCCATTAGAAAAGCCGCGTTTGTAGATAAAGTTACTAAAAATGGTTGAATTTTTCCTATACTTGAAAATGGCACACATTCAACCATAGTATTAGTGTCACTAAAAAAAGGCAAAAGTGAATGCATTATAGAACACCCAAGTTCTAGACTTACTGAGTTATGCTTCTATTAGTAATTGTATTATGTTTTACAACCATTCTTTGATACATCATTGAATTCATCATACTTCTTTGAAGTAATTGCTCCATATTTGCAGCTAAAAGATTAAATACATTATAACTTAATTTTAAATAACTAAACAGTTGATTAATACCTTCTCTTTCCTGTAACAATTTTTCTTGCTTTTCGTCCTCTTCTTTTTTCTTTTTATACCAAACGTTTTTAAAAGCGTCTAATTTCTTCCCTCGATATTTGACTGAAGCCCATCCACAACCTGATTTTTTATCAGGATTAATAAACCGTTTACAAGCTATAGCCCAAGCACTCGGTGATGCAAAAATAGTATCTGTCTCTTGACTTCTTATTTTTCCGTCTTGTAGAAGATCACCGACAAATTTCTGGCCCTAATTCATTTATAAAATATTATTAAAGTACAAAAAATTGTTTTAATCTTATACGTACCAAGTACTCAATTGTCATAGCACCAGGACCAGGTTCTAAAATACCCGCAGACAAGAGATTCTGCAAGGTAACTGTTCGATTATTGGATTCTCTACCAAATACTTGTTTTGTTTGAATTTTTCCAGGATCTTCAGCTTCCTAAAAATACGCTTTTATTTTTATTTTATTTTTTGTTAAAATATTTATAATTACAGTTAGAGCCACAATTGTTGTGTATTTTATAACTATAATAAGTAAATCTTTAAAGAAATAAAAAAATATATTCACATAATCATTAATTTATTTTAATATCTAAATATTAAAATGAAATAATAATACTGGTTCCATTCCAAAAAATTGACATATCTACACAGAAATATATACTATAAACCTTACGACCACGCATAATTTAATTCACTACTGCTTTAAACTAACGTTACTACTAGATTTATTAGTATATTAAAAATATTTATCTCCCAAAAACTAACATTTAAAAAATGTTGTTAAAGGACAAGAAAAAACTTACCTGATAGTGTTTCGATAAAAGTTCCTCAAATTGACCATTTACTTGCATTACCAAATTCTGAAAATTTTAAAATACTTTTACTATACGTTTCATTAATACATCAACAAAAAAACCTGAGGAACTCACTGGTTACAATATATAATAAAGGCATTTTTCTAAAATTTTAATTTTCTCAGATTTTTTTATTGTATTGAAACTAATGTTTATATAAATAATTAAAATGAACAATAATGAATATGTTAAATAATGACATTAATAGCATTTACAGATTGTCCTTTAACAACTTATTGTTCACAAAACATTACCAATTAAGTTGCAAAAATTTTGTTAGATATATACACATTACTACTATAATAAAAGCTATTAAAGAAAATTACCTAATTAATGACCTATCTACAGTAGCATTACTAATAAAAACGCAAATACTACTAACTAATATAAAGCAGTATCAAATATTTACAGCAAAAATAATAGAAATTAAGAAAGAATACTCAACCCATGCAAAAATACATTCAATCAAGTAAAATCAACAAAAGAAACCTCTTCATATTCTTCAGCTTCTGTCTCTTCTTGTGAGTTATTGTCTTTGATTTCCTCATCATCATGGTTATTCGTGTGAGAAGCATGCCCTAATAATGCGGCTTCGAGCTGAGACTGCATCTTAAGAAAAACATGTGTTAGTAGAAATCTTGCAGATAAAATTATACCAGTTTCTGTCACCTCAAAAAGCTAAAAGCTAACAAAATGAAAATACTATAGACCGCTAACCTTATAGATGGTATTTAATGTAGTAAACTAATATACCTTTATTCAAGATTTTGAAAATCTAGATTGATTACAATACAGCCCACTAAACATTTATTTAAACATAAACAAACTTTATCATTAAAATTTTTCGATTGCCTTGTCAACATGCCAACTGACAATAATGACAACGGGCGTGTTCCGTTCTTGATGCGTTTGCATCTTTAATTATTTTGCTTGCTCTCTAATGTGTTAAGTAAAAAAGGATAAAAGTATTTGGTGTTGCCTCCTTGACAATTGACACTTTTTTTATTTATGAGACATTTTTTTTTTGCTTTGTATATTTTATTTATTTACAATTGTAGCAAAAATAGATTATCTATCTGGGTAAGGAATATTAGAATGAACGGCTGCACTTTAAGTAAGGCACTACTTTAAGCGCTCAACAAAAAAAAAGAAGAATTGCGTCGTGGTGGCCAACAGGCCAACAGCTGCCATCTGCCATGCTGCCAACAAGCAGTTGGTGGCAATGAATGTTGATTATAATTCATTCATTTTCTTTCCTCTTCGTGGCGTGGCTTGACTTGGAACTTGGATAAATATGGGTATGTAAATCAATACTTTATGTTTTAATAGGGGTGGTAATTAAAATTATGGATAGTACTGATAGTAGTATAGAAATGTTACATAAAGATACTATATGTAGAACTTGTTCACAATCTCATACTGATTTGATATCTATATTTGATATTGTACATTTTGATAATGTGAATAAAACTTGGGATTTCCTATTATTTCAATGTACTTCTCTAAAAGTAAGTGATACTAAATCAAAAATAGGTATATTATTTTATATCCGTATTATAGGTATCAAAAGATGATAAAATTCCACAAGTAATTTGTAAAATCTGTTCAGACCAACTCTTAAGTTCATATCAGTTTCGAGAAAAATGCTATAAATCTATAGAGAATTTTGAAGAATCAGTTAATTTTAGTTTAAAGCAAAATATTACCGAATTTTCTTACAGCGATGATGAGAGCGTTAGTAATTTTAGTGCAAATCTTGATAATTTAGTAAATGATGCTCCTCCTATTCAAATTAAAAATAAGAAGAATTTAAATTGCACTGTATGTGAAAAGAAATTTACCAGGTATTTAATTTTTGGCATAATATTGTTAATAACATATCGATTACATAACATAATTTGTAGATATGCTAGTGTAAAAAGACACATGACTGCTCATACTGGATTAAAACCCCATTCTTGTACGTTTTGTAACCGATCTTTTACTCAATCTGGTACCTTATCTATACATTTACGTGCACATAAGGAGCACATTGATTTAAAAAAGATTAAACCGAAATCTAACCATAGTTTGCATCTGTGTTCTATTTGTGGTAAATCATTTAAACAGTCTTCTTCTTTAACTATTCATCTTAGAAGACATACAGGAGATAGGCCTTATACATGTAAAGTGTGTAAGAAGGGGTATATATATAAAAATTAGTTCTGGCAGGTTAACACATCCTTTTCTTTTATAGTTTCATTTCTAATAGTAAATTATCGTGTCATAATAGAGTTCATACAGGTGAAAGACCGTATGAGTGTAAATATTGTAAGAAAAAATTCTCTCAAACTACAATTCTTAATAAACATTTGAAAACTCATCTAAATATTAAACCGTATAAATGTATTCATTGCCAAGGAGTATTTTCGTCTTCTTACTATTTAAATATCCATGTTAGGAAACATACTGGTAAGTGTTTATTTTTAACAAAAAGGGCCATTGATTAAATTGATCTTGTTTTAGGCGAAAAACCTTTAATTTGTGATATATGTCAAAAATCTTTCTACGATCCTAAAAATTTAAAACAACATAAACTTATACATAATGGGGATAAACCATTTTTGTGTATGACTTGTGGAAAAACATTTAAGCGGATTCATCATTTACGAGTCCACATGAAAACGCATAATAACTAATGGTTAAATATTATTTTACATCTATTTCTTTGCATTTAAAAATAATAATGAAAACTGTGCTATAAATATAATTTTTGTCTAATGTTCAGAAAAGATATTTAATTGAGTCAATCATTAATTCTCTACTCCATCAAGTTGATAAGGTATTAAAAATATCTTAAATATTATTCAAGGCATAATCTACGGCTATTGGGTTATCATTTAATTAATATTCATATAAAAACGGATTTCAAATAGACTGCTTATATTCAATAAATGATATATTCTAATATTTCTATTAGAAAACTAATTTCTACAATATGAGATAATCGAATTTATTTATACTTTTTAATATCTTTAGTGGCAAGAAAGTCCTCAAATAAACATTTGGAATATTTAATGTATAACTTACACATTAATAACTTGTATTATACAATAAATAGTAATTTTTTGAAGTCCAAGATAGTGCATTTAATTAAGGAGATACTTTCACCATTTAAAAATCCTCCCTGTAGTTTTAAAATTTTATAAAGAATGTGGTTTTGGGTAAATTCGCAAGGAAAATGATCACTTCGAGAATAAGCTGATTAAAGTCCATTTGTTTGGAGTTGGCAGCTAAGAAAAGTCATTAAATCGTAAAATATTGTAAACAAGACCCTAAATCAGTAGCGCAGGTACTTATTTATATCGGTATTAAGAAATTTCTTTCAATCTTCTTAGGTAAGCCGACAATTAAAGGAGTAAGGGCTTTTTGCATTAATTTATATTATTTCTTACTTTTTAATGTGTAGCATATTTTTATTTTACTTTTTATTTTTATTTGAATTATGCTTTAAAAAAACTTCGATTCTACGGTCATGGGATCTATTCAGCTACCTGTTGTGACAATATTATCTAGGGTTTCTATTGTGTTTGGGTAAGTTAATCCCTAATTACAGGGTGGACTCTTTAAAAAACAACAACTATGAATATGTTTCAATAAAAATAACTTTTAGTTATTTTTCATGCTTGGGCTTAGAAGGATTTGCATTCACTGTGCTGCCAACTGCAAACAAATAGACTATAACCATGTTCTGGTACACAATTTTTTTCAATGGTCTTCAAACTAGAGTTTAATTGACACTAATAAATCCATGTTACATAACATTCCTTTTATTTGCTCCACATTGTTTTTGATACGTTATTTCCCTTTTAAAGACATTAGATAATAAATAAAAACAGATAGATATTTTTAATGTAGAAACAATATTTCGTGTATCGACTATTCATGTAAGTATTTTATTTTTGATAGTATAGTAACTGGCTTTTTAAAACAAATCTTTTAAATAAATACATCACACCAAGGAAACTCATGTGTACCATTAAATAATATCATTAAGAGGTCTCAGCGCCGTCCTAAAACTAGGTAGAGTAATATGTACAGTAGGACCAGATATATTGTACGATTATGGCTTTGACTCACTGATTACGGTAGAAAAACATTTGACCATTTTTATGACTGTCAAGCGAAATTCTATTACCTGTTAAAACCTTTGAATATAAAATATATTCAAAGGTGAAAACCCTCACCAGGGCCGTACTTAAAATTTATTGCCGATTGTGAAAAGATAATAATTTAATTACTTTATGACAAAGACAGGATCAACAGATCCTCTTACATTATCAGGTACCTACTTAGTAAATTTTAAGACGGGTCTTCTATACAGATGTAGGTACTTTTACTTTTGAAAACTATTACTTGCAGTCATTAAAGATAACAAAAATGATAATACCTATTTCTAAGTAAAAATAAAATATTATCAAATGCATTCTTTCTATTTGGGTAAAGCTGAAATTTAAACTCATTACGGACCATCTTCACAAATACGTGCAAAATGCAATTCAAACAAACAGTCGGGGTTATTTTTATTAGGGATTAGGTTAACCCCGTTTTTTAACTAATCAACAAGTTAAAGCCATAATCGTACTATATTTCTGGTTGTACTGTAAACGCAAATCCACACGTTATTATAGTTTTCTCACCAATGGAGCATGCCCATAGTTATTTCGCGGGTACTCCAAGTTGAATAGGTTATTATACCTGGATTAACATTCACATAGCATTGACGTATATGCAAGTAGAACCAATACGAGTAAGTCTTTCTAAGTTAACCTGGCAACTACGCTTCATTCCTACCGCGTATTGGTTCTACTTGCAATACGTCAATGTCATGTGAATGTTAATCCAGGTATAGATCGTGGACTATTTTGTTTATACGCATGCGCGTACCATCTGCTTTCGCGTTTATGATCGCGCAGGCATTATATTGTTATATTGAAATTTTGTTATTTTTTCGATTTTGGTTTTGATGAGTTTTGATATAAATATATAATATTTTCATAAAACTTTTTAATATAACAATATAATGCCTGCGCTATCACAAACGCGAAAGCAGATGCTACGCGCACGCGTATAAACAAAATAGTCATGAGTTTGAGAGTGAGAAAGCAATCAACAGAGTACATCTCACTCGCACTCAAGCGCATAGATAATGCTGTCGCGCTTACACTTACAGGATAAATTTAATGCGTCTGGGGGGGGGTGATTGGCCCATGGGGTTGGTCTGGCTGCATACAAAAGGTATTAAAATACTACTATGAATATCATATATAAAAATTGGAAGTTAGAAAATAAGAAAGAAATTTTTTATGCAAATTTAAAGCGTCTGGCGGGAGTTACCGCCCACAAGAGGTGTCTGGCAATATTGGATTATGATTTCGTACAATATTTTGTAAAACATGTCCAAAAACCAGCTTTTAGAATTTAAGGAAAGTAAGCCATATTTTTATGTACCTTTCTTACCTGTTACCTGTAAAAGGGCCGGGTAATCAAGTTAGCGGGTATGCACAGGTGCTTAAGCATACATTACCCCACACATTTCTCATAATTTTAAGAGTTAAAAAATAAGGAAGGTCTGGGGGCCCCGGGATTTTGGACTAATAGTAGAAACAATATATTACAAAAATAACGTGTGGAACCTAGTGTATTGCGATGGAATCGAAACGTTTATTGATATCTAATGTGCTCGAAAGTGGGAGTAACGAGATATAAATAGCACAGAGGACTCATTTTTGTGACTATTTTTCTATTGTAAAACCTCTTCTGAATCTAACATTAAAACCCACGCATTAAAAATAATTTACAGAAAATAATACTCAAATACTTGATTAATTTTGTATTTAGGTTTATGTAGCTAATATTTAATTTCGTGTCAGTATATTATTGCGTGGGTAATGATCAGATTGGGACCTGGGTAATTTTATTTAAAATGAAACATGTTTGTATTGAAATTGATTAGATCTTCTAGTAATAATTTATTAATTTAGATATTAATTAGATATATAGCTACTATTACTGAGTTTTACTGCTAGTTAAAATGATCTTACCTAAAAACCGGATCAAAAGAATTAATAGTATTAAAATTAGTAAAACGTCATCTATCAAGAAAATACAAAAGAATAAAAATTTTAAAGATGTTTTTCAGTATTTTTGTGATAATACAAGTATTCCTGGTTTTAATAGGATTGGTGATGAAAAAATTTCTTTTAAAGAAAGGTGGGTGTTTATTACAAATTATGCATTGATTTTTTTTTAATACAGTACACATTATGCATTGAAATATATAATCAATATTTTATATTTGACACAACAATTTTGACATTTGACGATACAAATATGATAAGTTTAACATATCACACATTGATATGTCACTTTTTGTCATTTAACACTGCAGATATGACAGTTTTGGCATTTTTATATATTATATATCAATATTTGATATTTGACAGCATAATTTTGAGATTTGACATATTTATATGTCACTTTGTGAATGAAAATATAACAGTTTTGGTATTTTTGCATACTTATTTATAATTATTTGATATTTTACAATATAATCTTGACATTTGATGCAACAAATACGATAAATGTGATATTTGACCATTGTTTACTGACTAGCATTTTTATTTATTTATGAATAAAATGAAATTGAAAATGTTAAGCTTATTTGTGTTAAATTTTGTCTTTAAAAACCTTTCTAAATCTCAGTCACCAACCAGTATCGCTTAAATTGTAGAAAAAGATCAGTGATCTGTTTAGAAGCGTGAAGCTAAATAAAATAGTGATCGATATTTAATGGCAAAAATGTAGTATTTTTGCGTACTATATATGTTTTAAACAGTATTTAGTATGTTAAGCTGAAAAATAGTACAATACTATATAATTTAGTACGGTTGGCAACCCTACCTTGCATACCAAGTTACTTAATAAAACTATCACACTTATCTTCCTAACTATATATATATATTATGAGTATGAATTTTGAGAATTATATTATTTTTATAATTTCTAGGGCCTACTTTTATAATATATTTTCAATAAGTTTGTATTTTTAAAATTATATGTTGGCATTATTTTTTTTTCCTTTTTAATATTTTTATTTGAATCGTTATCCTTATTATTGATTTTTTTTTAATATTGTAATTTATACTTATAACTGTTAAGGGATTTTACAGAATAATACTTTTAGGGTACTTTGGATGTGTTTTAATCTCGCTGTATTCATTATTTCTGTATTTATTTTAAATCATCTTTGGCAAGAATATTTACAACATCCTACTTTTATTACTGCTGATACATCGGATATTTCAATAGCCAATGTTGATTTTCCCGGCGTTTCTATATGTAATGCGAATAAAATTAGTAAGAAAAAAGCTCACAGTTTAATGGAATATCTTTATATGTAAGAAAGAGATAATAAAAATTATCACTTATTTAAATAAACTAAATTGATAATTTATTTTTAGACAATATCCAAGCATAAAATCTCTATTTAAAAATAAAGGAGATATTTTGGAAGGTATTAAACAATTAGCAGGACTTTATGACTTCAGTGTGTTTGATAAAACTCAAGCTGCAACTCTTTATAATTTTTTTGAAACTAATGTTAATTTTACCAATATAGCAGATCCAACAGATTTGCTTGTACAGGTAATTTTTGTATTTAATCCTGCAATTTATTTTGATCCAATTAACTCCGAAATTTTTTATTTATCATGCAATTTTTTTAAACCGGCCCGAAATTACTACTTTTTAGGTCAGAAAGTGTCATTTTGTCGGACAAGGCCAGAAAATAAAAATGAGATTTTTTTACCCAAAAAATAAACTAGAAATTACTAAATTCTGACCGGTTTAAAAAAAAATATTGTAAGTAGTACGTCCCAAAAGTGCTTTAACTGGACTCGCAGACCACTTTCGGGACTTGTTACGTAAACTGCTATTATTTCGTTTGTGCACATTTTTGTTTGAAAAAGTTTTATTTGAAATTTAGGAATTAGTTATTTATTTCAATCAATAAAATATAAAACATTAATACTATGCCTATATTCGTCTTGTGTTAGAGGAACTTTCGCCACTAAAATAAAAATTATAAATCAATATTTTGAAAATAACTCTTGGTTATTTAATTTACCTTGATTAATATGACAAATTTGTCAAGGGCCGTCTTTTAAAACTGAAAATGTTTAACAAAAATAACAATTATTATAAAAATGTAATATAATTTATTTTATTAAAACTTAAAATTCAAAAACTATTGCAAGAAGAAATACAATTTTTTATAAAGTATTATTACAACAAACTGTAATATTGTCGTATAATAATAAAGCGAGTTATCAATAGATATCACAGATTATTATTATTCTAACGCTTTAAAATTTCTTGAAAAACATTTTTAAAGAAATTGATCGCTCAACTAAGACGAAACAACTACTTCCCGGGCTATAGGCCCTGACGAATATTGGATTACACTTCAAAGTCTATTAGATATGCCAACCCCGTTTGACATTTGATGCTATTTTATTAATTTGTTACAGATTTGTAACTAAATTACTTTCCTCTGTTAGGGAATTATTCGTAATTGATCAAATCAGGATCATATCGCAATTAATAATCTGCAATTTAGAAGTTTGCACCCTAATCAATTAGTAGTAGATATGAACATATTGTTGGCTTAAAAAATACACTTTTACTTTTGTATTTTCCGTAACAAAGAAAACAAATTTTGAATTGCTTTTAAATGAAACTGATAGTATAGGAATAATAGTGATTATTTCTTCGATTCAGATAAACAAATAGAATGTCATAATTTTTTGAAATTGGACCAATCAGAATCAAATATCAGCGACTATTGCACTAAAACAATATCAGCGACTATTCCTCTAGAGAAATAGTCACGTCAAATATTCCTCTAGAGAAATAGTCACGTTAAATATTTGTCAGTTTAACAACGGCTCAGGAAATAATCTTTCTAAATATAACACGACATTGATTAATAGTCTGCTATTTTTGTTGTTGCTAAATTTCCCGAAAATTTTAGTATAAATTTGTTGAGACATAATTTGACATTATTAATCAAATATTAAAGCCCTCGAGCTACAGATTATTATTTCAAATTATGTCTCAACAAATTGATACTAAAATTTTCTCGAAATCTAGATACCACAAAAATAGCAGACTATAATCAAGGTCTTGTTATATTACCCTTAAATACACCCAAGCCCACTACTTTTAAATTTATTATGAAAGAATTCTTTACTATAAACATTTTTCTTTTTTAGTTAGCGCCTACTTGTGAGGAAATACTATTAAATTGTAAATGGAATGGAATTGAATATGACTGTTTAGATCTGTTTCGTGTAAGAGGAACATTTGATGGGTTCTGTTGCACTTTTAACTACCTTCGCCCCGTTTCCAAACTTAAAACGTAATTATATATTTTTATTACATGTAAATTACACTCTAGTAGGTGAAAATTATGTAAAATCAAATACGTAAAACTTGAACCTACATTTAGATATTGGTAAATTAGCTACAGTACACATGGTGCGCATTTATATTAGCCACGTACCCTAATTAAAACCAACCAAAGAAACAGACTCATTCTGAGGTGGATCGATACTCCAGTCATTCCGTCGGAAAAATCGGGTTAGAAATGAAAATGGACCGAGAAAGCCAAATTTTACATATTATGTGGGGGGCGGCTAGAAAAGCTTAAGTTCAAATTGTCGACCAAAATAACCTTGTGTGTTTTCCGCCATCTTGAAAAAAGGGTTAAATTCAAGTTTTTCATCACAACTCCGTTCCCCGTTGAGATACGAAAATTTTTATTCAATACATTTTTGTTGCTCTTTGTACGGTCTACAATTAAGTTCCTATACATTTTTCGCGTATCGATCATCGTTATCGAGATATCGATCAAAAAACCCACAAATTTGGGGAGAAAAAACTGTTTTTCGCTATTTCCTTTTTTCTCGTGAAAGATATCGAAAAATGTCCAGTATGAAACTTGTAGAGCGTGTTCAGACCTACAAATTAGTTTTTTATTGTCTATTTTCGACAAGAATTACGACGCACGGTTGTATCCACGTCAAAATGGATGAATGGTTGTTCAGGGAATTATTGAAATACAAAATAAATTAAATATGCAAAATGCAATTGCATGTTTTTGTATATTTTTTTGGATTTTGCATATAGGTACTATAACATTTCGAAAAAAAGTGCATATAATACGTTTTTTAAACAAATGGATTATTTAATTCCTTTATTAAAACTATTTATACCTGATATTTTCAAAATAATTTCATTCTTATCTTAATCTATTGAAAATCCCTGGCTATAAAATTAGAAAGTAGAAAGTCCCAAGAGTTGGTGCTCCTTAATAGGTTTTAAATTATAGGATTAATGATACTAGTTGTAATGGTTGAGTTTACTTCAAAAATGTTGTTTAGTTAATATTTTGAACTCAACAGTTACACAAGTTTTAAAAAGTTTTATTCAGTGTAGTGAAAATCGAATGTGTTTGCGTGGATCAAGTCTTATCCAGAATTGTTCATAAATATGGGAAAAGTATTTTGCTCAGCATGCAGTAAAATTGTGAGTATTACAAGTAAGAAGTATAAACCGAAATATTTAAAATTTAACATAACTTATCAGAAAAAAAAATAATACTTTCCGTAGTAAAGTAATTTTGTGAATCAGGTAAAGGCTTTAGATACCTCCCAATCCTAAAACGTAGGTATTTTTTGCATATACCATGCGAGAAAAAGTTTCAAATAGTTCAGCATTGCAAAACTACTTTACACAAGTACAGAAAAAATAAATTGAAATCGGGAGAGAAAAAAGACTATATCTAATTGTTTTCAAACAAGAATAGAAAATCAAGTGAGCAAGAGATATTTAACCAGGATTTTTGCGAAGCATTCTTAAGCTCAAATATACCTTTGTCAAAATTATCAAACACAAAGTTTTTTGAAAAATTTTGCAAATTTAATATTCCAACCGAAAGAAGCATAAGAAGAAACGAGGTCGGTTCTGTATATTCTGCAGTAATGAGTAAAATAAAATTAGATATAGGAGACAATTATTTTTATGCTTGTGTGGATGAAAAAGTTGATTCTTTGGACCGTTACATTAATAGGGGTTCTTTTAAAATGAACATGTTTCTAAGTCCCATTTAATTGCTTTCAAGCAGTTGGAGAAAACTAACGTCTTAACAGTTTCAAGGTTTCTGCAAGATAGTTTAGCAAATTTTTTTCTTCCTTTAGCTGTTCCCAACGAAAAATTTCTGCTCTTTCTCACAGACGCTGCACCTTACATGATTAAAGTAGGAAAAAATTTTAAAAAATTTACCCCGGTTTAATGCATACTACTTGTTTAGATCACAGCCTAAATAGGGTCGCAGAAGAAATTAGAAATAAATTTCAAATATGAAAAAAGTATTTCTTAAGGCACCTGTAAGAACGCAATTTTATAGTCAACTCTCGCCCTGGCCAGAAATCGTCTTGTTTCACCCCTTGCCACACAGTATACTATTTTTTGTGATGTGCTCTGCCGTCAAGTGCGTTAAGTAGTTTTACACAGCAAGATTACTTTAGGCTGTAGAACCACAACAAATATTCTGGAAACGTCTTGATTTTGAAAGTCCTGATAAAATTTAAAACTTTGTTGAAAGATTATCTCTGTGCTTAATTTTTAATAATTTATACGAAATAAATTTGACGTAAATAATTCTTTATTTTAATGTAGATATCAAAAAATGAACAAAGGAAAAGTTGATCGTATTCCTCGAATGTATGGTAAAGGTTCTGGAGTGAATAGAGGTCTTCAAGTTGTACTTGCAAACAATTTGGATGATTATTTTGTAACAACGACTGAGATTAAGGGACATGTGGTATCGATTTTTAATCCGTTCGATTTTCCTGATAAGTCCAGTGGTTCTTTGACAGAAATTATGGCAAATTCTGGTTCGGAAGTTTTTATTAGTCTAGAAGTATTCTCAGTACAGTCACAAGATAATATAAGAATTCTACCAATTAATAAGGTAAGCTTAGTTTTATATGTACATACATACATACTTGTTACTAGTTTTATTAATATTCATGTTTTTTTTGTATTGATAAATAATTATATAAGAATCACATTTCATGTATTCATAATCAAATTACAATTTTTTTACTGCTACAATAGCATACTGTCAATCTTAACTCATTTTTCAACGTGGAGTTGAGGTCTTTCCCGCATATTATTTGAGAATATGAAATTACAATTTAAATAATAAATTTTCGAAACTTCCAAACTAAAATTTGGTAATACACCATCTAATTATAATTTAATGAGAATACAAATGGATTTAACAAGTAGTAGTAGAAAAAGTAAAGTCTGTAACTGTATGGAATAGCTTTTCCACGCTTTCGATTCATGTAACAAACTTTTTCATCTCACATGCATTGAAACAGCTAGTTTTGATCCCTGTTTTGCCAGTCGGAACAAGACAATTTTAGACCAAAGCAACTGTCAGCCAGAAATTGTTAAACAAATGTCATTATTTCAAGTCTGTTAAATGTTTCTGGCTGACACTTGCATTGGTTTTGAAATAGTCTTACTTCGACTGGTTACAGAGATCAAAACTCGCTGTTTCAATGCATGTGATATGAAATAGTATTATACGTTACAAGGTCGGTAGGTGACTTATACAGTCGAGTTACTTTACGGACGAGGTGATGTAGGAGCCAAGTCCGGAAGTAAAAACGAGTACTGTAATAACACGTAACGACCATGTATCGCATTATATTTTATTTCATCCTGTTTTTATAAATTAATAAATTCATAAAAATTTTAACAGTAGTTCGTAACTTGACTAAAAATAGTTCGTAACTTGATTAGTTAGGTCAAATTACCTTGAATTGCCATCTGTCACTGTCAAATATTTTTTTTATTATTAAAATTTAATTGTTAATATAAATTTGAATAACATTGACTTCTTTTTAAATATGGATGTAAAAGTAAGTAATTAATTATTTTATTTTTATTTTATAGTCATTATAGTATTTTTAAATGTCAAAAAATAAAAGTAATTGTATTCTCTTAAGCAATCAGAGCAGCGTTGCTAGGCAACACATTACAGTACCTGATACCATAATGTTTTACTTACCGGCGCCAAAGTGATTATAGGGAAGTGTATTTTTTACTGGACAGGATGAAATAAAATATAGTGAGTGGCACGGGATGAAACAAAGACGATTTCTGACCAGGACGATGACAACCCTCGCTTTGTTCGGGCAGTAAACTCTCGCCCTGGTCAGAAATCGTCTTGTTTCACCCCTTGCCACACAATATACTATTTTACGCTTTGGTTTCTATAATAAACTCTTCCACTCACGTGGAATACATCCTATTATTATGTATTACTGTTATTGTGTTTTTATATGATCAACCATTGTTAATTTTTCTTATAGTTTATACATAGAAATTGATCCTTTCTACAGAAGTTTCTTTCCAAATGCCTGTTTGTTCACTTTTTGAACAAATTTTACAATTAAACGTAAAATTGTTCAAAAATATAACAGGGAGGCTATAATCAACGATTTGGATTTTCTTTCACTCTTATTTATATTTAAATTTTCTTTTAATAAAAAAAATTTAAGAAACTTTAAAAACTATATCAAAAAATGTATATTTTTTTTTATGCGTCAAGGACAAACTTTGTTAACTCTTAATCTTTTAAGCTGTAAAGTTCTTAGGCTAACATAATAAAACACCTTCTTTTGGTACTTGCCTTCGCATTAAGCATCGGCATGTGCAAGTAATCAGTCAATAATGTTCTTGTGTGCCAAAAAGCAATGCTTCAATAAAACACGAAATTGTTTTTACCCATATTTTTCACAATAACAAAAGTTGCTTTACTAACATTGATATACCGGGTAATGAAAAAGTATGGAAACCTCGTTGTTACTCAAAAACCATGGGTCACAGAAAAAAACTTGCAAAATATAAAATTATTGTTTTTTTCCCTAGCTATCAGATGGTAATTCTGGATTTGGCCATGACCATCATGGCGATGGTCACGTCAATTTTTTTAATTGGACTATGTATTTTTGACAAGGGGAATCGAAAGAGCGTGAAATTTTACGTCCAAATATGACCTTGACGATATTTAAATTTTTGGTTAAAGACACTCTCGCAACACCCCTTACCTGAGCCCAGTAGGGTGCTAATAAAAGAGCAATAAAAGAGACCTTTTCGCCTACCCTCACCGCATGTGGTTGTATGAATTCACGATTTTACAATCTATTGTTTATATTTAACAAATATATGTGTTTAATTTTTTATAAATTAAAATAAATAAATATCAGAAACGTAAAGATATTTTTTTTCTGATTTCAACCATATATAATACTTACGGAAAATTTTCTAGTTTACAGATATGACACCAAAATATTCTAAATTACACTGAGAAACAAACAACACCCAATATAACATAAAATACCTTTAGTGCCTGTATCTAACAGGACTTGTCAATCAATATTAATACTATTAATAGTCATAAATATACCCATCACCAACATGCAAAAAGAAATCAAAATAGAAAAGAAACTTAAATACGAGTCAGTTATTACAATGGATCCAGGCAAAACATTTTCCTGAATAACACGCTGTAATGTAATAGCGTTTCTGTTAGGCACAAACGTAAGAAAAATTCTCTTTGTTTGTCGGTCTATTCCTCCAACCACCCACCGTGTCCTTTGCAGACGTCCGCGATGATACTTTCGTTTTCCGTAAACACTTTCATCAATTTCCACTATGTGTCCAGGACCGCCTATTTGCTCATCGGTTTCCAGCATCCAGTGAAAAAGAAGGTTTCTGAAATGTTGAAGGCAACGACCCACAAATTTCCTGGAAACTCCAGTTTCCGCTACTATTACTGTGACTGGATACTCCTTAATCCACAGTACTAAAATAATCAGCAACTGAACTATAGGAAGTGTCGAAAAGTCTAGAAATGAATTTGTCCTACAGGACGTTTCAGTACAACAGTCCCGTCTGCGACACCGATAACTTGGTGCTTTTCCTTGCCGTTTCTGTTGGCCAAGTTGGATTCTATTCCCACACACACATGTCCTGGAACGTGAAACAAATCCATGTACTATCAAAAAATTTACCAAACCCACTTCCTTTATGTGATTCTTAAAAGCTGTAGAACTGCGGAGGAATTCCATCATACACAAACACATATATTTTTTATCACTACCGAACAATCAATAGCATGATGTATACCGTACGTAAAACAAGACACAAATAATTGTTTGAGAATAATGGCTAACATTTTATATATTTTCTGTTATTACCCAACAATACAAATTGATATTAAAAAAACATTAGGATGTTTTGTAATGCAATAGCATTTTAATTAGTGTAAATCTCTTTCAATCTGATTGTTATTGGAATTGTTAAAGTTTATCTATTTTCAACACCTCATTATGGGATTATCCCTTGCTGTTTTGGATTTAAATTTGATAATTAAGCATTTTTGTAGTATTAAGGTATTCTATTACTTATATATTATTTTCAAAACATTATTATGAGATTATCCCTTGCTGTTTTGGATTTAAATTTAATAATCATTGGGTATTTTTGTACCACATTATGAGATTATCTCTTGTTTGTTTCTCAGGTAATTTAGAATATTTTGCTGACATAACTGTAAACTACAAAATTTTCCGTAAGTATTATATACGGTTGAAATCAGAAAAAAAATATCTTTACGTTTCTGATATTTATTTATTTTTATTTATAAAAAATTAAACACATATATTTGTTAAATATAAACAATAGATTGTAAAATCGTGAATTCATACAACCACATGCGGTGAGGGTAGGCGAAAAGGTCTCTTTTATTGCTCTTTTATTAGCACCCTACTGGGCTCAGGCAAGGGGTGTCGCGACAGACACTTTAACCAAATTTTTTACCATGATGGTCATGGTCAAGGTCAAACTAAAATTTCCTACACCATCGCAATAACTCAAATTGTATTAGTCGCAGAGAACAACTTCTTAAAATTTATGGTTTTTCCCTGGCTATCAGATGGTTAAGATTTAATATTAATATTATACAGCTTAATGTTCCAAATATTTTTAGTTTGACCATGACCATTATAGGAAAATTTTTAAAAATTGTGAAACTCATATTTGCACGTAAAATTTCACGCTCTTTCGATTCCTTTTGTCAAAAATACATGGTTCCATTTAAAAAATTGACCTGTCCATGATGGTCATGGTCAAATCCATCTTAACCATCTGATAGCCAGGAAAAAACCATTAATTTTATATTTTGCAAATTTTTTTTTGTGACCCATGGTTTTTGAGTTACAACGAGGTTTCCATATTTTTTCCTCACCCAGTATATCTCAGCGATTGTCCGGCAACTTTCCAATTTATATACCCGTATCTTTTGAAGGTTCGTGTTAATTAAAAGTTATGGATTTAATTATAGTAGTGCCATCTATGTGTCAGCCTGGGAACTATTCATCCCATGTAATACCAACGTACACTGCGTTTGTTTAATTCATACATTTGCATTAAACATAAGTATTTTTTAGTTACTTTGTTTTCGATTTACTGAATTTTTGTATTAAACCATGTTAATTTTATGGTAATTCTCAGATTTTCATGTAAAGCTTATGGTTAGCTATTGCTTAGCAACAAAACTAAATTTATACTAGCTTTATTATTATACAGCTGGATCTTAATGTTACAAATATTTTTATATACACTGATTTTATTGATGTTTAATTATAATTTAAATTAAAACATAAAAAACACAGAAAAACTTGTAAAACAAACAGTATTTATTAAGTTTCTATAAATATGTATTTTGAAGTCTCGGCATACACTGATTTTACGGTTCAACTATCGGTTGTTCAAATTTTGAATAAATTTCATTTGAATTGATTGTGAAGTTTGTTTAAAATTGTTAACAAACGATTGGTGAAAACTTCAAAAAAACAGGATTAAAAATATACAATTGAGAAGTTTATTTCCAGATCGTTCAACAAAATGATGCCTCTTTGATTCTTCTGTGAACAAATGAAAATGTAAAGTTTGTTCACACTGAAAATTGTTCATTGTTTTATCACGTCTCATTAATGTACTGTTCACTTGTTCAACATTTTGAACATATTTCACTTGAGTTTGTTGTGGAATTTGTTCAAAATGTTAAACAAAGGATGGTTAAAGACGACAAGGTGGGAACTGCATTTAACTTTAAAAGCAAGATTTATTAACTAAAAAAAATCGGCTATTTAAAACCTTTGCTCTAACTAAATACTGTTTTAGTATGTAAAGCAATAAATTTTTTAATCGAGGTAGTGTATTATAATATAATTCTTCAAACGCTCAAGTTTGCATCAAATTGTGGTGAAAATGAGTGGTGAAAACTTCAAAACAATAGGATTGAAAATATAAATTGTAGAAGTTTATTTCCAGATCGTTCAACAAAATAATGCCTCCTTGATTCTTGTCTGAACAAATTTCACATGAAAATGTAAAATTTGTTCATACTGAAAATCATAGGGCAATTACCAACAAATTCCCTTAAGATGAATAATTGGATTTTCTATCAAGAAGTATTGAATCAAAAACAAACATGATAAAGGTATACTGGATGAATAATTTTTATTTATTGTATTTGTAATTATATTCTTTAGGACTTATTTTTTAAGTAGTAAGCTAAGATTTTTATCATTATGTGCATAAAATGTAGTCAACAGACCTATATTTCCAAATTAAGTAGAATTAAATTTATCTTGAAATATTGAAAATATATCTAAACATACAAACTAGAATAGATTTAACTAAAATCGTCTGAAATTTTCCGATGGAAACGAAGCTTTTAATAATATGTTTGGCACAGAACGGTGAATAAAAAAAAGTACGTTTTGATTCATTTTGTTCAACAATATTTGTCACTTGATTTTAACGTTACCACAATTTAATGTAAAAAAATTATAGCAAACAATAAAAACCTGTTTTTTTAATAGTTACACGCATGATACACGATTTATATTAATTTGTAAGCGTTGATGCATGCTTAGTGTACTCGAAAGTAACAGCAACAGGCCAGGAAAAGTTCCGTTACTCATCTTAGTGACGATTTTTCTGTTGCAACACTTCTTTCGAAATTCAGATTAAAAGCTTCGAATAACTAATAATTATATATACCAACAGATATCAAAGATCAAAGAATATTATTATTCTAACGCTTTACAAGTTTTTGAAAAACATTTTCAAAGACAATGACCGTTTAACTAAGAAGAAACAACTACTTCCCGGGCTATATGCTCCGACGGATATTGGATTACACTTCAAAGTCAAACATATACATTGTACTGACGAGGTGCAAATACACCGAACTGGTCTACAAGTTATGTTATCCCTTCTAACTGCAAACCAAAATGGTTGGTTTAAATTTTCTATTAGATATGCCAACCCCGTTTGACTTTGAAGTGTAATCCAATATCCGTTGGAGCATAAAGCCCGGGAAGTAGTTGTTTCTTCTTAGTTGAACGGTCATTGTCTTTGAAAATGTTTTTCAAAAACTTGTAAAGCGTTAGAATAATAATATTCTTTGATCTTTGATATCTATTGGTAACACGCTTTATTAAATAAGACAATGTTACAGTTTTCTGTAATAATACTTTAATATATACCAACAATTATTTAGTAAATAATTAATTGCATTGCTTCCTTATTGATATTTAAAATTGATGAATGACCGGGCAAAATAAAGTGTTATTATATGTGAACCTAACTAATCTTCACGCGAATTTCTTCAAAACTAAATTTCCAAAACATTGATATTACACAACTGGGCCTTATTGTTCAAAACATTTTTATACACATTGGTCTTATTCATATTACATTTAATTTCAAACTATATAAAAAACACATGTATTGTAAAAAATTCCGCATAATAATCAGTATTTAAAACTTTCTATATATATTTTGAATTTTACGGTTCATACTATCGGTTGTTAAAATTTTGAATAAATTTCATTTGAATTGATTGTGAAGTTTGTTTAAAATTATTAACAAAAGATAGGTGAAAACTTCAAAAAACAGGATTGAAAAGTTACATAGTAGAAGTTTATTTCCAGATCTTTCAACAAAAGAATGCCACTTTGATTCTTGTGTGAACAAATTTCACATGCAAATGTAAAATTTGTTCATACCGAAAATCGTAGGGCTATTAACATCGAATTCCACTAAGATGAATTGGATTTCTCAAGGACATTGATGATTGTTTTCCTGGCACCCTTAGATCCAGTCCGAGCAGATTAAAAATATATATAATCCGATGTACCCTTAAAGCCTGTTACCCTTAACTGTTAAACGAGAAAGATCCAGCAATAGTTAATATAATTATAAATTCTAACATATAATAAACTGTAAGTGATCGCTCTCTGTACAAGGCGAATTTATTTAAAAAACATCATTATGGTCCTTTATACACGCAAGAGAACTCAAAACAATGTTTTTTATTTCGTGTGTTTGTCAGTATTTTATTTAAATCGGTTAAAAAATCAATGATTTATGTCAATTAAGTAATATGTACCAAGTAGAAGCTCAGATATGATGAATCATATTAAATAGGGTTCAGACTGGAAGTGCCTTGGTTGAACGTATTGAATATACATATTTTTCTCTGCTTAATGCTGTTTACGATTAAATCAATAGTTTTAACTAAAGAGGGCAGTTTAATGTATTATAATAGTCTTAAGTTCTTATGTAAATTTTGAGGCGAACGATGTCACGGGTAAGCCAATTTATAAATTATTAAGAAGTACACATGTCAGTTATTTTCGACTAAATTTAGTTCTTTAGTATAAAAATTAAAGATTGCATTTATGTATGTATAAATAATGAAATAAGTATGTACTTTTGAAATCTCTACTATGTAAGTTTGGTGCCATATTATAAAAATGTTAAAATTTACAAACAAAATAAATTAAGATAAGTTGTTTCCCTTTGCTAAATATTCGACCTGGGCAGCGATGAGTAGCGCCACTATGCGGTGCGGAAGAGAAATATTCTTGTGGGTAGTTTGAAACGTGCTCAAAACGATATTTTTTATCGTGTTTTTTCATCGAAGCACATTTTTTCTTGAATTTGTCAAATATTTTAGAATAGGAAGTAATGGGTCTAGAAAATATATTGAAGGCGAATGTGTTTTTAATGCAAACCACATAATGTATTGCGGCATAGTAAAAGAGGTTAAAAAGAAAGATTTTGTAGAAACTTGTACTGGGACCATGAATGGATGAACTGCTGTCTTCTTCAAACATTTCCTTGATTTTCTAGCTGTTGTACATTAAGTATATTATTTAATATTGCATTATATACGATGGTATTGTATCAAAATAATATTTAAAAAAATAAGGAAAACTTACTTGGTAAATAATATTCTAATTTAAAATGTTTACTGCAAACAAGCAATGAACTGCGAGCATGACTTTACTTTTTTGGGCTTAACTTACAGTGTTGCACCCACCCTCTCAATTCAAGCTTTGATGGAAATGAATGAAATGTTAATGTTTTTTTTTTTATTTACTATCACATCCGAAGATACATCATTTACTTACCGTAAGATCGTTTATGAATCTTGTTATTATTATTTTTTTAATGTATAATGTATAGTTTCCCGCCTAGCTGTCAAACGATTAAAATTACCGACAAGAGTATTTCTCTCTCGCTCCGCATAGCGGCACTACTCACCGCTGCCCAGGTTGGATAGGTGTTAGTTTGAATTATGTAATTCTTTTGTTGTAATTACAAAACCAGTTAGTTCTGATGTTGACAGAACCTCGTTCAGGGAATTAAGTAACCTTTTGATATTACAGGTACTAAAGGATTAGGTTGAAGGGACATTTGCACCGGTTTTATCACGACTTATTTTTGTACTGTTCATTTGTTCAACGTTTTGAACAAATTTCACTAGAATTTGATGTGGAGTTTGTTCAAAATGTTCAGCAAAGGATTGTTAAAAAAATGACAAAGTGAGAAATGTATCTGACTCAAAAAGTAAGAATTATTACCTAAGAAAAATCATTTATTTAAAACCATTGAACTATATATTTCTCTGCATTGTTTCAGTATGTAAAAAAATAATTAAATTTGTATTTGATATTAATTTCTTCAAAATGATGTTTATACATATTATATTTTTTACGATTTTAATACACATAACGTTTGAGTTATTTTACGTTTTTTCTTTATTCAATAGTGCTTCATTATATTTTCTGTCCTTATTTGGTATTAAAGAATATACTTAATTTTTAGAGAGAATGTATATTTAGTGATGAATTAAACACCTATTTTGGAAGTTATAGAAACAGTGATTGTTTGGCTGCTTGTAAAATAAAAGCCATGAAAAATTTGTGCGATTGCATAGCGTTTTATCAACCTTTAGATGGATGGTTAGATATTTGTTCTCTTATAGATTTGCCATGTCTTGACAAATTTAAAAGTAAGCCCTTGAATTTATTTTTATTTTTCGTCACAACTGAACTGATTCATTATTAATTTTGCCTCTTTATCAGAAATGTTTTGTTTCTAAACTCATTTGTGTTACAATATTATGCATTGGTTTTTCACATTTAAAATATTATTTTTCCACCTCTGTTTATCTAAAGTCTAGCACACCCGTTTATTGAGAAGATAAATTTTAGTTACACACTATACTATTTCTGTATATATGTTTTCATGTATTTTACTTTCAATTTAAAACTGTTCGACTTTCCTGCTCTTAATTTGTAGCAAAATGGACAAATTACTACCCCGATAACGAATACTCATCACAATTAGGTTTTGAGCATCAAGTTTCTATTAAATGTAGTGAATGTTATGCAGCTTGTGAGGATGAAATTTATGTTGTGTCAGTAGATATATCACCGATCGTAGTAACCCCGTAAGTTTTAGATTTATTCACTAAGTATAGATAAAAGCCATTACGTTTTAATATTTCAGTACAAACAATACTTACTTAAACGTTTACTTCAACAGCCCATTTAGCGATTCATTTAAACGGGTATTGAACCAAACGTGGTTTGAACTTCTCAGTAATTTTGGTGGGTTTATTTCATTATTTATGGGAATAAGTTTTATAGGTTTGGCAGAGATTTTTATACTATTATATAATGTATTTATACATACTTATCACAGAGTTCAGTCGTCAATAAAAAATGCAATTTATATATGAGTTTTATTTCCCTTACTCAGTGACCTGGAAATAACTGTAAATCAGAAATAAAAAAATGAATACGTTTATTACCGATCTATTTTAAGAAATTGAAAAATGCATCTTATAAAAAGAAAAAAAAGCTGCAATGTGACTTTAAATTTATTTACTAATAAAAAGTTCATTCGTTTTTTTACATATTTGTAAACTTCTTTTATATTATATCAAACAATTTCATAGCAATCAAGATAAGATTGCACAACATAATTTAATTCCAGCTTCCAAATATATTAAAATTTGGATACTTAAATTAATGATAAAGTTATTCTTATTTCTAAAGATTTTTTTTACAGAACAAACAGTAGTATAAAATAAATATAAACGAAATAATTGAATCTTATCTGGGCTACAAAATGTTCTATGGTAAAAAAATAATTAAAAATCTTACTAATAACATTTGACTTAATAAATACTGCTCTAACCATATAAATTACCCGGAAAATCTTGATCAGACAAATTATCATCCATTTCATTATCAGAATCTGGAGATTTATGTCTCTTTCTACCATATGCTCGCTTACTTGTTGTTGGAAGTTGATCAGTTTCTCCATGTAACAAAGAATTTCTGTAAAGGAGCAGCGGTTGCCAATCTTCACCTCTACTACTAGGCATACCTGAAAAACAAAACATCTAATTGCACCAACCGAAATTTAGCTTCACTTAAGTAGTTCATAAAACAACAAGTTGCAATAAAAATGAGAACTTTCGCAAAAACTTTGTATTTTATACAATTTATTTTGAGTTCACATTTTCATTTATGTTTTTTTAGTTCTGTGGTTGTGGGAGGAATGAAAAAGTCGCATCCAGCAGGACTCGAACCCACAACCTTCAAAAATCTAAAGAATAGGGATGTTGACTAATTTCCGGATCTGCTTTTATTTTATAGATAACCGCGAAAAAAATATTTTAATAATAAAAATGGTTTTATTTTAAAGAAAAAAGTGATAAATTAGAATAGATTTAAAATTTCCCGCTAAAACGCCCAAAACTGTCATGTGACTTTGATTACGTCACGAACCGATAAACAATGCTCGCGATCTGTCAAACTCTAAGGAACTTGAAAGTTTTCTTGAGAAATAATTATTTTTAGGCTTTAATACTAGTTAATAATAATTACAATGTGTGTATGTAGATGTACATGTAAAAAATGAAGATTTTAATATTCAAACAGCCCACAGTATTTCTTACCACAATGAAGTTATAAATATACCTGTTTTTAAAATTTTTAAAGTTAACGAACGACATAAGTTCTATTTATTTAATTTTAGTTAAAAATATGACGGATTAATTGGTATTGATTTATTAAAACAATTAAAAGCAACTGTAAATTTAGAGAAAAAACTCCTTATACAGAAATACCAATAATATACGAATTAGAAGAATAAACACAACCAAAAAAGAAACTTAAAGTAAAAAATTATTCTATTAATATTCCCGCTAGGACATCCCAAATTGTAAAATTACCCGTTGACATAGAAAGCGGAACAGGACTTGTAAATTATATTAATTTTGGCAATCAAATAGAATCACCCAGTGCAGTTATAAACGTAAAATCGTTATTTATGAAACAGTTCGTGAAGTATGCTTTTTGCGCACGCACGCGATGTTTAGAGCACGAGCGAAGCGAGTGCTATATATCGCGTAAGTGCGCAAAAAGCACTTCACGCACAGTTTCATACAATATTTTATCTACGATAAACAAATAAAAAATAATTACAAATTCAAATTTGAAAATTTAAACTACAAAACTGTCAGAATAACTTTTGTTAAATTTAATGCTCTCATAGCAACACCATGACAACGCGAATGCTAAGGATATTTGATTATATGAAGGTGTGTCAAAAACAGTGCGAAAAAGTAAATCCCATTTAAAATACATTGTTACTTCACGCACACTTTTAATCCTTCTCGCACTGCTGTCTATAATGACAGTTTTCACGAACTAAAAATTGATACATAATATGAGGTAGAGTAGATAAAAAATTTTTTGCAACAACCACCATTACTAATTCAAGAGAAGAACCAATAAAAATTAATATTAATAAACCTTTTAAAATTGAAAAATTAGATATCGCAGATATAAATTTTATTGAAAAAATGGAAACCGATTCTGAATTAAACGAATACACCGATAATATTTTAAAATCTAATCTAAAAAATATACGAGTTGAACATTGTAATTACGAAGAAAAACAGGCTATAAAAAATTTATGTTAAGTTCCGCTGCACAAAAATCTTTGTTTGTAGCAAAGAAATTCGCCACCATCAAACAATCGATTCTCGGCAAGTTAGAACTGTTTCCTTTGATGAATCCAGTCTCCATAATGTAAACACAATTCGGTTTATGATAACAAGTGAGTTACAAATACTAATAGCGAGTAATTAGCGAGGGAAATCAAAGAAATAACTCGTTCACACAGTGTGACACCAAGCGACGCTAAGTTGTTTATCGGTTCATGACGTCATGCGCTGTGATTGGCGTTCACAGTCACGTGATAATGTGTATTAAATAAAGTTTTTTGAATTAATTTTAATTAATAAAATATTATTAATTACGTTTAATAAATATGATTTTAGGTATTTAAATATTACCATTAATCATTTAAATTTAACTTTACATGGATTTACAACTACTGTCAACATGCCTATTCATGGGTCCGTTCTCCTAACCGAATAAAAAAATAAGACAAGACACAAAAAAGTGTCTTAGAGTTTAATGTTTCAATTGTCGATTTGATTATGCTATGTGTGCTTAGGGAGAAAATGAGTGAGTGTCACATGTGACATGATTTGAAGTTAACACCCCAAAAACGAATTGATGGATACTGGTGCGTAGAGCCAAAGGTTGCGGGTTTTGAGTCCTGTTGGATGCGACATTTTTTCAATTTCTGCTTAATGTCATTTAATATATTCTTGTTTGTATACTTTCTAAAAATTTCAAAATTTCCAAAAATGTATCATGAGTTCCTTATAGGCACTAGAAATGCAGTTGAAAGCTTGATTGGTGTTAAGAAACAACGTTTTTCAACTGCAGCTTATGGAATACGCATTAATCTAGATTTTGTGAGATCTATAGCGACAACATCCTCACAGAAAAGATAAGAATCAATGAATGAAGCAAACCCTCTTGTGGTAGACGAATTGATATTCAACGTTCAAGCTGCTAGTAGATACTATAATAAATTGATCAAAATCACTACACTCACCTGTAGTTATTCTTTTGTCCAGGAAACCCATAACCACCCGTTTATCTTGTTTAAGTAACTTATTAGTGAATTCCGTTAAAATTTCCAAGAAAGCCAAATTTGGTGGAGGACCTGTAGGATCGTCACTAATATTCTCAGCACCTGTCACAGCGAAAATAATCCCCGCTCTATGCAATGCTGTAATAGCCTCACGATTTTTCACTGCATCCAAACCGAAAGATAGAGCAAATCTTTTAGCCAATTCCTATAACATTTTTTATAATTTTAACCAAAAATAAAGGTTATAAATAAAATTGTTGCTAGATCAGATAGGAAACTATCAATTTTGTTACTGACCTTCAATGCAAAGAAATCTTCATGCTGTCGTGTATTCCTTCCACCACTTTGTGAATGAACTTCCATGAACATCATATTCAAACTCAAGCACATTGTAAGAGCGCAATTGACTTTATTTATCTCTCGAGCCTTGCTTAACGTTGCCTTAATAATATCTCCGCACTCGTTATAATACTTAACATAATGTTTGAATACATCAGCACCAGCTTTGGTTGGCATTATGTTGTAAACTATTAATTTACAAAAGGCAGCTAAGAAATTACGTCTTTTATGTAAACGTTCGATCCGTAGTTCATCATGATCAGCATCTTGTTCGGGAATAAAAACATACCTAAAAAATTGAAAAGTTTAAAATACCATATAATACATATTATGTAGATAAAATTTTATCAGTACAAAAATGAAATACGTAATTTTACTTATACGTTTCATTTTTTTTGTGTATATGGTGGATAAATAAATGTACTTTTTTATTCTATGGCATCTTTAAACTTTTTAGCGAAAATATTCCTTACTTACGTTTGTACGAATTCGTTTAGTAGTGCTTGCAAATTATTGTCAGGTCTACAAATTAATTCCGCTAAAGACGTAGATGTACTCTGTAACTGCTCACTAAAAACTATGAGAAGGTCACAAAGACCCATATAAGCTTCTTCCTTAATAGTTATATGCGGAGACGATTTAATAAGATTCTGTGAAGCTTCAATAAATTCATCCAATTTATCTCTCATATCTTGTAAACCGGAATGTGTTAAGTTACCGCTTTCAACAGCTACTTCAAGATCTCTAAGACCCCACAAAAGGTAATAATAGCAAGAACTCAATCCGTATTTAAGCGCTTCTGGAGGAAGAGTAGTTTCAGAATCCTGCATATAATAAACATAAAAAGTCTTAAAAAAAGAAAAGCTAAAAACATCAATTGATAAAAAAAGAGGGAAATACAGTAGAAACTTTAGATAACATTTAAATGAGTAATTGTAACATTCTGTAAACCCCCAAATCCAAACAGTAGTATTTTAATATATATTATTCTTTGGTAACAATAACTTACTCTAACATCCATAAACATGGTATTCCATAAACTCCAACTGTTTAAGTTATGGCAAGCATAAAACATAGAGACTTTCTTCATGGAACTAACTACATTAAAGATTTCATCAGCATTTGGAGTTTCTTCTCCAAGTAATAAGTTCCTCCAATCATCTATGGCCTCCCTGTAATTTGCAACAATCATGTCTATAATCGTAGACCTTGCAACATCACATCGTGGATATATTGAATGACCTTCTGTACATAAAATCTCCAATGTTTTAGCTAAGGTTTCTAAAACCTATAATAGAAACTTTGAGTTTAATAAAATATTTAAAAATTAGAATATTAATATCTTAATTAATTTATACGAATCATTAATCAAAATATTTGTTTAATTATATTTTCTTGTTTTTTTTTTAATGTAGTTATATTTTTGCTAATAAATTTCATTTTTACCGAAATAAACAAAAAAGTGTTTTTTCAGTCACCAAAAACAGAATGACAGTCAAATCAATTTTCTTTATTTAAGATACATAAAATAAGCTTACTTCTGGTTCGTGCTGAACTTGAGCAATATATTTTAATTTAGCTAAAAGTTGTTGAAGAGATCCCTCCTGTCTACCACTGGTATACAAGTCCAAATCAAAATACTGGGCAATACTCAACAAATTAGCCAATTTCTCAGGGTCTGCTGAATACTTATCTAATAAATGAGGTAATGTTGCAATAAAATGCTCTGTTAACTTCTGTTTATCCTCTCCAGCTTGTTTAACTTCCCTCACTGAAGATAGTTTCCTTGTAGGACCTCTACCAACAGGAGCCTCTCCTGTAGCAGCCTGTTTAATACAACAGACCATAATTTCAATTAAACTTGTTTCTTGTCTGTTATCCAAGGGTTCTTCGTGAGGACCCGGTTCTTCTAGCAATAAATCAGTCATACATTCCCAGTCTTTCATCATGGTATTAGATTCTATCAGAGAATCTACCAAATAAGCAGCATGCTCATGAAGTTCGGATTCAATAAAGAACTGCACCAAATCTCTAATGAACGGTGTATTAGGAAGTCGACGTTTCCCTCTCTTTGTTTTGCCAGCGTCTAAATCTCCAGGTTGGAATAGACGTTCATTCAAAAATTCACCAGCTGCTTGTGCTACTGCTCGATGAGAAGAATAAACCAATTCATACACATGTTCACAATCTTTATCCATCAGAATTTCATTGTGATGTTTAAGGATAGAAATTACTAATCTAACAGCTTGGACTGCTACTTCATATTCTTTATCAAGAGTCATAGCAACAATACGATCCTTAAACTTGTTTGTAAATAATTCAAGTTTTCCTTTCAGTTCTTCACTCGCGTATAAAGGCTGAAGTGCCTGGAGACATCTCAAACGAACTTCTCCAACCTTAAAAAAAATAATACTGTTGATTTAAATTAACTGAATGTATTTTTATTTAATACTTTATCATGTAACGTCCATCCTATATATTTTAAATAAGAATCATCCAAAAAGTTTGCATGGAATTTATGCATCCAAACACCAATTTCAGTCATAGCTATCGCTCTTATTTCTGGCAAAGTATCCCTTTAACATAAATTAAATTTCTTGTAATACATACTACTAATAAAACATATTGATAAATTTACCTATATCTGTGTACGAACACAGATTTAAACATGTATGTTAACATATTTTTAATTTCGTCCATATTTTCTTCTAATTCCTGTCTTTTAGCTAACAACGCTTCTAATCTATCACTAGCTCGCTTTTCTCGGGTTTTTTGACGTTCCGCTTCATACTGCCGTTGTGTATTATCTAAGTTAACTGAAACCGTTAAAGCGACATCCACAAGAGCTGTCATCAGTTTCATAGCACCTAAAGTTGCTGTGTGCCTAAATGCCCGTACCTGAATAAACACAATTATTATTATCAAAATTGTACTTCCTAATTTTTAACTTACTTGTGAATCGGATAATCCAGTAAGTAAAGATATGACATTATCCATCAAAAACTGGTCATAAATAATAGTATACTGACATTGTTTTACTAAAGTTTGAACAAAATCGCAGAAGTTCTGCCTAAATTTTTTCCAAGTTTGTCCTGCCATTATAAGTGGATATTCACCACTTTCTTCATCAAATTCTTCAGTCATTTTTCTTATGATAGCAGCATGTTCCATAGAAGCTTGCATTTCCTGAGTAATTTGACCTTTGCAACCAGAAGCATTTATGAAAAATTGCATTAAAGATATTAAAGCGGCTTCTCTATTTATTTTGTAGCTCTCTATCCAGTCGTCAACAATATGAGTCAAAGAAGCTTTACTATTTTTAATAGTATGATACAAGGAATCATCATCATCACGACTGTGTATAATCTCCCCTACATTATTTTTTCTACCAGGCGGCCGTCCTCTACCCCTACCTCTAGGTGCACTGCTGCTACTAGGAGGAGAATACGAAGGGGACATCACTGGGGGCGGTGGAGGATGGTTTATACCTCTAGCTTTTGATCTAGTCACTCTCCTCAAACCTGGGGTTGGAGGTGATTCAAAATCCATAGACGCATTATTTCCATGATCATAGTTATCTCCATATATACTTTGCTGCATATAATTGGCTCCGAAGTGTTCTTGTTCTAAATGAGGCGTCATAGGATTTTCAAATTCAGGAGGTGGATCATCCATGCGGATACGTTTACCACCACGACGATGCATTTTTAACGGTTTATTAGCAATCTGATATCAAAATGCTCAGTACTTCAGCACTACAAAAGTAATAACAAATAAACAAATACAAATTTAACCTCCATTTGGCTAAAGTGACAACTGACAACTAAAACTAACTCATAAAACAGCAAGGTTTAGGTTCGTGTATGACGTATGAGTGGCACACTACCGACTGCTCGCTTTAGTTTTCAGGCAATTTTTGGTATGAAAAAAAAATATGAAACCTTATTTAGACTTTTACTTAATATTTATTGTCTTTCAGTTAAAAAGTTCAATACATATACTTTTACAATCTTATCTGTAATATGAATTATTTAATTCAGGTATTGTCACAGTGTTACATCTAAAGTACACATTTTAATTCTAGAACGAAAAACTGACTTATTTCTTTTATGACACTGATGACAGCTTTAGCCCATACTTGTAGCTTGTCATTCTTTTTTCTTTTAATTTTAATGTCAATAATTCTGTGGTGTGTCGGTGTGTGTATAAAAAACGTCTTATTTTTATTTTCCAAAACTTGGTAAAATCATCAACTAATTAAGTTCCATCTTCAAGATGGAATTATCTAGCATACTTCCGCCTCCTACACAACCAATTTGGGATCGAGATGATGAACGTAAAAAGAAGGCTATGTTATCCCAAACCTCAACTACTTTAGTAAGTGCTCATAGTATAGCACCGCCTTACGGACAAAGGAGAGGTTGGGTTCCAAGAAACGTAACAGATTATGGAGATGGAGGTGCTTTTCCAGAAATCCATGTGGCTCAGTATCCTTTGGAAATGGGGAGAAAAAAAGATTCTTCATCCAATGCTTTGGCTGTACAGTTAGGATCCGATGGTAAAGTTAAGTATGATGTACTAGCAAGACAAGGACATGGTAAAGATAAAATAGTATATTCTAAGTTATCTGATTTACTACCAGTAGAAGTGGTAGATGAAAAAGATCCTAGTTTAGAAAAACCTGACCAAGAAGAAATTGATGAGTTAACAGAAAGAACTAGACAGGCTTTAATGAAAATAACAAACTCAAAGATAGCAGCAGCAATGCCAGTTAGGGCTGCGGAAAAATTAGCTCCTGCACAGTTTATTAGATATACTCCTTCTCAACAAGGGGCAGCATTTAATTCTGGGGCTAAACAAAGAGTTATTAGGCTAGTAGAAGCACAGACTGATCCAATGGAACCACCTAGATTTAAAATTAACAAAAAAATTCCTAGAGGACCACCATCACCACCTGCTCCCGTTTTACATAGTCCCACTAGAAGAGTAACTGTGAAAGAACAGAAAGAATGGAAGATACCACCCTGCATCTCGAATTGGAAAAATGCAAAAGGTAAGTTTGTTGTAGAGTACGACCTGAAATTATATTCATTTACATTTCAGGATATACTGTGCCTTTGGATAAAAGGTTAGCAGCTGATGGTAGAGGTTTACAACAGCTTCATATTAACGAAAATTTTGCCAAATTGGCAGAAGCTTTGTATATAGCAGATCGAAAAGCAAGAGAAGCTGTTGAAACTCGAGCTCAACTTGAAAAGAAACTTGCACAGAAAGAAAAAGAAGCAAAAGAAGAGCATTTGCGACAGCTTGCTCAAAGAGCTAGGGATGAAAGAGCTGGAATTAAATCAGCTGCAAGTATGTTATTTAGTAAATAATTTGGTATAAATTTAACTTTATTTTATATTTTTTAGATCACTCCAAAGGTATGGATGATGAAGAACACGAACGTGAAATGCTGAGACAAGACAGACATAAGGAGAGAGCTAGAGATCGTAATTTAGCTCGAGCCGCACCTGATAAACGCAGTAAACTTCAAAGGGAACGTGAAAGGGATATATCTGAGCAAATCGCTTTAGGTACTTTAATATTTTTTATTATCTACTAGCTGTGAATACGACTTCGTGTGTATTCGAAAAACTTTTATGTAAATGTAGGAAATCATTTTTAAACGAACACAACCGTTGGCAATGGCCAATGTTATTTTGGTATATGTACCGTATATACTTAGATATACATTCAGTAAAAAACGGTTATTTTTATACCACAGACACCCAAATTTATTTATTTGCATAAAAGATATATTTTGCAGGTATGCCGGCTAGAGGAGCCTCCTCCAACGAAACTCAGTTCGATCAACGTCTCTTTGGACAAGCTCAGGGATTGGGTCATGGATATGGTGATGACGAAGCCTATAATGTTTATGACAAACCGTGGAGAGATGGAGGGTCAATGGCAAATCATATTTATCGACCAAGTAAAAATATTGATAAAGATATGTATGGTGGTGAAGATATCGAAAAGGCAATAAGAACTAATAGGTACAGAATCATTGTAAAAAATAGTAATCAAATAATTTACAATTATTTTGGTTGTAGGTTCGTTCCAGATAAAGAATTTGGTGGTACTGATAGATCAGGGGGTGGTCGTACTGGAGCAGTTCAGTTTGAGAAAGAAGAAGATCCTTTCGGTTTGGATCAATTCTTGTCACAAGCCAAGAGGGCTAGCAAACGGAAAGAACCTGAGAAAAGAGATGAGAGAGATAAAAGAAAAAGACGGGATTAAGTTTTATGCAGTAATTTTTTAAATCTGTGTATATGTTGAATTCATACATTTTTTAGAGGTTTAAGTTTAATATTTAGAAATATTTTGTTTTATATAGTATGTCTGGAATTAAATATGCCTTTAACACCATCTGAAACAGTTTTATTTTGATCATTTACCACATTAATTGTTTTTGATTTAATTATATTTGTTTCAGTAGATTTTATTAATTTATAAAATTATTATTTATTTTTAAAAGATCTCATCAAAATGTAAATCCTTAGAAACATATGTATCTTATAAATTTGGATATATTCAACGGGTTGGTAAACGAATAAGTCACTTATAACGTATCTTTTCTTTTAGGACATACTGCGTTATATATATATGTTTTCGGGTCTGCTGTTGACAAAATTTTTAATACTTGCTAATAAAACTATTGGTTTTATAATTATAATATCGTTACCGCTATTTCCATGTTCATACAGGCATGATTATCAGTAATTACATATTGCCTTTTTTGTTTAGTTTTCCAATTATCTGAAGAGCGGAAAACAAATTTGCAGACCTCATTTCGGTGAAAATTTGAACTTGAGAAAATTACATTTATAAGGGAATTTAAAAACCATGGATAATGTTTCCTTTTCTTTGTTTTCATTTATGTATTTAACTCAAACTGTTTTACAGGTATAGACTCAATTACAAAACATGAAAAAAGAAAGAAAAAGTATGTACATAAAAAACAGAAAATAACAGCTTTTCACATATTAAAATAAAATAAGAAACTAAGCGTTATGAATTGTTCTAAGTAGACAACTGATTTGCATTGCAACAAAATAAGAATATTTTCACAGGTTAAATTATAGACTGCAGCCATTCTATTCAAGAGTGATTTTTTCACGTACAAATTCTGAATGCAGATCCAACTTATTTCTCGAATTTATTTGAGGAATGGTGTTGTTGCAGTAAGTTTGGCGTATCAACTTTATTTTGAATTATTTTACTTAAGAACACAAGCGAGTTGCATTTACGATTTTTTGAGAAATATGAAATTATGCTTGTTTAAAAGAGATGAATGTGATATTCCATGCAAGGGTTATATATTATATACCATCCGCTCGAAAACTCACATATTTCAGAAAGCGTCTTTGAACTGATTCTAGTTTGTTGAACCTGCTAGTAGGGTCTCCACACCACAGAGCGTTTTTCTATGTGCTTAAATCTTTAAAATCACTGCTATTACGCACGATTGGCCGCTAATGTAATACTTTCGTTTTCGTTGGTAAAAGTAAAAGCAGAATCAAAGTCTGTAGAACTTTCCAGAATATTACTATTTATACTATCATCGATTTTAATATAATCTTGTTTCTAAGTGAAATACATTTCGAGACCTTAAGTTCCAAGTGGTTCTTTTGACACCACAGCATAATGCGCGTTAGCGCGTTAAATTTATCGCAAGTTGTTTACAATCTAATCCACTATTTATACAGATAAACAGATTCAAATCATCAGCATAAAGTAAATAATAACATCAATTTAATTTCGAACATCATTGATAAAAATGATAAAGAGTAACGGTCCAAGATTTGAGCCTTGTTAGACTCTAAAGGTTGCTACATTCTGAATAGACTGATAACCATTAATCTCTCTACATACTGTTTTCGATCTCTCAGATAAGAATGAAAAAAATCTATCAGTGAACGAAGAAATCCATAAAGATTACATCAGTTTGAGAACACTTATCAATACTTCTAGCAATATATTGGGTAATTTTCGCCAGATTTGTAAGTGTAGATCTTTTATTATAGACATGAATACGTGTTGATTAACAGAAATAATATTACCGACATAAGTTATTCTTTTTTCTAGTACCATTTCGAAAACTACAGAAATTGCAAATAATCGAGATTATCGTCCTTTTGGTAAATGCGGCGGACCTTAGAGGTTTTCCAAGTCGAAGAAAATAACTGACTTGTTCTGACACATACATATATAACATACATTTATCAGAGTAGAGGGTAGATGTGCTGCTAGAGCTGATGCACAGTTTTTTAAGATAAAAGCAGGAATATCATCGGGTTCCTTCAGGTTTAATTTACTTGAGTACGGAATATACCTCTTCTTCACTAAAACAATTTATGTTTAAAAAATCGCTACACATAATTATTTCAACTGACCCATTATAAGGAAACCAAGGTATAGATGTATTATATGAGTCAGCATTAGCGTCTTTGAGAGTTTTTTAATAATTGGCCTTCGATCGTAAGTGATATTAATCGATAATTTGGCAGTACATTTTCTACTGTTAAGTAAAGCCCATAATATGGTAAAGCCCAGAATTTTGTTGGGTTACTGTTACTTATTAAAATGTATTCTTAACATATTCTTGATAAGCAATGTCGATATTTCTTTTCACTTGATATCGAAGACTTTTTAACTTATGGAAATCATCATATGCAGTGTGACAATTTTCTTTGGAAAATTGGCATTTTAAAATTATAATTCCATATCCTGATATAAAGTAACAAAAATAGTCCACAGTCTGAGAAAAAATATGAAATATGTAAAAGAGTTATAGTTCAACATTCTACAGTTTTTGGTTTGGGTACAGATCAGCTACCTCTACCCTCCATAAGATCAGCACCTATTTAGTGGAACAAACGCACTACTGAACGGCTTAGGACAGTACCGCGCTTAAATGAAAAGCAACTAATATAACAACATGGAAATTTTTTAAATTCAGAAAATATACACCTAAATTACAAAAATCCCATGAGAGATATCTTAAAAAGATTAGTTAGATTACTAGGATGGAAATGTTCTATTCTAAATTTTATAAAAATCATCCCGTATTAATAGTTATTTATGAAACAGTTCGTGAAGTATGCTTTTTGCGCACGCATGCGATGTTTAGAGCACGAGCGAAGCGAGTGCTATATATCCATAGACAAATTATCTCTATTATCTCTGTATATATCGCATAAGTGCGCAAAAAGCACTTTACGCACAGTTTCATACAATATTTTATCTACGATAAACAAATAAAAAATAATTACAAACTCAAATTTGAAAGTTTAAACTACAAAACTGTCAGAATAACTTTTGTTGAAATTTAATGCTCTCATAGCAACACCATGACAACGCGAATGCTAAGGATATTTGATTATATGAAGGTGTGTCAAAAACAGTGCGAAAAAGTAAATCCCATATAAAATACATTGCTACTTCACGCACACTTTCAATCCTTCACGCACTGCTGTCTATAATGACAGTTTTTACGAACTAAAAATTGATACATAATATGAGGTAGAGTCGATAAAATCATTTTTTCTACAACCGTGCGTAAAGTATTATCTTTACGCACGGTTTAAGGTTCGTAAAGTTTAACTTTTTTTCACTAGTGAAAAAAAAAGTTTTTTTTTAACTAGTAAAAAAAAGTAAAATAAGCACCGTCTTTTATAAGATTATGCAAAGATTTTTAAGTGTGTTGTTGGCCGAGAACGTATGGTGTCTGGCTTCTACCCAGCTGACTCGGGTTCAATTCCGGGTAAGGAAACTTTTTTTTTATTATTTAATTGTGTAAATATATTTAATTGTTAAATTATTGCAGTTTAATACATACAAAACTAGATATTATATTCAGTAATTATTAATTTGATTTTTAATATGACAGAAATATCAGTTCATGAATAAGGGTACCTAAGTATTTTTATTTAAATATACGTAGGGTCTGACTGATTGACATTTCAATTAATTTATAATTCAAGCATTTCGCGTTTCTATGTACCGGTATTATAGGTAAGATTAATTTAGAAAATAAATATTTTGTTATCTAAAATATGTTTTAAATATAAAATTTTTTTTGCAGTAGTGCGTAAAAAAAAATCAGTCCTATACTTGTATTTCTTGTAAAGAAATTCGGTTGTAGAAAAAATATTGTATGCAATTTGTGCGTAAATGTTCCTTTTTTGACTCATGTGATTGTCGCATTCGCCTGCGGCTCATGCGGCAACATTCACATTCGTCAAAAAAGGTCACTTTACGCACTAGTTGCATAAATAACTATTATATTAAAGTATATAAAGGTAATAATTCAACAAAAAGCACCGGAATATAAAATATAACTGAAATTTTGTTTAATAGGGAACCGGACAACTTTTCAAATAGTGTTTAAAAATAATCTTTATTCATATATATAGCCATAAAAAATAATATTTTAATTAAATAAATCCTCTGGAGTACTTAAAAACGTTAAAAACATAATTTATTTCAAATTGCCGCGAAAACAGCACTTCATGTCAATTCAGATCACGTGACGTCATTTGAAGGTAAACAAACTTCTAACCATATTACAAGTGATCAGTATTTTGTGTTTCTTAATCATCATGGACCGAAAAAAATATCATTGGTGTGCTGTACCCCAATGTGGAAATACATCAGTAACTACTCCAAATAAAATTTTTATTGATGTACCTCGAAAACCAGATATACGAAAGAAATGGTTAGACCTAGCAAGACGAAAGTGCGATGGAATGTCTGTTACTTCAGCAGTTTACTTTTGTGAAGATCACTTTGATGTAAGTACTGTACCTAGAGTGTTATTACACAGCCCTTAATACAAATAATCATATTTAGTTATTTAGTATGTATGTAATGTAGGTGTTATAGGTTATGTCTTACTTAGAATGTTTTACGTGTGCATAAACAATCTTGTATTTGTGTTTTAGCTGCCAAATGACATGGAAAATTACATGCGATACCATATAATGGGCTTTGTAAAGAGAGTTATGTTAAAACCTGGCAGTCTTCCGTCTAGATTTCAATGTCAAAGTGACAGAAAAAGAAGTTTGCCATCAACAACTACATCGCGCCCTGCTGCTATTAAGAGGCAGAGATTAGCCATATTACAAGAAGCCCTAGAAGAGAGTAAGGTGGATTGTAATACTGAGACTGCTACCATGACTTTGCCCCTCAGTAAGTACATACCTACTTATTTATGGAACTGAATTTAAATCCTTGTAGACTACTTTTGATATTGCAGTAGAATAAAAAGTATCTTATATCATTCTCAAAGGTTCAGTACCTATACTGCCGTACTTAGGGAAAAGGCAGTAATGTTCACTTACTGCTTTTTTCAAATTTCAGTGCCAATATGTTTTTCTAATGATTTTACGTTTCTTCAGTATAAAATATTACATTAATAACGTTATTTCCATAAGAAAGTAATTTTTTAAATGGGACAAATATTTTGAATTAATTATATTTCCTAAGTATAAAAGCAGTGAATCCATTTCTTAAAGTAAGAAAGCAGTAAAATTCAAACTATACTGCTTTTATCTTCTGAGAGAGATTAGTATTGCTTTTTTACTCTTTATTAAGTATCATGTGTATATATTATGATCTGTAGTTACCGAGGAAAAAAGCAGTAATCGTCATTTTACTGCTTTTTTTTACCAGAAAAATAACCATTACTTTTAAATTAAAAGTAATATTTTTTTAGTTACTAGATAGATTTTGTTGAGGTTCTAATAAGCTTTCATTTTGCTCAAAAAGTTTTCCATGTGATTAAACCTCCGTTTTTTTTTCTCAAAAAATATTAAAATTCACAAAGATTTTATAATTCTTAAACAAATAATTAAAAAAATAGTCTTTGTTTAATTTTTAATACTGTTTTTTTTTTCATTAGCTGATAATTCTAAAATTTAAAAAGATTTAATAATTGTTAAATATTTTTAATCATCTTTACATATAATTGCTATTGTATAAGTATTAATCGTATTGTAATTGTAAAAAAAATTAATTATATGTACAAAAATTAGAAAATTACAATTAGTATTTTATATTTTGTGATTCAACGTTGATAAGATAATAATTTTTTTACCTAGTTGTGTTTAGTTTCGATCAATAAAATTTATCAAAAACAAAAAAAAACATTCTGAATTATTCCGAATTATTTCGCAGTTATTAACAAAATAATTAATATGATAATTAAAAAAAAAACATGAAAAAAAGCAGTAATCTTGTATTATAGAGTAAAAAAGCAGTAAAGCATGTGTTACTGTCTTTTTGTTTACAGCAATAAAAGACAGTACGTCATTTATTTTAGGCCCGTCAATTAATTACTTTTTAAAAATACACGAAAATGACTTCTTAGACAGCCATGTGAAATATTATTTGTCATTTATTGATAATTGTAGAAGAATTGTATTATTAATTTAGTTATAAGTTATCTGAAATTTAGATTCGATTTTTCTCCAATTCAGCTTTTTGCACTTTACTGCTTTTTCCCTAAGTACGGCAGTATATCTCCATGCTAAAATAAATCTAAATCGGTTCAGCGGTTATTTAAGCGTGAAAAGGCACCAAACAGACATGCACACTTTTGCATTTAAAATATTAGTATATTTTGTCCATGATTTCACTCATTTATAAAAATGACATGTTTGTTTTAGATACACAAACTGTAGCCATAGGAGATGAAGAACTGCAGAAACCAACACATGAAGATAAATGTGTACAAGTTTACATACAAAGTAAACATTTCAGAAGCAAGTATACACAGACAGAAAAAAAAAACCAGAACATTGGAACATCCCCTTCGAAGATATTGACAGTAGCTGTGTCAACATCTCCCTTCAAAGTTGAAGAACTTGCAAAGCCTGTTAGACCCACTATTTGCAATGAAAATAGACAATTAATGATTAGATCTGATACTGATGTATCATTGTACACTGCATCATCATCTTCAACATGCAGTAGCTTAAATGAAGAGGAAGCTAAAATAGAAAAGGAAACAGAGGCAAAGCAAGCCCTGATCAATACAATTAAAAAAATCGAAGCCAAACCTCGCTTATATATTGGCATAACTAGGGACTTTTATTTTTTAATAAACTTAATACATACAAACACTGGCATACCCACTGAACATATTTTACTATGTTTAAAAAAAATTAGGTTGAATACTACGTTTGAGGAACTTGCAGATCAATTTGGGATATCGTCATCATATGCTGGGAAAATATTTCTGAATAATATTCCAATAATTTGTAATATTCTTAAACCTTTTATTGTAGAATTAACTAAAAGTAATGTTAAGAGAACCCTTCCAATAGCATTTAGGCACCGCTACAACAAAGTCAACTGCATTATTGACTGTTTCGAAATTGAAATAGAGAAACCCTCGAAGTCAGTTCATCAAGCTTTGACATGGTCAGACTACAAGAAAGGGAATACTATCAAATACTTAATTTCGAGTACCCCTAATGGCTTAGTTAATTTTATATCACCAGGCTATGGAGGGCGTATAAGTGACACATTACTCATAGAAGAATGTGACTTTATGCAAACTTTGCAACCTGGTAGTTGGGTATTAGCTGATCGTGGCTTCAGGCATATTGAACAAATCTTAATACAAAAAGATTGTCATCTACTGAGACCCCCGAGTGTAGCTCAAGGTGCTAAGTTAACTAAGCAAGAGGCTCACAAAACTAAACAAATTGCAAGTTTGAGGATCCATATTGAAAGGGTGATCCGAAGGATCCGGGAATTTACAATGTTAAAACCTCATTCTGTCATAAATTCTAAATTGATACGAGTGCTAGATGATTGTGTTACAGTAGCATGTGCTCTAATAAACTTACAAGATAGCTTAGTCAAATGAATAAATTGTGATTTAAATTTTTTCCATTATTGTGATACTTAATTATATTTATTTACTTCTTTAATTGGGGATCTTTTTGCCACTAAAACAAACTTATAAAAAATATAAATCAATATTTTGAAAATGACCCTTGCTTATTAATCATTATGGATATGTCAAATCTGTCAATGGTCGTTTTTTAAAACTGAAAATACCTAACAAATATGAAAATAATAACGGTTGTCGTTTTCAAAAATAATAAAAAAAAATTTACTATATACTTCTTTATGCAAGTTTGTATTTTAAATTTTTTTGATTTGTTTTTTGGTTTCAATGGATATATAGATTATCAACTCATTCTTTTTAAGGTGGTTAGCCAAGATCTAGATAAATCCAAAGTAAAATTTGAAATACATTCATTGGATTTAATAAAATGTGTGCTGTTTCGTTATATTTTTTACCAGTTTGTTTTAGTGGCAAAAGATTTCCAATTAAAGAAGTAAATAGATGTTATTATGCTATAGACTATAGAGAATATTTATGTTTTAGCTGCCAAAGAAGCGATAGAGAATATTTAAACTTAATTATATTTTTTATATATATTTTATTTTACTTGATATTGAGAATGTTAATAAATAAAACCATTGACAAATTGTGTATAATTATTTTATTTAGTGCTTTCATATAAAATAGGGAATATATTTTTTTTCCAAAATTCACTTATACTAGAGATATAATGTATACACAAAGTTTCATCATAATTTACTAGCAACATTTCCACATTCTTAGATTCTTCAAAGTTCCAATCAGCAACACAAAAATAACAATATTTCAAATTTGTTACAAACATTTGGATTTGAACTTGTGCCATACATTTTTCTGTAACTTTATTATCTTTTATATAATTTCGGTATGTCTTTTCATTAGTTGGGCATTTAATTTCAATACAATATTTTTTATCAAAAATACCATCAGGAGAACAAGCAATGAAAGGATATTTTGATGAAATAAATAACCCACACTCCTTCACCTTTTTCCCTAATGTTTTTTCTACGATCACTTTTACTTGGCTTTCTAAGTCTCGACCTCTCCTCATGGCTTTTGTATCTGGTGTTTTGGCTCCCATAATCATAGCAGTCAAAGATCCATCCACAGTTTGACATTTGCTTACTTCATAAGCTTTTGAAGCTGTAACTCGACCATATCTCAATTCGTGCCACAATTTGTTTTTGTATTGTGCTCGAGTATTCTCTTCAATCATTTCAATGTTTTGTTTAGTGAAATACTTTGATATTGTATCTAAAAATGCATCACAATCACTATTGTTACAATGCTCTATAATAAGATAATGAAGTGATAATTTCTCATTCTCTTTAACACTGCTGGAGCTAGTATATTTCATTAATTCACAGTTGGTAACATTTTGATTTGCCGCTGCTTGAAGAAATTGTGTCAGCAAATTATTATGAGGTGGAAATTGTGTAGAACAGGGTCTTTTGCCAGCTGATAAATCCTTCACAGTAATGTAGTTCATTGTAGTACCAACTTGAGCGCTTGAGCCAACTTTGATTTCTTCCAGTAACACTGTATTTCAGTACAGGATGGCTCCTCACTTCGCCTGTGCACCCACAACAGAAAAGCTACAGCATGTTTGCATCCTCCTGTTGAAGCAACACAGTCATGGCACTGAACGCTGATGATTTTTGCTTCTTTTTCGTCAACTATCATAGTCACGGCATAAGATTTTGACCGAACTTTATGCTCTGGACACACCTTGCATTTGATGGTGCATATACCCGCCTCACGATGAAGTTGTACGTATCCTATGGCATCATCTCCGTAAGATTGTCTCGCAGATCTGGAAAAATGAAAAACCAATAAATATTTAACCTTGAAAATAATAGAAAATATGTGAAAATAACTGGTAAATAATGGAACTAGTTTTAGGTTGTTTTCTTTTATTATTTCTTCACTCATTTCTATGGTTAAGATTAACAAAAAAAAGTTGAAATACTTACACAAATGTTTTCACATTTCTAAATTCAGCAGAACAAAAGTCGGAATTAGTGGCAAAGAAACTGCCGACCATGAAAATATCAACTTTTGGCAGATTTCTATTGTCGGCTTTTGTATAACCTTGTTCCATGATAAAAACTTAACAGAAGGCTTCAAGCACTTACGATAACTTCTCTTATAACTATAGTGCTTCAATTCGTAACTAATTACAATTAAATATTTTTAAAAAAATGCAAACAAATCGTAGAAAAACGCGAAATAACATACAGAGCAAATGACGTTACGCACTGTGATTGGCGTTTGTGTTCTGACACGTCACAGATAATTTACGCAACTTTATTTATTGATTTAAAAATATAAATCATTGTTATTTCTTAAAAATCTTTATTATGTGATATTGTTGTATAACAAACTTTATTTTAAAACACATCTAAGATTTTTTTTCGATTACTGTCCGGTCCCCTATTGTTTACATCTTTTACAAATTATTATTGATAAACCTTATGTATAATCTATATAATACTCACTAAACCCAGAACAAAGGCGTGTTTATTTTCAAATTTAAAGACTGTCATAAATTTAAATTACGCTGATGCTGCCACCTGACTGTCAAAATTTGAATCCACTGAGTAACATTTTTAAATTTCGCGAATCATTTATGTAATTAGTTCGTGATATAATTACTGAAAGTAATATTAGTAGGTGCCTTATTAGTAGTAGTATCCAATTTCGTTTAATAAAAGGATATTGAACGTGTCCAGGAAGCGTCAAGAAAATTTTATTAGTTACTAATTAGCCTTTTTGCCTATACAGTAAGAGACACAGTCGAGTCTATAAATGTGACAGTTCAATAACATTTTATTTATTCGACCTTTCAAAACAACTATAATAATAATAAGTTATGATCAGCTGATAAATATTACTTGTAGCTTGTAGTGTTTGACATTGTTGAAGTCATTTGGCTTAGTTTAAAAATATATCAATGTGAAATTTTAAAGTAGTAATTATAATAACGCAATAGAAATAAAATGGAAGAAAATTCAGGAGGTTACTGGGCTTATTTGCCATATACAGCTTTGCACAAAATATTTGAACATTTAACATACAAAGAACTTATCTCTGCAGGACGCGTTTGCAAATTTTGGTATCAAGCTAGTATAAATGATTTATTGTGGAAGAAATTGTTTATTAAACATTTTGTGATTGATAGATCTATACCAGTAGTTACAGGTGAGTAAATACATATCATTAGTTTAATAAAGATATTTGTATATTTATTTATTATATTTTAGGTAGAACTTGGTACGAAGAATTTAATAGATTATCATACCACATTCCAGTGGTACAAACAGAGACTTTGTTAGAACATTCTGACCAGGTGTTACATGTCAGTTTTTCTCATAATGGCAAATACTTCGCTACTTGTTCCAAAGATGGTTACGTTATTGTAAGTTACCTTAAATGCTTCAAGGCTGCAACCTTAATATCTTTATTAGGATAAATTTAACAAAGCGCCTTGATTAAATTAACACATACAATTTTTAGCTTTGGAGATCAAAATACCCAGCAAAAATAAAATATATGAGAAATATGAAACATTTTAAATGGAAATATACACAATATTCTCAGTTTAATGAGTCTGATACTTTACTTCTTGTATCTGGGGTTCATTTTGGAACTACTCATAGTACTTCAGGCGAAATAGCAGTTTTTAACTTAAGTAGGTACTAAAAATTAGTACAGGACCTGAAATCTTGGATCTTAAACATAGAAAGACCTTAAAAATTACTAGATTTGTTTTTTCAATTGATAATGAGGTATTTGTTGATACTTTTTTATTATCAGTTTGTAACTTGATTTGGTTATTTAAAAGACCCAAATTTTCTTTTTGTTTCACACAGACTTGGTTTCTGCGGATAGATAAAACAGATATAAATATTTATTACGTGGGCTGACTAGAACATTTTTTACACTTTCAAGAATTTATTTCAAAATAAGTTGTACTGATAAGGTCACAAAATTTTGCACATGACTCCACATTATCCAAATCCTATAGATTGTATTTGAGAGAAACAGAAAGCATGATACGAATTGTAAAATTACTTGGACCGTTTTTATTTTCTTTCGGTTACTTTCTAGTTTCCATTTAGATTAAAATTTGAATTTTGTAGGCCGTTTCGAATTACAGTGTCGTGTAGTCAACAAACCTTACGATATATTTGGTACCTGGTACAGTGATCAATACTTATTATCGGGAGATTTGCTTTGGTTGGCTCATTTAGTGAGTACTTCACATTTATGGCTCAACAAGGCATCACAGGAAGCAGAATCAGAACTAGTACCAATTACACATTGTCTATTTCGTTTTTATAACCGAAATGCGAGTTCAATTAGGTAAAATTGATACGGTTGACATATTTAGAATATTAATTTATACTGGTTTCAGGGCAATATTGATAGCAAATTGTCTTCCAAATTCAGAAAATGTTGATAGAGATTTAGAAAATGATGGAGAATATGGAATGCAACCAGGATGTTCATCTTCTTCATCTCAACATGGCAATCCTGTTAGCCATAATGATATTACATGGATTTCCTGTGATGTTAAAAGAGGTGTCTTGATTTATTTTAACTTTATAGTTTTGAAATTCATGTTTGTACGTTTTTAGCTATGGATTGTTCATTGTTGGATTCGATGAAAAAAGATTTTCCACACCCAATTTGGTACAATGCTGATTACAGAAAAGTAGAATCAGAAGCACATGCAACAGAAGCAGAAAATAGTGATGATGAGGATGAGGATGATGATATTACAGATAGAGAAAAATCTATTGAAGAATCAGATGATGATAACTCGAATTCCTCATGTGAAACTGACACTGATAGGTAAAATAAAAGAAGTTTAATTTGGGTTTACATGAAACATAATTTTAACACGTTTTGGGGAGGGAAGGAAATCTTAAAGAGAATTTCGAAAATGAATGAATTGGAAGAAAGGGGACATTAAATAAAAAAGGCTTGAATTATAATTTAAAAAGTCAAGTGAATGCCGGCAGTATACTTTTATATACAGTAAGATTTAATAACGTGACTTAGAACAAAAGCACCACAGAAGTGAATAAGTATTAAAAGTTATTTTGTGACAGGAAGAAATGTAAGATATTGTTCAGAAAAATCTTAGGAAACTGTAGAAGAAAAAGATTAGGTTCCAGAAGAGGTACAGCAAGGCCATTCGGGACTATTTGGGACCTTACATCATTAGTAATATTTATTTCCGTCAATTATGTATAAGTAAATTATCTACTATTGAAATGTTGGTACGCACAGGGTTTTATTCTTATCTTTTTAACATAATATATATGCATTTACGAATCTAAAAGGTTAACAGTTAATATTTTATTTTTTTCAGATTTGTGCAAACTGACAAGTATCTAATCTTTACTACTGGTTACAAAACTTATACACCGCACCAAATTGGTTTTAAAAGAATAAAACCTTTTATATTTCCAAAAACTATGGATCCTGGACCAAGCTTAAAAGAAAGATTAATACTATTTGAACAGAGAAAAGAACAAAGTCCACCACCTGATCCTGATTGGCTAAATTTTGACCAAGTTGCTGATAAATTTGATAAAATTGATCATTTGATCGACCTGCATGGACATATAGTTGGTATGGGATTGAGTCCTGATCAAAGGTATGTATTTTCAATATCCAAAATATTAAAATTGTATAAATAAAACGAATATTTGTTAGGTATCTCTATGTCAATAGTCGTTCATGGCCAGAAAATTATGTAATTAGCAATCCATTGGAACCTCCTCCTATAGCACAAGAAATTGATATACATGTCATAGATTTAGTAACTTTAAAACAAGTTGGAACTATGCTTCGAGCGCATAAAGCTTTCACGCCAAATAATGAGTGTTTTTTTATATTTTTGGATGTTTGCAGTGAGTACGTAGCTAGGTACGTATATGTATATATTATTTTAAAACAATGTACCAAAAACACATTGAATTCATAAATTTACTTTATTGTTTCAGTGGAGCTGAAGATAGACACGGTTATCTATGGGACCGTCATTATGGGGCATGCTTAGTGAAATTCCCGCACCAGGATGTGGTGAACTCAGTAGCATTCAATCCAAAAGACCCCGAAATGTTGGTTACTACTTCCGATGACCATTCGATTAAAATTTGGCGATCGAGAGCAAAAGTTAGCAGTTTAAATCTTGATGAATCCACACTAAATAAAGGCACAGAACTGCGAAATGGGTCGATTTGTAATGTCAGAAGATTTAGATAATATTTATGGATGATTGTATTATGTATATCCAAGAGTTTTTATTTATTTTTAGATAGTAATTGCAAACGTGTAACAGTTTCTTGTACAATTTTTGAAGTATTTTCGCTGATTTATTATTTTTTCTATGTTTAATATTTATTATATTATAAATTATATTAATTGTTGGCACATAGAACTTTTTATTTTTTATATTTGCTTCTATTAACGATCATAATATATGGATATAGAAACTTTTACAGAATAAAGACTAAAAAATATGTCGTTTATAACAGAAAACCGGAATACTATAACCAGTACAAAACTACAAAACATAACAGTCCAGCAATATAGAAATTGCTTAATTATTTTCTACATTATACATGAATGTATAAAAAATTAATAAATACTAAAATTATTTAAATTTCAATAGTACTCAAATTCTTATAAAAACCATTTTCTCCTATTGAAGAAATATTAGATATATGAATATTTTTTAAATCGCATTTACCAAAATAATAATCTTTATATTTTTCCATTATTTTTGTTGCATCAAAACTAATTCTTTTTGTCCACCGTTTTTTGGGACTGTTAGTCTGCTTTCTGTATTTGGTATTTATCAATGTCATATGGAGCTTTACATTATCGTTATATTGTTTTAATAAACCTGAAAGATATGTTTAATAAAAGAAATAAAATATGTATACAGTATACATCTTATGTATCGGCTTACCCCTTTCATAAAAATACTCTGATAGCCTATTAGCAATCATCTGAAGATTAATCTGTTCATCTTCATCAACAATTTTAGCTTTTGCATATAAAACATCAACTTTTTTATAGTTATTTTGCATACAATCAATTCCTTCCACAACAATTTTAAAGGGACCTGCTTTTTCAATAAGAGGCCTGCAAATTTATATTACATTTGAAAATGTCTTATTATTAAAATGGTACAGATACTCGTACTTTAGAACATTTTGATTGAATTCTTGTAAACATTGTATGGCTTCATTTTTTTCTCTTTCGTTTAAAAGGACAAATACATCTATAGTTAAATGCAACTTTAAAGCACTTTGAAATAAAGATTCATCTAGACCTTCCGTATCAGTATCTTTTAGTACTTCACTTTTAAAATTAACAAAATTAGTCTTTATTTCTTCACTTAATAATGGTATTGCTATAAACTGTAAAGCCATCGATCTGTTTCTAATAAGACCTATTACTGAGTGTATTTCACTCAGGGCTTGTTGTAATTTTAAATCATCTTCTCCTGAAATTATTAAATTTCCTGATTGCTTTGGAATTGAAATTGTGGTATTAGTCTTATCTTTGATGACATTTAAATCCAAAAACTCATTCTGATTTAATTTGATATAGTAAAAACTGAAATGTTACCAATTATTTTTTAGAAATAAAATATATATAGATAAACTAACGTGGGTAATTCAAAACTTATAGAACGTCTACCATCGTCAGCTACATCAAAATGTATTTTTTCTAAGGGAATTGAACTTTCAACATCTTCATTCGCTTCTGAAATATATGTTTTAAAATCAGCATTACGTTTGTTGGTTTTATAGTCATCTACCTAAATATTTCTTTTGCTGTGGTGCTCTAAATCGCTTTAAATTAAAACATGTACCATCTATCCACATACGAATAGGCTTAGAACTATTAACCATTTTTGACATATTTTTAGAAGTTTCAGTGATTTTAGTAAATACTCTTCCTTTTTATTTACGAATTTGTTGTAAGTCTGTAAATATAAACTTTTTTTGATATTCTTGCGATTTTGTAACAACACAAATACACCCATACAATTGACTACGTTCAGCAAATTTTTTATCACGTATAAGATAATTTAGATTATGGTTACATTATAATTAAATTAAAAATCAAACAAATTATGTATACTTGTATAATAATATGATGCGTAGTTTATTTATGAATTTGTAAATTTGACAGTAGTTCTAATATATATGAACAACTCTTTGATGTATTATTTAACTACAGCTAACTTCATTGAATCTGCTTTTAAAAGAATAAACGTCAAACAAAAAATTAACTACTTTCATAAAATCACAGATAAATAATATTTGCTTAAAATCTTCATTGTTTGCGTTTTATTAAATGGCAACAATACGAGTTCCAGAACAGAAAATAATACTATGTGGAGAATACGGAGTAGGAAAAAGTTCTATTTTCCGAAGATTTGCAAATAATACTTTTGTAACAGCCACTGATAGAAAATCGACTTTAGGACTAGATCATTGTTCCAAAATTTTTAGCGTATCGGAGAAGGATATAAAAGTAAGTAGTTAACATTTGGAGACGAATATTTGTTAAGTTTAACTTTAGTTACAGTTATGGGATACTGGTGGCATGGAGAGGGTGGCATCTATTACTTCAAGTTATTATAAATTTGCGGAAGCTGCTGTTTTGGTTTTTTCGTATGATAATCCTGCTTCTTTCCATGTCCTATCACAACACCTGTTAGACATAGTTACTTATGCTGAAAATGCTAAAATTTTTCTTTGTGGTAATAAATCTGATTTAATTGATGATCCACCTCCAATAACAGATGTTGAGATAGAAACTTTTTGGTAAGTTTCGGATATTTAAATAAAATGCCTCTATTTAACAGTCCTTTTTCAGTGAACAATGCCACAATTTAGTATCCGGTATATATAAAACATCTTGTAAGACTGGTATGGGATTAGATGAGATGTTTAGTGATATAGCTTTTCAGTTAGTTAGTATGAATAGATCTAAAATAGAACTTCAATCAATGGAACAACATGGTTTTAAGATTATTCCATATGAAGAAGAAGAACAAGATAATTGTATTTGTTAGTTTAAACACAGTCAACTTTTTATATTGCATATTCACACAAATGAAAATTAAGACTTATTATTTATAGCAGTAAAAAAACAATTTTGCGGTTGAATACTACAATATAATATATTAATACGTAATGTTTGTCAATCGAAAAATTTTACCAGAAAATATTTAATTATTCATTAAACAAGGAATTAAAATAGATGAATATAATTTTCGTCTTTTCTCTGTGATGGTTTGGAAAAAATATACATACAGTTTTTAAAAAATATTTTAATAATTATACTTAAAAGTGAGGATTATGATAATGTATCCAATTAAAAATCGTCAGCCTTCGTTTGTCACGGCAGCTTCAGCTTAAATAGTTTTATTTTAACTAAAGCACATATTGATTTTATAATAATTTAGCAACTGTGCCAAAGGATTTAAATGAAAACTATTTATTTTGTTATTGTTTTAAATAAATTTTTGTAATATTTATATTAATTAAAAATTGACACATACATGTTTAATTTTTTTATGATCAAATTAACCACTTCGCAAATTCGAATCTTGTTGGATATGTCCCTAATATAATTCTCTTTGGTCTCATTTCCAACATTCCCACGAGAGACATATCAGAGTTAAATTACTACAAAAGATGCTACCTATCATTATATTACAAACCCAATTTTAGTAAAAGTAGGAGAAATGCGTTTTATTAACATATGTTTGTTTAGTGGTGAGTTAGCAGATAACTAGGTTTGTACAATCGCGCAATATAACATTGATAAAACTGATGAAACAATTTTTAAAATATTTATAAAAAATACCAAAATTAACGATTATATAAGTTGAGAATATTTATTATATGTGTTTTAATTTTGCATTGAACTGTCTTTATTTTTATTTGACTGATATTTTGTTTACAAAATTATTTACAATATTTAAAAGATATATAAGTATGTATGTTTAGCATTCTGTAATATCGCTTTCATTTGTAGTCTTTTTTTTTTTTTGAGGGTATAAATTAGTATTGCCTGATTATTATTACATAAATGTGATAAACGAAGGGCAATCAAAAACAATTTGTTTAAAACTATTATAATATACGATGAAACCATTTATTTATCAGCACGAAAATAAATACTTTTGTTCTGAAATCAGATAAAAATCTCCGGTTTACTTTCACAAAGGAATATTTGATTTTGGATACAATACGATTTACTTTTATTAAGAAATAACTAAAAATAAATAAACCTCCTCGTTTACTAATTTCAGATCGTATTAATTTCTATGGTAACATAATTATAAAAAACTGCATAAACTAAAATATTCAGTTACGGTTAAAAAAAACTTTTAGATTATTTGAATTTGAATTATTTATTACAAACCCTATTTGAGTATACTTTATAAACGATACAAATACTTACTTTAGATAACAATCATTAATGTCATATATCACAATTTTCTTAACTAAAAGTTGCGTCTTTATTTAAGACTGGAGCAGAGATTTCATTGCATAATTAAATTACAATAACAAAAATCAAGTGGAGTAAATTCTACTGTAAAATTAAAACAGATGGAACAACTTGTATATCTTCAAATATCTGGTTTATAGATATTAATTAAACAATATAACTGTAGCATTATAATATAAAAAAATGATACTATTAAATCGAAAAAATCCTATTATTTTCCCGTCCAGCTTTAGACAAAAAAATCACATTCAATGCTGAGACCATTTAATAGTTTTCAAATCCACTCCTTCTTGGACCATTTCCCATAATGGGCTCATTTCGCGTAATCGGGTAACATGTTGTATACATTTTTTTGCAGTATAATCAACTTCAGCTTCAGTTGTAAATCGACCAATTCCAAATCTGATTGAACTATGTGCTAAATCTTCATCTGCACCAATTGCTCGAAGCACGTATGATGGTTCTAAAGAAGCTGAAGTACAAGCCGATCCACTGGACAGTGCTATATCTTTCAAAGCCATAAGGAGAGATTCGCCTGTAAAGTTATAATTATAATAATGTTTATAACCCAGCTTACAGTCGTAATAATGTACAATAAACAACATCGTAAATAATATACCAATAGAGAATAACAAAAGGACTCACAAGGGAACAAATCGCCCGTGAGTAATTCGGCTATTCCTAATGAGTACATAATTTAAATAAAATTATATAAGAATTTATAAATGATATTTAAAATACGATAACAGTATTTTTCAGAAGATGTTTTTTTTTATTTTGGTTTTTAATTTCTAACATATTATGGATAGGGGATTTGTGAAGAGATTTAACCCATTTTTTTACTTTTACTTTTAACATCTGGAAAGAGTTAACAGGCTAGAGGTTGACTATACGAGGCCCAAGAAATACATGACCTCTCTGGCCTATTGTTTTTCTGATCAATGGTACATGTATAGACCCTATATCTTGTTGGATAGAGCAAGAGGCGGGCTTCTATTTAAATGGGCGGACACCGAGAGCGCTAGTAAGCATACGGCAGCGCTACAACGGCTGCTGCCGAATATAGGTAGGCCTAGCTGCCTCCAAAGGAGGCTGTTGTCCGGGATGGTGCATTCTAACATCCTGTACGCAGCACCGTGGGGCGGCGTCTTAAGATATAAATAGTACAGGAATATGTTGCGGAGTGCTCAGAGTAGGATATTACTAAGAGTCATTTGTGCCTATAAGACGGTGTCGGCGGAGGGAGACTGTGTACTCAGCGGGACGCCTCCTATTGACCTGATGATAGAGGAAAGAGGAAGGCTACACCGACTGGAAAGGAAGCCAACCGTAGCAGACAAAAAAAGGGAAAAGGAATTAACTATGGATAAATGAGTGGCACGGTATAGAAGCATGGAAGCAGCTAGATGGACCAGAAGTATCATACGTGATTTCAAGAAATGGTTGGGTGGTCCACATAGGGTGACAGACTACCATGTCACCCAGTGGCTTGCACTGACTGCGGAGCAGACCTCGATGGACCGGAACACACGGTGCTCCACTGCGGTAAATGAAGCGAGCAAAGGAGTGGGCTGTGCCCTGGTATCCGGTCCTCTGCTGAGTTACTGGACTGGATGCTAGGCACACCCGAGAGCTGGAAAAAGGGTGCCGCAATAATAAAAAAAATTATTAAAACAAAAGAAGAAGCAGATAGAGCTGCTAACAGTTAGAGGAGGTTTTTTAGTAGCTACCAGGGGAGATAGTTTCCCAGAAGTTACACACTTCCTGGCTTGACCAACCAAAGGCCAGGCGTACGTAAAGTATTTTTTCCCCTCCAGCCTCCCTTGCCTGAAGATGGTTGATCAGACGGTTCCAGGCAGTGACATACACATATATAAACGCAAAAATAATATGTATGCAAAATTTGTTGTTGTGTTTGTTTATATCGGAATTGTTGTATAGTAAGGGACTGACAGAAAAGTTGCCTGATATCCAACACGTTACCTTTATTGAAGAGCGATTCAGAAGAATATTCATATAGTCTATTTAGTACTATTCTTAATTTTCATTTTTGAGCTGTTCTTAGATATACCATTGGTCGACTTCCCCAAGCTACCACACCATAGGTTAGCTGTGATGGTACTAGTGCATAAATTATTTTCATTTGACTTATATTGCAAAAATTTTTTTTGTCAGAGTAGTACAGTGATAATCCCATTTCATGTGACTATCATTATATATTCCAAGGTACTTTATATAGACCCTACTTTTTATTTTAAGTGTAGGAATAATTACCTTCTTATAGGTTAGCAAATTGTTAGAATAGCTTGTAAATGGAATAAAATTAGTTTTTTGTACATTAATAGGACTCTACTCTTACAGAATTCTATAATATTTGAATATTTATAAAGTCCCTTTCAATAATCTGCTTCAATATTTCTCCATACGAAGTTAACTGGAATAAACCATCTATAATTATCTATGATATGACTTCAATATAAATTATTTTTGTATCGGTGGTTCTATTTCGAACAAAAATATGTGTTCTAGAAATGTTAAATAAATAAGAGTTTTATTCAACAAAACATTTTCAGTACATTTAAACATCTAGGCAGTTTATAAAATTTGCATTTTTTTTTCAAATATCATACTTAATTTATACAAATTGTACATTCAAAAATAGTTACTTAGGTATCTTCTAAATATATTTAAATATTTTGCAAAAACCATGATTACATTTTGCTCAATCATACTATCTTTATCTTAAGTAACCTTATCAGAATTAAATTAATACTGTTTAAAGTGAAACATAACTGTCCTTATTAATTAAAAGTGGATATGAAAACTATTCGTATAAAAACTCAAACTATTGGACAAAATAAAGAAACAAGTAAATAAATAAATATATGAACTAGTAGAATCTCTTTTAAAAATCTTATCTTTTTTAGGAACAATTGTGCACAATTTACTAAACAAACAATCTCTTATCACGTTATTTTTACATAAAATAAACATTTTTGAAGGACTATCTCATTAATGTATGACAATCTTATCTGAAAAAATCAGTTGTCGGAGAATTTAAATTAATTGCAGAGGAAATTGTTAGTATGCGATTAAATAGATGAATATGTTTTGGCTTTTTTGCGATAAATTAATTTATTGTATATCTTTTTTTTTTACTGGTGGACATAAAGTACACAACTCAATTATTAAGTCATTTTATGCCGTTCGAATGTTAGTCCGGGTTGTGAGCCCGATCCCGAGAATTGTAGACGAGTGGGGAAAAAAGAATCTTGCTAATTTCAACACTTCCAAGACATGTTGCCTATCCAACAAGAGGCAAACATGCGACTCATCCATTACAATCAACGATCAGACACTGGTAGCAGGCGACTCCATTACGCTGGTTGGTATAACGATCTCCCAGGACTTACTCTGGAGCAAACATATTGCATCCATAGCAACTGCAGCAGGAAAGAAATTAGGCTTTCTGTTTAGAGCGCGGAAATATTTTTCTCCATCCAACTTAGCTAATCTTTACAAAGCCCAAATACGACCTAATCTTGAATACTGCTCGCATGTATGGGGTTCTGCGGCTCCGTCAAGGCTCGGAGTTCTCGATGCAATACAGAGAAGAGCAGTTCAACTAATAAACGACACCAGTATCACCAAAAACCTAGCCCCATTATCCCACCGAAAAGCAGTGTCTGATCTTTCCTTGTTTTACCGATACATAAACAGATTTTGCTCAGAAGAACTCCGCTCTATAATGCCTCTACTTGTCAGCTTAGCCAGAGCAACGCGACGTGCCAACTCCATGCACCCTTATACTGTTCAATGCTGGATATCAAGAACATTTCGATCGTTCCTTCATCCCCAGGGTCTCCAGATTGTGGAACTCCTTACCTTCCCACACCTTCCCCACTCGTCCTAACTTGCAGGCCTTTAAATACCAAATTAATAAATTTTCTCTTCTGCCCCAATAGATGTTTTCGGTACATTTGTATTTAGGTCTATAACTACGAGGACATCCTTAACAAACAAAAAATCCCGTTAGAAAAATATTTCTAATTCGGGTTTATCGCGGATTCCTGTTCCAAAATGTTTTTTTTCTTCTTCCAGAAATTTTCTCTAAAGTTAACTGTTTTCGGTGATAAGCGATTTAAAAACTGAAAAACGCTAAAATCTGCACTTCCGAGGTTTGAAAACACAGTGAAATTTGAATATTGTTGAGGTTACTAAGGGCCTACATTGAAGTTTAGACATTCAGTTTTGATATGCCGAAGAGTAATTGGGACTCAAATGAATTTAGACAGTTGTTTTTAATTGTTAATCATGCGCGTTTACTGGATTTTTAAGGCGCCGCGCTATGCTACCTCTCACTTGCACTTATGTATTGTACATATTTACACAAAAAATTCTCGAAATTGTGTTTTTTATTATTAACATCTTTTAAATAACTAAAATATTAAGTAAATGTTAATTGTATAATGAACTTTGAGTCATGAATCTAGGTAATAACCCACCATTGTCAGATAAATAATACCCATATTTCGTAAAATCGAGAATATGATAACAAGGATATATAGCATTCCGCGAGATACTTTTGCGTAGGTATGTAAAATATGCAAGAGTGCTACAGAGGCGTAGCATAGCACGGCGCACCGCGCGCCTTGATAATCCAGTAGACACTCATAATTAACAATTAAAAAACAACAATCTAAATTAAAATAAGCCCAGTAAAATTTTGTAATCTTAAAACTGAACGTCTAAGCCATAGATATAGAATATCTATGGTCTAAACTTTAATGATATTGATTTTTCACTGAGTTTTCGAGCCTCGAAAATGTGGATTTTCGCGTTTTTCAGATTTTAAATCGCTGATAACTTGAAAACAATTAAAGAAAAATTGTAGATCTTTGTTGTATTGAATGCCCCAAAAACCTAAAAAAAAAGTACATCCGAAAGAGTTTTTTTTAATTTGTTTAAACCATTTTTCGCTCGCTACCCTTTATATTTGTTTAAAGGGAACATTTTTGAACAGGAATCCGCAAAGAAATCCAATATTTTTTTAATGGGAGCGGTCCCACAATCCGGACTATGTAATATTTTCATTCGTACGTAAAACGCTACTTACCATTCTTGTTATCAATTATAATATTACTATAAGATGACATAATTGTTACTAACCTTCAACATAAGCAAATGACAAGTTCACACAACCAGGATACGTTTCTACCTCATCTCCATTCCTAATTACATGAGTGAGTGATCCAAAAATTGTATCAGTTAATCGTTTACTTAATTTTTCGATATGTGCATGATCAAATGACATTTCTTGTTTTGCCAATCGACATGCTTCACCAAATCCTACTGCTAGCGGAGCTGGAACTGTACCACTTCGTATTCCTCGTTCTTGTCCACCACCACTTTGTAAAGCTTCAACTCGTACTCTAGGACGACGCCGAATATATATTGCCCCAATACCTAAATAAATCAATAATAATAAACTCTTATTTAAACGATTATGTTTTTTACCTTTAGGACCGTATATTTTATGTCCGCTAATAGACATCAAATCAATATTCATAGAATTAACATCTAAGTGAATCTTCCCAACTGCTTGTGCAGCATCTGTATGGAAAAAAACTTTCCTTTTTTTACACAAAGCCCCTATGGCATTTATAGGTTGTTTTACACCTAAAATAAATGTTATTTAATAAGGTAAACTTGGCTTATTAAGTAAAGTATGTCGTTTACCTTTACATTTTTACTTTGCTTAGAAGAAGACTAATTACTAAGAACTTACCTATTTCATTATTTACTGACATAATTGATACAATCGAAGTTTCAGGAGTTATCGACTTTTCCAACTCTTCTAAAGAAATAATACCATTTGTTTGAACAGGTAAATAAGTCACTTTGAAACCTTCACCTTCTAAAGCTCTACATGAATCTAGGACACATTTATGTTCCTATAAAAATCACAATTAACTCAATATTACTTTATACAAAATAAAACAGTATCCTCACCGTTTGTGAAGTAATAATATGTTTCTTTTTCTCCTTATAAAACCTTGCTACACCTTTAATTGCAATATTATTACTCTCTGTAGCTCCTGACGTAAATATTATTTCTCTAGGATCAGCACCAATTAAATCGGCAATTTGTTCTCTTGCTTTTTCTACTGCTGCTTCAGTTTCCCAGCCGTAGGCATGTGTTCTTGAATGTGGATTACCGTAGTAGTGAGTTAAGTAAGGAAGCATTACATCTAAAACCCGAGGATCCTGAAAATTACCATTAAAGTAAATAAAAATATTTTTGTTGCAAACTATGAATAATTACCAATGGTGACGTAGCTTGGACGTCTAAGTATAGCGGTCTTCCTACAAAATCATTCTGTATCTTGAATTTATTTTCTGAAATTAAAATAGATTACTACTTCATAACCTATAATAATTTATACAACTTACCTTCAATTGTACTTATTTTACGTATTGAATTACAATTATTTTGTTTGGAAAAAAACCTAGCCAGATTTTGAAGACCTTTTATTTGACGATACATTTTTATTTTAGTTAAAATTGATTACTACACCACTTAAACGAAAATGAAATTTATTTAGAATAAATGGTATTTTTAAACAGACGTCAGAAAACATAACCTATACGTAGAGTGTCAAAGTAATTTCAATAGAAATGTTCATTTGACCTACTGGTTTAATTATTCAGTTAAGTATTAATTACACTATCATATCTTTTACTAATAATATAATCAGCGTAAAATATAAATATATTACAATAACATTATAACACATCCACTAAAATCGTACTATTTAATTTTTAATTGTTATAGCAAAAGCCATAATGGATAGGAAAAGCAGTAATTTATTTACACATTATTCCACGTTCAAAAATACCCAGAAGATTGTTTTTTTTTATTTATTTACGTTGGTATAGAAAGTCAGTGTGTAGAAAACAAAGATTATAGAAAAGTACATTAGGGAAGAACAAGGCAGGAACAAGGCAGGAACAAGGCTTTAATCAACTTTTATGGTTGCGTTCAGTGGGAGTGAGCGCTCCGTAGCGGTTATTTTTTAACCGCTCATTGGAACATGTGGAACTTATAAGATTGACATGTGTCAGTTTTAAATTTGCTGTTTTTATTAAAATACAAATTAATCGTTATAGTGCTTTCTAATTTTTTAATGAGTGTTTAACTATAAACTGTGCTTGTTAAGTTTTGTGTTCCTGTTGTTTAATATTTTTGGATTTTAATAAAATGGATGACCAATTAATAATTGCGTTACTTGAAGAAGATCAGGATGAAGATGTTGATGTCGCATTAAATTTTAATAATATTTTGCCGGATTGCCGGCAATAGAGCATTTAGCTTACCCTATTCACAACGATCAACCAAATGTGGTTGTGAGAATTGAAAATTACTACGAAACAGTTGTACCCAGGTACACTGATATTCAGTTTAAAGAACATTTTAGAATGACAAGAGCTTCATTCCAGGTAAGTTTGGAATTTTAACATTTATTTAAAAATTCATTAACTGTAAATTTATTTCGTATTTCTTCAGGCATTAAGTTTAATTATTGGAAACGAGATCCAAAATCATGAGATTCCTTTAGAAAAGAAAATTGTAACAACAACATTGAGTGCGCTGCATTCCTCAACAGCTAGAGGCCACTGACGTTCCCTCTACGAAGAGAGAAGAACGTCACTCACTATTCATTTATTCATTATTAATCATTCATTCACCGTAAACGCATTTACATGACAATTTGTTCTTTAAAATTAATATATTTTCACGTGTATTGTATTACATATCAAACAGTAGTGTTATGTTAAATACGTATTCCTGTTCATCAGTGTGTCTCTCTGTGTTTAGTGTAGTAATTGCTCATTGTTCCCTACGCAGAACCTCACACCACACCTGTTTGTATTAACATCCTTACAATACCCCCACATCCTGTCGCCCAACTCGAGGCCGTAGAAACATTGAGACATTATTTAGTGAACTGTTAAGTGAACGCAGGACTGCAGACTGGATTTAAACAGGTTGTATTTATATTATTTTATTTGTTTAAGCATTACGGTTCGTTT